>OX439135.1:20221034-20396384 GCA_949318235.1 Ecdyonurus torrentis
TTCTTCCTGTGTAACTGGCAAAGTTTTAAATGAAGATTTGTCACAACTTTGGAAACCTGAGCTTGGTGAAATAAACTTGGCTTGTGCTTACATCTTGATTTCCTTTGAAAACACAGTTAAAATCACGGCTACCTCGTGTTATAAGAAACATTTAAATTTATTTTGTGAGGTAAATGGTCATGTACAATGAAAACCAAATACTCGGGCCGGCCATAACATAATAACACAGTACAGTTTTATAACTATAACACACGGAAAACATAAATTTAAGAAATTATTTACTTGTATAGATGTAACTTTTCAGTTGAAACCAATAACTAGGACGAAAAAAGTTTAAACAGTCACAGTAAAACGTAATTTTTTCAGCATTAAACAGCTCTTTAGATCTTAAAAAACTTGGTATATATCTAACAAATTTATTATAAAAAAATTCTAAACAGTAACTCTTAAGTTACTTTTTTCCGTGTAGTCTAGAGAAACCGTGGAAATTATTTGCAGGCTAGACAGTGCAATCACGTCAATCATATGCAATTCCACGAACGAATGCTATGCGTCGTCATGGAATGCATGTAAACATGCATCTTGCAACGTGTTATGCACTCTCTCAAACTGGACGTACGCACCCAGCAGTAGCTTGAACCTATCCTCGGTTAGGAGTATAGAGTTACGAGTCAGCTGCCTTCACCACTTTGTCATACCAGCTTTTTTTTTTTTTTTTTTTTTTTTAATTGGGTAAAATTACAGGATGGTTGGAGGATTTTCAATGCTATCCAGCAAAAAACCTTAATTTTTGATTAGGAAGTTTTCTATACAGCCCACATTGCCACAATCAATGATGAAGAGTATACAAATTTAGGGGGTAATTTTACTAAATCACCTAAAAAAGGAGATCGTCTTGAATTATTAGATATGAGAACTTATAATTTTTGGGTTCATTATTTCATTAGTTTAAATTAAATTTTAAAAGTCACCAACGGCAACCTGCGCGTATACCAAAAAAACGTATTTTGCGCAAAATGCTTTATTCCGTAGTGCTAAACCAATCAGAGACCGTGTTATAAACCTACTAGCCAATCACAGTTGACTTTACGTAGTTGATTATACAGCATCCGTTCGAAGAAGTTTTGGCATACGTTTATGCTTCTATGATAAATTGCCCACTGTGACGTCATTTTTCAATTCTCCAAAAATTAATTAAATTCTTAATGTATTCAAAATTTAAAAATTCAAATATCAATCTTTATAAACTATGTCCTCTTTTAGAATATAAAATAAAATTCGTCTCCTACTTTTTTTTTATTATTATTATTTTTTTTTTTTAGTCTTTAGCTTAAATTAAATGCTAAATTTAAGTTTTTAATATTCTACAGGTTTCCAGCAAGAAAAGTTATAATGACTGAGCAAAGTGAAGAACACAGACAACTCTTCCATTCGTAATACATCCAGATATAATTTTTTTTTTAATTTGAAAAAAAAAAATCAAACTTAGTTTTTTGAATATATTTTAACACCAGTGGTTTATAGAATGTATGCGCATGACGTCATATTTAATGTGCTTCGACGCCATACTGGAGTAATGAATGCATTGTTCAGCATAAGGAAAAACTTCTTTTTTTGGATATATTCTTTGAGAATTCCATAATTTTTGATACTTTTATTTTTTTTACATACTTGAGATACTAAGTTGAAAATATTAAGAGTACAAACAGAATCAATACTCTTAAAAATATTATTTAATATTTTTTAATTGGCAAAATAAGTCATTTTCCTATGCGGTCTATGTTATTGAGTGATCCAACATGGCGTTGACTTTAACATGAAAGCATACACCCTATAATACAATACTAACAAGTGTACAAAAATACAAATAATTTCATTTGTGAAAAATTCAAAAAAGCCTTCTTAATTTTTTTTCCTACTGTACAAACATAATAAGGAGCGTATGAAAGAGAAGGAGGATTGAAGGTCTGGACCAAAATTATCATAAAATATAAAAATAGAATATACTGTTGGCAATTCAAAATGTGAGAATAAAGAAATATACCACCCCAATGATGTGGCTTTGCGTAAGATTTAAAATGCATATTACCTTGTGTTGTAAAGGTAGGAGTCCACCTTTACTTCTAATTTCATTCACTTTGCTGGTATTGCATACAGAACTGAACTCTCTCTCGCTTTTTTGTCATTTCCTGTCCAGAAAACATATTATCATAGCAAGTTCAAAAGCAAAGGGAGAGAAATAAGCAATGAAGGACTGTTAATGTTTAACTGAAATGCGGAAAAGGAAACCACGTGACTGTAAAAGTGGGAGGTAGCTCAGGCCTAGCTTGCTGCTGGCACAAACTTTTCTCCCACTTTTACTGTCAAGTGGTTTCCTTTTCCGGCACTTCCTTTTTCCGCATTTTAGGTAAACATAAGCAGTAAAGGCGGAGTTGTCTTGTCAACTGAAAACACCCTGTTTGCATTTTAGTCCTTACACACAGCAAGCAAGATATAAGAGGGTGGATAAATTCCATTATTGTCCAGCCACTTTATTGGGGCGGCATAATTCTTTATTCTCAAATTCTAAATCTGCAACAGCATAATATATATATATATATATATATATATATATATATATATATATATATATATATATATATATATATATATATATATATATATATATATAGTATGTATAGTATATTTATATTTTATATAGTAATATCCATTTCATCAAACAGATTATAAAAAGTATATTAAAAGCGAAATTAAAAATAATAATAATAATAATCTTCATTAAATCATGACATTTAGATAGTTTCTAAATAAGTATTGAAAAATCTCGAATGTGCCGAAAGAGTAAATAAATAAATAGAGATATGATAGTAAATGTAGTGAAGTAAAAAAATCAGAACAGTACTCTTAAGAGGTGTATTATTGTTTGTGAGTAAAACTATTTAGTATCATGTCTTTATTTTGTATCTCTTGTGTCTTAGCTTTTTTAAATTCTTTTGTTTAAATTTACCTATATAATAAGGAAACGGTATCTGTAAAGTGAATCTCAATAACAGTGATTGGCTGACCAACAAAATTTGACATATTCATTGGTTGATCTTGTTTTTTGAGCCGATAAAAGTGAGTCGCATATTGAGACTACAACTTTTTTGGGAAGTTATTTTCATTCTTATCTAGTTCAAACTTCTAAAAGAAGAAATAACACTGATCGACCATAATATAAACGTAGTAAACAGGTAACGACATCATAACCAGCTGTTTTTAACAAAGGAACATTTTCGAAGCTGGCTCAATATTTGTGTGTAGTTTATAATCCTCCCCCCCCCCCCCCCCCTATATATGCAATTTTTTAACTTTCTTTTATTCAGCTCATCATCAGCTTTAATTTATAATAACGCTACGGGAAATAAATATCCGTTAACATATAGATTTTTTAATAATTAATTATTTGTTTATATTGAAAATAAATTTCAACAAAAAATATGTAAAAAAAAAAAATAATAAAAATAATAATAATAAAATAGAGCTGAAAATTTTTGTACTAATAAATTAAGGATGTTAAAGTGTTTTTTTATCAACTAATCACTTTCATTGACAACATTTTATTTGCTTGTATATATTTAACATAGAAATAGATATCATTGTTATAAAGTTAATTGGGTGATATAAATATTCATTTATAAATTTTTTAAATTTTTGCAACTAAATTTCAATAGTTATTATGTAAATTTTTTCATTACATAGCTAAAGTATTACAGTAACAAAAAGAACATCTATATAATTTAAAATGATGTTTTTAACTTATTTTTATGTTATTTGTATTATTCAATTATCAAGCGGCAATTCAAATTCCAAGGTATTTATATTTTAAGTATTCCATTTTTTTTTTTAAACACAATACGTATATTACGTAATACAACTAAGGCAAAGCCTTATCGGTCGGTTCAATTTTGCCCGATTGCTCGATTTTGCCTCTTTTGTTGAAATTTATTTTTTGCTTTTTCTTACTTTCACGGACCCACATTGCCCCCCCCCCCCCCCATTAGAAAATAGAAAAAAAAATGCTAATCAAGTAATCATATGCAAACTTGGACACTACATTGCTCAAAATAGCTTTAAAAAACGCGAAATTTAACTGGCTTTTTTCTGGCACAATTGTCATATTTTTATCTCTATTTTTTCTATTTTTTTCGATGGTTTAAAGATTTTTTGTCACTTTTTTTGATGTACAACTCATTGTATATTGGGACTGAAGAGGATATATATATATATAATATATTCCTTTTCAGATTATTTTTATTATTTTTAATATAAAAATTCTTTAAATTAGATGGAATTTGATTCCATAATTTAGACAATAAGTATTTTTTATCTTTCAGTAAATCTATTCACATGACGCGTAAATTAGACGCACGTTGGCGAATAAGTAAACTTGGAACAATGTAAATAAATAAACCCGTTCAATTGTGTTTATTTTTAAAAACCATAATGCTGTTCGTAAACCCTGTTCTTTGCCGCTAAAATGACGATCAGCTATGGTTAATAAAATGGAATGCTCATTTTTTGGTGCAAGAAAACAGAGTTAACAAACAGAGCATTAATGTTAACAGTTTCATTTGTTTATTCGTCCACGTGAGTCAAATTTACGCGTCATGTGGATAATGCTTTACGTATTTATTATTTATAAATATTTATTTAAATGTACATTTAATTTTTTAAAGGGTTAACCTTAGTTAGATCTTTTTTTCTAAAAACTAACCGTAAGACATTTTAAAAACTATTTTTTGGATACATCTCGTTTTTACAAAAATAGAAGTTCAAGTATAAATTCTTTTTAATCTCCATACTTTTCTCACAATTAATATTTAACCATTTTTGTTTTGCCGTAAAATATAAAAACAATTTTATCCAAAAGGGCAAACTAACGCTTAATATTTTAGATCAATGCATTAATATAAAAACTATAATGCATCTTATAAAGCATACAAATATCGATAACATTAGAAAGTTTCATACAGCTAAGAAAGTTGTTGAACCAAAAGTTTTAAAATAGAAAAAAAATGCTAATCAAGTAATCATATGCAAACTTGGACACTAATTATCTCTAATCACAAATAAAATTGGAATATTCTAATAACTGGAGCTTACAGATTAAATTTTTTAAAGCCATTATTTTAAAGTTATCAAACCAATTTTGATACATTTTGCTTTTGTAAGACTTAAAATAACCCTTAGCAATAAGCATACACAACATTAGCAGCATTTGTGATCGTTTTCATTGTTTTTTTATCGTCTATTTCTCGATTGTTTCAAAAAACATAGTTAGGATGCCCTATGCTTACCATGCTATTTTCTCCTACATAACTGATAGATACATGGGTTTGAAATTTGGAACTCATGCTAGTGAAGGCAATACAAACTTTTGCTGAAACTCCATGAAAAAAAAAAGGTTATTGAACCACTAGAGAGGTTTCGTTAAGTCTGAGGTTAAACATAACAGTATTTAATGTACACTCCGCCGCCAATAAAATTACCCATCAAATCGATGTCAATTTCTTAGAAAATGGTCAACGTGTCATCGTAAGTGACAGCAGCGTTGCCAAATTAACCAATGAATTGTACAAATGAAAGGCAACCATTCAAACTTGCTGCTTTTTTTGCTTGCTTCAAACTTTTCTGTATATTATTATGTCATATTCACGTGCATCACGAGGTATGTTTGGCTTGCTGGCTAAAACAGCTCACCTGATGGATAACGTTGCATCTGAGCGCACATCAAAACACGTAAATATGACGTAACAATAACGTGTCCACATAAAATTTATGGTGCCCAAAAAATCAAGGTGTTTTAAATGGTAAGCTTTTGTTTTCCGAAACTGAATATACATGTTGAAACTTTTTATGATATGATAATAAATAATTATTATCATTAAAAAAAAAGGTAAATCTTAGGAAAAGCTTGATTTCTAATGGTTGGGTTTGTTATTATAGGCTATCATCTCTAGTCAAACAGATAATAAAGTACCTTCCAAATCTCTATCAATGAAGTTAAGTACGAATGTAACAACTGAAGAGCCACCTTATAATTTATATAAACAAGGCAGAAATAAATACAAAGAAGATATAAAAGAAATATTTAAGACAACGGGCATATTTGATTGTCGATATGCATTCTGTGATGATTTTGAGGTAAATACAGCAATAAAATCATATTATCTAATACATTTGATAGTTTTATTAAAAGATTGAATATTCGTAGATTGAATGAATGAGTGAATGGCTATTTTGTAAATATTTTGCCCAAGTTGTATATTTATTATAATATGATAGATGATTCATTTAAAGTTTCGAGATGTTTACTTCATACAAATCAAACACGAGCAGTTCAGCTTAGATGTTCACTTTACTTAGGCTCCCAGCAGACTTCAAAGTAGTCATGCAGTTACAGTGCTACCATGATAACATGCACATAGGTTAGTTATGAATGAATGAAAGAATAAATGAACAAACGAACGAAGTATTAGTTAAGTATTTTTCTATATAGTTACTTGTTAATGTTTGGTACTATTATTTATGTTTCTTTATTCTCATTGTATATTACTATGTTTTCTTTTTTATTGTTTTTAACTAAAAAAAAAAATATTATTGTTTTGTGTTGGGGCAAGGTGTATGAGCGAGCCAGGCATTTTGTAAGATTTATATAGATTTATATAAACTTCGCTTTTTCAAATATTTGTATTTTTTTGATTTTAATTTAATTAGATCTAAATGGAGGTTATCGGTTAAAAAAAAAATCTTAAAAAATTTCTATAGCTTAAAACACGTAAAGGTATGTCTAGTATTTCTCATTTAAATTTCTCCGAAATCGGTGCAGTAGTTTTCTCAAAAATCGCAAAAAAAAAAAAAAAAAAAAAAAAAAAAAAGTGTTTTTCCTCATAAGCGTAATGTTTAATTAGGGGACCCCTAGCTTTCCCCGCGTCTCCCCGCGCGCTAAACCGATAACCTCCATTACATGTAAATTATATTAAATATATTTTGTAACTGTCTGTTTTTGAATAAAAAATTAATTAACGATTAATTTTAAATTATTACTTTTTATTATTTTAGGCTGGAAGAAATTATTACAAAACAGGTAACAATAAAATAAATAATTTGGTTCAACAATATTTTACAACTATGTAGAGGAAAAATGAAATACAATTTTTTTTTTATAAATTTTCTTATATTAATTAGTATTACATTTGTTTTTTTTTTTTTTGTTTTTTTTTTTTTGTTTGTTTTTTTTTTCATTTTTTGATTACAGTGTTAAAATGAGTGATTATTTTTTCCTCATTAAGTAATTCTGTTCGTAAACACTGTTCTTTGCTCCTAAAATGATAATCGCCTTTGGTAATTCGAATGGAATGTGCATTTTTTGGTGCAATAGAACAGGGGTTACGAACAGCAATACTGTGTGTATAATAGCCAACTTGCATGTCATTTTTATGGCCTTCAAAAATTCTTTCTGAAAAATAAATAATATTGGTGTATATAAATATTGTTAAAAAAAATGCTACTTCATATTTAAAATAATTTTTAATGCTCAAATTTTATTTGAAATAAAGACGGTGTGGCCATTACGCCGACAGATTTTTTTCTTTTTTCCTTTCTTTTTTTTTTTAATATTTGATTTTGTTTTCATGTGTTTGACATAATAATCCTTACGAGTTAAACTTCATATTTTAACTCTTGAATGTTAATTTTTATATTTCGCGATCTTTTTACTTTTTGAGATATTAACCAGTAACCGTCTCCCTTAATAGATTTAAAATAACGTTAACAATTTAAAGGAGCTCTTAGTAAAAATTAGACACGGAATTTTAATAATTCAACCCTTATATTTTAGTACCTGATTATGGTGGTAAAAGGGTTACAACCTGTGGCAGCAAGGAATATTTTGTACCTAAAGATGGAGTAAGTATATTTATATAAATGAAGAAGAATATACAAAAAAAAATTAAAATAAGGGGGGTAATTTTATTTAAAAAAAGGACATTCACGGACAAAACTAAATATAATTATACTACCTCATTTTCAGCATTTTCAGCAATTAATATCAGAGGACCACTCCAGTGGGTTCTGTACCTTTTGTGGCCTCAATAAAAATTATTATCTATCTATCTATCTATCTATCTATCTATCTATCTATCTATCTATCTATCTATCTATCTATCTATCTATCTATCTATCTATCTATCTATCTATCTATCTATCTATCTATCTATCTATCTATCTATCTATCTATCTAGTTCAATCAGGCATAATTTATGCTATATTATAATATACAAAATAATTCTATTATATAGCATAAAGATTATGTTGTACGTACAGCATAATTATTTATGTTGTTCTAATTTAGCATAATTTATGCTATAATGACATAAATGCAGCATAAATTACGTTATTTATTTTTTCTTGTGTCTTGAATCGATTGATTTGTGAATTTCTAATATTTAGGTACATTAAAATTTTTTTTACATAATTTTTGAAAATTAAAAAATGACCTTCCTTATACAGGTGGCAACTTATGCATATGTGAGCATTGGATAAATTTACCACCTGTGACATCATTTCGCAACTTATATGTGTATTATATCGATTCAGGATGATCTCCTCTTTTAGAATAATGCAATAAAATTAACATTTAATTTTTTTAGTTTTCCTTATTCAACATATTTTTTCATACATGTTTATAGTATATCTTTAGTTAGCATAAATTTCTTATTAAAAATTCAAATGCTTTTTAATTTTAGAGAGAATCTGGAATAAAAAAAGGAAAAAAATCATTAGGGTGACGTCTACCCAATGACGTCATTCTGAATGCTTTTCGATGCTATTCTTGAGCAATGAATAGCATTGCTCAGCTTATGACAAACGTAGTTTTTTTCTATTTTCTTTGAAAAAATGAGTTGTTTTTGGTTATTATTATTTTTCTCGTATACCTGAAACACTCATTTTCCCATACTGGCCCATGTTATTTAACGTTCAATTATGGCGTCGACTTTAACATGAATGGAACCACTCTATAATAAATCAATCAATCCAACTATATATAGCACTAATACATTTTTTGTTCCATAAACCTCAAATTTTTTTAACTTATCTTATTTTCTGAAGGTTTTCAGTTATTCTGTTTATATAGAATGCTGCAAATATGGCATGATCCCTGCTATATTTAATAATAAAGAAGAGCTGTTTTGTGTTACGGATACACTTAAAAAAATGAAAGGTAAATAACTCTCTCAATAAAAAATAACAATGAAAGGTGTACACAGAACACCTTCAAACAAAATTATATAATATTGTTACTTACCTTAATAAGAACGTTGATTAGGTCGGATTTCTGATTTATTTCTCATTTACAAAATAGCAGATGTGGTTTCATGACGTCATAGATTGCTGTTTCACATGCCCGGAAACAACCGATTATTACTATTAATTACTATTTTTATTACAATTATTACTGTATTTGTGTATATTTTCTTAGTTAGTTGGTTAAATCCCTTGTCAACTTACCTTTTTATCTTTTAGAATACTAGATTGATATTTACCATACCTTATTATCCATGAATTAGACACCAACACGATGATTTAGTATTTATTTTCATTTTAGCGGTTATTTCACATATCTGACGTCAAAATGTACCGATGGGGTCGTGATAAGGGTAAAGAACTTGAGGGAGGGGCTTAAATTTATCACGTGACCAGAGCGGTGACTGTAATTGGCGGTGGTACATTGTGACGTCAGATACATGAAATAACCGTCAAAAAGAAAATAAATACAAAATCAACGTGCGTTGGTGTCTAATTCATGAATAATAAGGTATGGTAGTTATCAATCTAGTATTCTAAATGATAAAAAAGTAAGTTAACAAGAGCTTTAAGATTGCAGATAGCTAAATTACTTGTTTCCTGATATCTAAAATGTACCTAAAATATGATCTAATTTTTAAAACCACTGCACTGTACACACTATAGATTTTTGGAAGCCAGATCTACAAACATCTTACATAGATCACCAACTAGATGGACGTTTTAAATCATGCTATACTGGACAAACTTTGAACAAAAGTTTATGGAATCGAGCTGAACCAAGCAATCACAATTATTTCGAGGCTTGTGCACTGATTCCTCACGACTTAAATGTATTTTGTGATTATCACTGTTCAAATTACATCAAAATGCACGTGATATGTGAGGTAAATTTTATCAAATATTATTTAACATAGCAGTATATAGTATGCGTGCTGGTATAATGTGCGTGATATAGACCGGTTGCACTCATGTTTAAGAGCCACTGTTTTGTTGGTCAGGAATACATAGACTAGCATAAGAAAAACGTTATTTTTTTTGAATAGCTAAAGATGCTTCAAACCTCAATCAAAGACTTATTTTTAGCTCCTAATAAGTTCGAAAAATACGAGAAAAATTCCTTTAGTTGAATTAAACTATTTTTATGTAGAAAAAATAGGAGAAATGATGTTTCCCCTATGCTGGACAATGCATTAAACACCACAAACATGGCGACAAAGCGCAAGGATGTGCAAGGGGTCTATAGTGCATTCGTACCGTGGGTACCATGTGTCAAGTTTTTCAGAGGCCGTGCATGGTATGCACCGAGTGCACACATATGTTCTCTGCACTTTCATGTATTATTATTTATGATGTTACTGTACATAACCAATGTCTAAAAAACGTAATTGAGTAATATATATTACGTAGAAATCATATAAAAAATTATAAGTTCAAAATTCTCCAACTTTCAGAGTGTACCAGTTGGAATCAATAAATTTGCTAGTAATTTTAAAAATAAATTCAACAAAAATATTGCATTAAAGTATTATAATAAAAAAATAATCAATCAAACCAATCAGCAAAATGTATTAAACTGTAGATCATCGTATTGCAAACAATTGATAGTAAGTACTCTAGAAACTTATAATTATGATTTATTTTCAAAAGTATTTTATAAAATAAGCTTTAATAAAATTTTATTTTTGGTAGGAGGAATTCAATGAAGGTAAATTGTAAATTAAAGTTAATCAATTTATGTCCTTGTTTTTACGATTTATAAACAAATATTAATAAAGAAAAATAAATAATGTATATATATATATATATATATATATATATATATATATATATATATCTGCGTGTGTGTGTGTGTGTGTGTGTGTGTGTGTGTGTGTGTGTGTGTGTGTGTGTGTGTGTGTGTGTGTGTGTGTGTGTTTGTGTGTGTGTGAGTGTGTGTGTGTGTGTGTGTGTGTGTGTGTGTGTGTGTGTGTGTGTGCTTGTGCGTGTGCGCGCAATTGATTCTATTGATTCTATACACTTCCGACTTGGTGATCTATCTTTTTAATGTTATGTTTAACTGACCATGTAATTAGGTATGCTACCACCTGAGGGAAAAATCATTAAAGAATGTGGAAAACTTTATTTTTATGATACTTCTAAATTGGTAAGAAAACTTTTAGTATCCTGGAAGTTAGACAACCAGTTGGTCACATTTGCTTAACAAATTGCATAACCTTACAGGATACTTTTATAATTTTGTTTTGGAATTAGTTTTTTTTTTTTAAATTATATGTCATTTTGATAATTATATTGATAACATTATTATTTTGTAATATTATGCAAATTAATTAAGCTTTTTTAATTATTTTTTATGTTAGCTTACTTATTCTGAGAACTGGGAGTATTGTTGCAGTAAAGGAATGGTACCTCTGAATATTGAGTCTGCGAAAGATTTGGAATGTCTATTGAAACATTCAAGAGGTAAGTAAAACATATAATTATAATATATGTATATATATTATATATATATATATATATATATGTATGTGTGTGTGTGTGTGTGTGTGTGTGTGTGTGTGTGTGTGTGTGTGTGTGTGTGTGTGTGTGTGTGTGTGTCTGTGGGTCTGTGGGTAGTGTCAATAATAAATAATATATTATTTTTTTGTTGTTTTTTTCAGATTCTACTGGAAATAATTTATTTTGGACCTCAGTAATGGATAAAATCTTAGATAATAATTTCACATCGTGTTGGACTGGAAAACCTGTTGAAAAATCTGCGTGGTTGCCATATGAATCATGTCAACGTGAAAGAAACCCATGTGCAGTGGTTTACTGGCAATCCAATATACTTGGGTTAAAAAATTATAAATGTGATGATAAAGCATTTGCTTTTTGTGAGGTAATTTAATTATTTTGTAAAGTTGCTAAAATTACATAGTTGGTTTAATTGCAACGAGGAATACTATAAAAATTTACGAGGTAATTTTATTTCATATTCTAAAACACTAATAAATATACATACTAGATGCATATGAAAATATCAAATTTTTGAGTTCATTAGGTATTTTAGTATTCATATGAATATTTTTAGAGTAGCAAAATGACTTAAATGGCATTAATTTTATTTTAAGCATAAGTTTCAACCCTAGATGATTTTTTTTAAACTTAAGCCGGCCCTGTGGCGCAGTGGTTAGCATGCTTGTTTTCCATGCCGTCGGCCAGCGTTCGATACCTGCAGAGGGACTTTTCATGAAGAGTCGCCTGTGCTTGTGTGGAATGTTGGTTCGCGGTGCGGCTTGACTTGTGTGTATGCCACTGAGTTGCAGAGGTCGGCCAGGCAACCAAGGTAATACTTGGATGTCGACTGTCCTCGCATGCAGTTTTCTGTGGTTTCCTGCATGCACCACCCTGTCGAATGACTGGGCAGTTCCTAACTCTAGGCCACAGCCGCTACCTTCCAATCCTTTCTACCAACACTCTACCTCTTCCTTTACATCCTTTCATCCCTCAAAGGGTAGATCAGGTTTAACATGGGCACTTGCGCCTTTCCTGGCAACCTTCTGTCACTGCTCAACGGTCCTCTCGAATACAGAGCTTAGTAAGACATACAATAAAAAAAGAAAAAGAAAAAAAAAGTACAAAATACTTAATGAACTCAAAAATTATTAAGTCGCATAGGTATCGGTTCCTGACTTTTTTATTATTATGTCTTTAGAATTCTAAATAAAGTCATTATCCTTTAATTTTTTTCTAGTCTTTCTCTTCTCGTACGTATATAATAATAAACTAAAACAAAATATATTTCTATTAATGTTACAGACTGATTGGAAAATAGTGACAGGAATAAATATTGCTCGCCTTAATAGATATTATCTCAAGGATTTCATGGAGAAAAATATAATGAATGCGACTTGTAATTCTTTAAAGTGTGAATCAAAAGTATGTACCATACAACTTATCTCTCATTTTACTTTCTTCTTTTTTCTTGCCATATTATGTTATCGTGTTACACTAATCTATATTCACACTCAAGGTATTGTCTTATCGAAAGGTAAGGACTTTCCAATAATTGAAAACAGCACACTCGAGCCGGCAAAAAAAACTTTTTTTTTTATTATTTTTTTTTTAAATTTTTTTTTACGATCACGGACCCCCTATCTTAAAATAGCTTTAAAAAAAAACATAAATTTAGCTTTTTTTATTAATATTTTTACCTAAATTTTTTCTGTTGATTTTTTATTGCATTATCTGTACCGTATTGTATACTGAGATTGTAGAGAAAAGTGACATTTATTTAAATTAATAATTAATTTTACTCTTACAATTAGTAGCAGTTCCCTGAATGTAAGATATTCGTTTATATATTGTATTAATTTATTCATGATTTTTTTTTCTTCAGAAAGTTAAAGAAAGTGAGTATTATTTTTCTCATACCAATTAATGAGATCAAAATTTAAGTTTTATTATGTTTTACATGTAATTTAATTCAACATAGATCTTCAAGTCTATTAAATACAATGAAAAAATATTTATACTTTTTGTTTCACAGAAAAATCTAGGACTGTTTTAACTGCGTTTCAATGTGGTAGAAAAACGTATTACACAAGTTATATTTATGTAGTAAGTATTGGTTTGAATTTTTTTTTATACATGTATACATATCATGACGCTATAGTCACTTTCGGGGTAAGCCAATAACTTAAATGTTTTATCCTGACCCAGTGATAGACCTTCACAACTTTCCATCCTGACACCATATCACTATGAACTGCCTGGATCAATAAAGAAATCTAATCGTATTTTGTCTTTATTATAATTAATTAAATTTACAATGAAATATAATAATAATAATAATAATAATAACGCTAAGCTAAGCTAGCGGGACGCTAAGCTATTGTGGGACTCCGTTATTGTAACAGACAGAGCAGTAGAGGCAAACAGGCCAGATTTGGTTCTGTTTGACAGACAAGCTCAAACAGCGATAATCATTGATGTTGCTGTTCCTCTGGGCAATCATGTAGTTACTACAGTTGCTGAGAAGAAGAGGAAGTATCAGCCGCTTTCCATTGAGTTGAAGGATATGTATCGGCTGAGAAGTGTTAAAATTGTCCCTGTAGTGGTTTCTGTGAATGATCTGGTTAGCAAGGATTGGTTAAAAGCAAGAGAAAAGTTAAACCTCGAGCACAGGCATTTACGTGCCATGCAGAAAGCTGCAGTTCTTGGCACAGCTAACATCGTGCGCAAAGTGCTTAGTTTGTGACCCCTCTGTATACCATCTACAGTTTCTGATATAATTGGTACTGGATTATTCTCACCTTCACCTTGAATCAAGTAGGATTCCGGTGTTGGTGTTACACAAGAAGAAAGAAAAGAACTCATAATAATAATAATTAACGGCTTTTATTGGGCGAAATCAGGCATACAACCTCTCAATTTAACCCAACTGTTTTACAGTACAGTCAGTTACAATAAATAGTTAGAAATGTTAAACAAAGAAATAATATTAGCAATAAATTTCAATTAAGATTATTTAATTTATTAACATGAAATTTTAATTTGAAAATTCCTTTTCACTTTATTTTATAGATAATTGATAATAGCTATACATTTTTAAATAATTTGTGAAAGATAAAAAAGGAGATTGAGAATATATATATACACTAAAAATAGTAATTGAGAATTTAATAATATAGTGAGCAACACAAAATATGTTTATTTAACATATAGACCCCTTGCACATCCTTGCGCTTTGTCACCATGTTTGTGACGCATAATTCATTATCCAGCATATGGGAAACATCATTTCTCCTTATGTTTTACATAAAAAGATCGTATTTCAACTGAACGAATTTTTCTCATACTCTTCGAGCTTATTAGGCGCTAGAAATAAGGTTGTGATTGAGGTTTGAAGTTTCCCTTGCTATTGAATAATAAAAATAACGTTTTTCCTATGCTGGCGTATGTATTCCTGACCAACAAAATGATGGTTTTTAAATATGAGTGCAACCGGTCTATATTAATTATTAACTACTATTCTTATCTCACCTTCCAATACCTAGAGCAAACTAAACAAATGAAATGCAGCAAATAACTTAATCTCAAAGAAGATAAAAAGTTTAAACTAGAGCTGTAAAAAACTCGAAATATTTTTAGCCTGGCCTGAAATTTTTTAACCCGGTTTGACTTGAAACCCGGGTTTAGCTTGAAATCGAGCTTAAACTCGAAAAACAAGCCAAAGCTCGGAAAGCTCGACATTTGAGCCGAAGTATGAAAACGAGCTTTCGAGCCTATAAAAAAAAAAGCTCGATTTTCATTATGCAAAAAATGTTTTTGAAGGATAAAAGTCATGAATAAAATAAAATAATTTAAAAATATATTTTTAACGGCTTATTTTGCATCATAGAATATTAAAAATGCCATTTTAAACAAAAATTCCGAGCACAAAAAAACGAGCATCCGAAGATTTTGACCCGGGCGGGTGTTCAAACTTGTTTTAATTTACAGCTCTAGTTTAAACCAATTTTTATTCATGTGTTCTAGGTGAATTCAATTGAAAATTGGCAACAATGTTGCGAGTATGGTTTAATACCAGCCTCCGTGGATACAATTCAAGAGTTGAATTGCATGGTTAATCAGTTTAGAGGTATGAATCAATTGACTATATAAGTAACATTATCAAAGGCATAGAAAACCTGAAACAACATGTTGTTTATCACAAAATGGGATCTACAAAACTGATGATAATTTTTACCAGAATGTAAATGTGGCCCTACAAGAGAGCGTAAAAAACTGTAAAGTATGCAATTTGCGTGAATATTTCTATTTATGACGTCAGATACAGGTAAAAACTAGTATAAAAATGTTATGCGGGTTGCATAAATCAAATTTTTCTGATCACTACTACAGCGCTACAGTTGGGTTTTGAGACCAATTAATGTTATTTATGTAAGTCTCATCAAGTGTTTTGTAAATGATAATGTTTTAATGTTGTCTATGCCTTTAAGACAATTGTATTTAGATGCAAATATCATTTGTCACTATTATATACAGTGTATTATTATTAAAGTAATTTTATTTCTAATTATTTTAGGTGTGAAACATTTTCTTAATATGCCCACTCCATTAGTTGACATACATTTCAACGGAACATATTCTTCCTGTTTAACTGGCAAACGTCTTAATAGTAATTTTGATAAATACTTGGATTTAAAACATAATGATATAAATAATAACTGTCTTTATATGTGTATTACAACTGAAAAAACAGTGAAAATTCAAGCAACAAGTTGTCAAAATAAATGGCTTAGTTTATTTTGCGAGGTAAAAAATATCTATAAATTCGCCCTCCCTCCCTCCATCTACGTATCTATTCATGTATTTTCTTATTTGTTTAGGAACCAGTTGATAATTTACCTATGGCAGAGAAAAATGACATGACAAGTACAAATGTAATTTTTCATTTATTATTTTAGCAAACTATTTGTAACAACAACACAAATAAGGTGCCAAATTAATGTAAATATTTTATCTTCCATATTTTTCAGGTAGAAACAGATATCAATGATTTCGAAAAAATTGAGTACAATGAAACTCTTGCATATTATATCGGTAAAAATGCTGTAAGTACTTTATATTACTTGACATATTATGTTTGAATCCTGATTCATGATTCATACATTATATATATATATATATATATATATATATATATATATATATATATATATATATATATATATATATATATATATATATATATATATATATCGATGCTTACCCGTCGAAGTGAACGAACTACACTTTACAAATTTGGGGAAAAATGAACGTTCTACACTTTACAAATTCCAAGTTCCCCCATCTAGTTCTCATGTTAAAACGCGTAGAAGCGCCAAACGCAGATCGTTCATTTTGAGTAAAATTTGTAAAGTGTATTTCATTCACTATACGACGGGTAAACATCGATATAGAGAAATGCAGCAGTTTAGACCTATCTTATTGTTATGCACCAGCTAGTATCGCCACGGTAAAATTCTTTCAGTCTATTATTTAATTTAACTGACAAAGGAAGGAAGGAAGTTAGTTTTAGGATTTTTATTTAATAAACAAGATATTGCCAAAGATTTTTTGCTAATCTTATTTTCAGCTTACCTTCACTGATGCAGGAAAACTATGTAACAGCGTAGAAATGAAATTGATTAGTATTTATGACAAGGGAATTGAAGAAGCATTCAGCAGCACTTTAACTAGATATAGTAAGTATGAATATTAAAAAAAAAAACTATTTTAGAGCAAATGAAATTTAAGGCTAATTTGTACTAGAAATTCATTGCTATTGTAAAGTATTTTTCCTGTTAAATATTCTTTCCTCTTTAATAGGAAGTTCAGGGGTTACAAAATCAAGCTCAAATACTGAGATGAAGTTTTCATACACTCTCATATATGATGACTCAAAGCTCTTCTGTAGCCCCATGATAGACCCGCAACTTGCGTTCAATCTGCGGTATATATTCAAACAGTATTCTAGTCCCTTCAGACTCAGAGAGAGAGAGAGAGAGAGAGAGAGAGAGAGAGAGTCACTAAATTGTGAAATAACAATATATATTTTATACAGCATTTAATAAAAGCCCAATTTGACTATTTTTGTTATAATTCCTGTCAGATCGACTTCAGGAGAGTTTCTGGCTTAGCGCACTGAGATACATGGACAACTCCTGGATCTGGTCTTCATCGGGCAAATTTTTGGACTATTTTAATTGGGCAAAAAACTATCCAGACCCTAAATCTGGACCATGTGTATATTTTACTAGCAATGGCTGGCATAATACTGAGTGTAGTAATACATACAATGTTATTTGTGAAAGTTATTAAATAAAATTAATTGAATATGTATAATGACATTATTATTATTATCATTCTCTTTTTTTAAGTATTTTAAAATACATTCTGTAAAAGCATGGCTTACAATTACCTTTTTTAAAAAGTATAGGTTTACTGAGCTGGTATGACCAAGTGGTGAAGGCAGCTGATTCGTAACTCTGTACTCCTCACCGAAAATAGGTTCGAACCATTGCTGGGTGCTTACATGAAGTGTGAGAGCACAACACGTTATACACGATGCATGTTTACATATATTTCACGACAACGCACAGCATTTGGGAGGTGCATGATCGATATGACTGCACCGATCAGCATGCCTAAACGTTTCCACGGTTTCTCTAGTCTGTCATGATGAATTCCGGGCTGTGCGTACTTAGGCCGTGGCCGGTCCGTGTTTGCTGTTTCCATTGATTGTAAAGTCTATACCTGTCGATAAGACAATGTCTTGACTGGTATTGGGATTGTTGTAGCACAATAACACAATATGGCAAGCAAAAAAAAAAAAAAAAAAAAAAAAAAAGCTATCAATTGTTTTCATTTCTTAACATACCTAAATATGTACGTTGTTTTGGCAGGATTCATTTATTTATTATTTACTTTACATCCACAAATTTGCAGATGCGGTTTCAAGACGTCACAGCTTGCTTATTTTTCTCGCGGGTGGACTAGGCGAGCTTAAACTTCATGAAATCCCAAATTATTTAGTTTGAATAGAAAGTAAATTAGAAATAAATGACTCCTGGAAGATTAACATTGATATTTACGTATGTTAGGACGTTGAACATGTTTTTTGTCAAGGTGTTCTAGATCTTGAAGTAGAAGAAAGTAGCATTTTCAATTATATTGAATAAAACTCTTAATTTCAACAATTATTATATTCTCTTTTCACTTTTTTTTTTTTTCAAATAAAATAATAATAGATATAGATACAAATATTGAAATTGATTGCCTTTAATGTTCATTATATAAGTGTTGGTTTAAAATTTTTTTAAAAGTATTAAAATTTAGTTTATTATTATTTATGTAACAGGAAATGAACATCCAGTCAAACCTAAAAAATAATATATATATTATAAAAATAAATAATAATAATAATAGCATTTTTGTAATTAATTGAATTGTTAATAAATATGTATATATTATATATTTATATAAATTATACCTTTAGGAATATATATATATATATATATATATATATATATATATATATATATATATATATATATATATATATATATAGGTACTAATGAATTGGGGAAGTTCAAGTGTTTTTTTATCAACTAATCACTTTCATTGACCACATTTTATTCCTCGTATATATTTTGCATAGAAATTGATAGCATTGTTATAAAGTTAATTGGGTGATATAAATATTAATTTATAAAAATTTCAAATTTCACAACTAAATTTTAAAATTTATTATGTAACTTATTTTTACTGCACAGCTTAAGTATTGTAGTTACAAGAAGAATATAATTAAAAATGAGGTTTTTAATATATTTTTATATTATTTGTATTATTCAATTATCAAGTGGCAATTCAAATTTCAAGGTATTTATATTTTAAGAATTTTTCACTTTTGATTTTTTTAACACAATAATCCAACCAAGGCAAAGTCTTATCGATCGGTTCAAATGTTTTATTTATACCTTAAAATATCTTACAATATCTATACATCGGAACTACAAAAGAAATTTAAACTTTTAAAAAACAGTAAAATATATTAAATTTGTTAAGGAAAGATGAAGTAAAACTGAAGATATCAGCCTGGCATTCTATAATACCCCTGCATTTACTGGTAATATAAATGGGTGGAAAGGCCCAAACTGTACAGACAGGTATATCATTACCCGTTACGCGGTGCATGGTTTCCACCATGTAATCTGTCAGAATAAAGAATATCACGATTGTAGTAATAAATGTGTATGTATGTTATGTGGTGGCCTTTGTACTAGGTACCACTTACTTCACTGTCCGTCTCGGACTCTGTCATTAAATCATTATGCAAAACTGTAGACGTGTAGCAATGTATTTATGATATGTTTAATAAATAATAATAAATTTCATCATTATTATTTAGATGTTATGATTTGGATATTATTATATAATGTTTATAATACTGAATGTTTAGATATGTATATTGTACACACATTGTGTTTAATAAATTAATAAATAAATAAATAAATAAATAAATAAATAAATAAATAAATAAATAAATAAATAAATAAATAAATAAATAAATAAATAAATAAATAAATAAATAAATAAATAAATAAATAAATAAATAACTAAATAAATAAATAAATAAATAAATAAATAAATAAATAAATAAATAAATAATTAAATAAATAAATATGATTTTTTTATTTATTTATTTAACATAATATATGTACAACATACATCTAAACATTCAATTGAAAGACCAATAGACGTATTTATAAACATTACATATAATAATAGCAAAATAAAACAGCATTATACATGCTGATCATTGCCCTCTGCATAATAGCCCATACTTAAATGCCTCTTACGTTAGTACATGTCAGTGAGGATATAATACTGATCAGTGATCACATGACATCCCCATAAGGAACAGATACAATTATTAGTACAGATATGATATTCTTTTGTGTCACAAATTTTGTGATTAAATCCATGTGCCACGAAGCGGGTGATAATATTACGGTTTCTCTGATTTCAATTTTTCCATGTATCACAATATCTATTATGGGTCTTTAATATAAATGAAATAAAGAGTTAAAGAAAAAAGCAAAACAAGAATTATTATCTTGCATTAACAAAAAAAAAAAAAAAAGTATATTTATAAATTTTTCAAAAATATGTTTTTTTTTATATTTCTATTCTAGAGCTGTAAATTTAAACCGGTTCAAGCACCCGCCCGGGTCAAATTCTTCGGGTGCTCGTTTTTTGAAAATGGTCAACCCGAGTTTCGAGCTTTTAGCTCGAAAATGAGCTATTTAGAGTTAAGCTCGTGAATGACTCGTGAGAAAAACGAGCTTTTGAAAATAAATCGAGCTAAAAACAATTTTTGCAGAAAGCAAAGAAAACAAATTGTAATTTTTGTTTGAAATGGCGTTTTTAATATTCTATCATGCAAAATAAGCTGTTAATAATATCAATAAAAATTATAATATTTTATTTATGACTTTTACCCATCAAAAACAAATTTTTAGTAATGAAAATCGTGCTTTTTTCTTCATAGGCTCGAAAGCTCGTTTTCAAACTTCAGCACAAATATCAAGCTTTCTGAGCTTTGGCCAAAAAATCGAGCCAAAGCTCGATTTCAAGCTAAACCCGGGCTTCAAGTCAAACCGGGCTAAAAAAAATTCAGCCTGGGTTAAAAATAATTCGAGTTTTTTACAGCTCTATATTCATATTATTTTTATTATTAAATTAGATGGATTTGATTTCATAATGTAGGCAATAAGTATTTCGTTTTTATATTTTAGTGAATCTATGCACCTGACACGTAAATTAGACGCACGTTGACTGATAAATAACAAAATTCGATCAATGTAAATAAATAAAGCCGTTCACTTGTGTTTATTTTTATAAAACAATTTGAACAGCTCCATTTGTTTCTTCGTCAACGTGCGTTAAATTTACCCATAATGTGGATATTTATAAATATTTATTTAAATATACATTTACTTTCTTTAAAGGTTAATCTGTTAGTCCTTTTTTTAAAACCATATTGAATTATATAATGAAAAAAAATCGCTTTTTTTTTTTAGAAAAAACGGAAAATGTTTAATTATAAATTATATTCAATATGATTCTTTTGTTTATTTATTTATATATTTATATATTCATTTATTTATTTATTTATTTTTGTTTTCTTCTTTTTTTTTTCTCCATTTTTGAATTAAGATGCATATTTTTATAGATGCATATTTCTAGTGTGTGCTTACCAGTGTGCTTGCGATATGCAGCAGGCATTTCGTTGACAGTAACTCAGATATTCAAGTTAGGGTAAATAAAAAAATACATTTAATGCATTTCTCAGAAGCGAGAGAGAGAAAGAGAGAGAATGAGCAAGCGAGCAAGCAAAATAGTTATTAGACGGATTGTCTACCTGAGTGCATCACAGGTGACTTCTTGTGGTGCAGAATTCAATGATACATCATTAACAATGTTGCCAAATTTAAGGCGGTAAAAAACATCGAGTTTAAATGGTAATATTTCATTTGTCCGAAAGTGTACATATAGTAATATAAAAACTATAATGCATCTTATAGAGCTAACAAATATTGATAACATTAGCAAGTTTCCAAAAAAATTATTGAACCAAAAGTTTTAAAAATAGAAAATAAAAATAATCAATTAATCATATGCAAATTTGGACACTAATTATCTCTAATTAAAAATAGAATTGGAATATTCTGATAGCTGGAGTTCACAGATCATAACTTTTTAAGCCACTAAATTTTTGTTTGTAAGTTTTCCATCCAATTGTGATATATTTTGCTTTTCCCAGGTCTAAGGTAACCCTTAACAATATATATTATGCATTAACAAAAAATATTAGTATTTATAATATTTCTCTTTTTTTTTTATCGCCTCTTTCTCTTTCTCTTTTTTTGTTTTTTTAAACATGATTAGGATGCCCTATGCTCACTATGTTATTTTTTCCCCACATAACCGATGGATAAATTATTTAAAATTTTAAACTCGTGCTAGTGAAGGCAATACAAACTTATGATAAAACTTAATGAAAAACAAGAAAATTAAAAGTTATTGAGAGGTCCGTCAAGTCTGAGGTCACAGTATAGAATGTACCAATGAAACAAAATATTCACGTGCATCACGAGGCATGTTTGGCTTGCTGGCTAAAAACAGCTCACCTGATAGATAACGTTACACCTGAGTGCACATAAAAACATGTAAATATGACGTAACAATATCGTGTCCACATAAAATTTAAGGTGCCCAAAAAATATGGTAAACTTTTGTTTTCCGAAACTGAATATACAGTTGGAATGATAGAATTTAACAATAAAGCATTACGCCGCTCCAATGAAGTGGCTGGACGATAATTGCATTTCTCCGCCTTATTATAGCTTACTGTGCGTAACAACCAAAATGCATGTGTGTGTTGTTAAGGTGGGGTCCACCTTAACTCCTTATTTCATCTCTTTACTCGTGTCGCATGCACATCTCGTCTCTCTCTCTCTCTCTCTCTCTCTCTCTCTCTCTCTCTCTCTCTCTCTCTCTCTCTCTCTCTCTCTCTCTCTCTCTCTCTCTCTCTCTCTCTCTTTCTCTCTCTCTCTCTCTCTCTGTTATCGTTTCCTGTCCAGCAAACATATCATAGCAAGTTCAAGAGCAAAGAGATAGAAATAAGTAGTAAAGGTGGAGGTGTCTGGTCAACTGAACACTCTCACATGCTCTCACTCTCACATGCTCTCACTCTCACATGCTCTCACTCTCACATGCTCTCACTCTCACATGCTCTCACTCTCACATGCTCTCACTCTCACATGCTCTCACTCTCACAAGCTCTCACTCTCACGTGCTCTCATTCTCACATCACTCTCACTCTCACATGCTCTCACTCTCACATGCTCTCACTCTCACATGCTCTCACTCTCACATGCTCTCACTCTCACATGCTCTCACTCTCACAAGCTCTCACTCTCACATGCTCTCACTCTCACATGCTCTCACTCTCACATGCTCTCACTCTCACATGCTCTCACTCTCACATGCTCTCACTCTCACAAGCTCTCACTCTCACATGCTCTCACTCTCACATGCTCTCACTCTCACATGCTCTCACTCTCACATGCTCTCACTCTCACATGCTCTCACTCTCACAAGCTCTCACTCTCACATGCTCTCACTCTCACATGCTCTCACTCTCACATGCACTCTGCATTTAAGTTCTTACGCACAGTAAGCTATAAGAAGGCGGAGAAATGCAATTATCGTCCAGCCATTTCATTGGAGCGGTGTAATGCTTTATTGTCAAATTCTATCATTTTAACTGTATATGTTGAAACTTTTTATGATATGATAATAAATTATTATTATCATTAAAAAAAAAGGTCAATCTTAGCAAAAGCCTAATTTCTAATGGTTAGGTTTGTTATTATAGACTATCATCTCTAGTCAAACAGATAATAAAGTACCTCCCAAATCTAAAGCAATTAAAATAAGTACCAATGTAACAACTGAGGAGCCACCATATAATTTACATAAACAAGGCAGAATTAAATACAAAGAAGATATTAAAGATATATTTAAGACAACGGGCATATTTGATTGTCGATATGCATTCTGTGATGATTTTCAGGTAAATACAGCAATAAAAACATATTATCTAATACATTTGAAAGTTTTCTTCATATCTGAATGTATCATATCGTAGAGTGAATGAATGAATGAATGAATGAATGAATGAATGAATGAATGAATGAATGAATGAATGAATGAATGAATGAATGAATGAATGAATGAATGAATGAATGAATGAATGAATGAATGAATGAATGAATGAATGAATGAATGAATGAATGAATGAAAAGTTAAGTATTTGCTAATAGTTACTTATAGTTACTATTATTTATGTTTCTTTATTCTCATTGTATACTACCATGTTTTCTTTTTCATTGTTTTTAACTCAAAAATATTGTTGTTTTTTTGTGTTGGGGTAAGGTGTAAGAGTGAGCCAGGCATTTTGTAAGGCTTATATAAACCTCGCTTTTTTAAAAAGTTGAATTTTTTCAATTTTAATTTAATTAATTCTAAATTATATGTAAATTATATTAAATTTATATTGGAACTGTCTGCTTTTGAATAAAAAATTAACTGGCGATAAATTCTAAATTATTACTTTGTATTATTTTAGGCTGGACGAAATTATTACAAAACAGGTAACAATAAAATAAATAATTTGGTTCAACAATATTTTCCAACTATGTAACTATGTAGGAACAATGAAGTACACTTTTTTTTTATATACAGTTTTTAATATTAATTAATATTACAATTTTTATATAATAAATATTTATTTTTTTCTTTGTTTTTTCCATTTTTTGATTACAGTGTTAAAAGGAGTGATTATTTTTTCCTCATTAATTAATGCTGTTTGTAAACCCTGTTCTCTGCTCCTAAAATGATAATCGCCTTTGGTAATTCGAATGGAATGTGCATTTTTTTGGTTCAATAGAACAGAGTTTACGTACAACATTATTGTGTGTATAATATCCAACTTGCATGCCATTTTTATGTCTTTTAAAAAGTCTTTCTGAAAAATCAATAATATTGGTGTATAAAAATCTTGTTAAAAAATGCTTCTTCATATTTAAAATGGTTTTTTATACTAAAATTTAATTTAAATAAATAAGGTATGGCCATTACGCCGAAAAATGTTTTTTATTTTTTCATTATGTGATTTTGTTTTCATGTGTTTGACATAATTAAACTTTTAAATTAAATTTTAATTTTACTTTATGTTAATTTTATATTTCACAAATTTTTTTACTTTTTGAGATATCATCCGGTAACCTCCTCCGTTAATTGATTTTAAAATAATGATTAAAATTTAAAGGATTTCATAGTAAATATCAGACATGGAATTCTAATAATTCAACCCTTTTATTTTAGTACCTGATTCTGGTGGTAAAAGGGTGACAACCTGTGGCAGCAAGGAATATTTTGTACCTAAAGATGGAGTAAGTATATTTACAACAATCAATAGAATATACAAAAATAAAATAAATAAATAAAAATAAGATGGGGTAATTTAATTTAAAAAGAGAACTGTCACTTTGATTATATTTGGGACACAAAGGATATTACGTATTTTTACCGCACCAATACGAGTCGATGAATAACAATGAGAGAGGTGTGCACTGCTGCACTTCTCCACCTTTTACTTGACTTGTATCATTTTGATGATCCAATTGGTCAAGACAGGAAACGAGTCCTCCAAGCGATGAGTAAACATCATGCAAACAAGAGAGAAGGAATAATGGGTGGGCGAGCATATTTTGGTTTGTTTTGATAAAAGTCAAGTAAAAGGCGGAGAATTGCAGTGAATATCTCTCTTATTGTTATGCATCGTCCCAAATATTATTAAAGTGACAGTACATTGCAAGGACAAAAATAAATACGTATAATAATCATGCTAGCTTATTTTCAGCACAATTTGTTCCATGAGGCATAATTTATGCTATATTACAAAATAATTATATCATATAGCATAAAGATTATGTTGTACAGAATAATTATTTATGTTGTTTTAATTTAGCATAATTTATGCTATAATGACATAAATGCAGCATAAATTACATTATTTATTCTTCCCTTGTGTATTGAATCGATTGATTTGTGAATTTCTAATATTTGGGTACATTAATTTTTTTTTTTAATAATTTTTGAAACTTTAAAATGACGTTACAGGTGGTAGGTTCTGCATATGTGGGCAAAGGAATAACTTATCACGCGTGACGTCATTTTGCGACTTATACATATATATGTATATCTATCAATTCAGGAGAATGTTCTCTGTTAGAATAATGCAATGAAATTACCATTTAAATGTTTTACTTTTCCTTATTTAACATATTTTTCAATACAGGTTTATAGTATATCTTTAGTTAGCAGATATTTCTTATTAAAATTTCAAATAGTTTTAAATTTTAGGAGAACTTGGACCCAAAAAAAAGAGAAGATATTAGTGTGTGTGCGCATGACGTCATTCTGAATGCTTTTCGATGCTCTTTTTGAGCAATAGGGCTTTTTCAGCATAGAACAAACCTTTTTTTTTTCTATATTCTTTTGAAAATTTGATATTTTATTTTTATTTTTCTTGCATACTTGTAAAACTAATTCAACCTGTTAACAGTATCAATATTGCAAAGTATCGTTAAATTAGCAAAATGAGTCATTTTTCCCATACTGGCCCATGTTATTTAACGATCAATTATAGCGTCGACTTTAACATGAATGAATCCACTCTATAATAAATCAGGCAATCAAACTAAATAGCACTTAAACATTTTATGTCCAATAAACCTTCATGTTTTTTTAACTTATCTTATTTTCTACAGGTTTTCAGTTATTCTGTTTATATAGAATGTTGCAAATATGGCATGATCCCTGCTATATTTAATAATAAAGAAGAGCTGTTTTGTGTTACGGATACACTTAAAAAAATGAAAGGTAAAGAACTCTGTCAATAAAAAATAACAATTAACCTTGAAACAAAATTATCTAATATTTTTACATATCTAAATATTAACGTTTATATACTCGGATTTCTGATTTATTTTTCATTTACAAAATAGTTGATGTTGTTTTATGTCATCATAGATCACTGGTTTGCCTGCGCGGAAACAACCGATTATTACTATTATTATTAATTATTACAATTATTATTGTATTTTTGTATATTTTCTTAATAAGTTATACATGGTTAAGATGGTAGATAGCTTAATTACTTGTTTCCTGATATCTAAAATGTATACCTAACCTAAAATATGATCTTATGGGAAGTTAAAATTAAGAGTATACGGTAAAATGCATGATTTAAGAATGAGAATAAAGGATTTTGCTGAATATATGTTGTCCGAATAAAGTGGCTGAAAGGTAATTGTCACAATGAAAGCAACGTATGTTTACTGCTGCATTTCTCCACCTTCTTGTATCACTCGTATGTGCGAGCATCAAAATATACTTGCCTGTTTGACCAGCCGTCTGGTGCACGCTAGTGCACTCCTTCTCACTCTGCACAACTTTGCTCTCTCTCTCTCTCTCTCTCTCTCTCTCTCTCTCTCTCTCTCTCTCTCTCTCTCTCTCTCTCTCTCTCTCTCTCTCTCTCTCTCTCTCTCTCTCTCTCTGATGTTATTGCATGATATTTTTTCGAATCAGGATAAGCAAGAGAAAGAGAGAGACAGAGAGAGAGAGTGCAAAGTTGTGCTCGAGCAATTGCTGGTCACGCAAGCAAGCATATTTTGCTGCTCACACCAAAAATAATATCAAATAAATATATTAAATTTTATTGCAGTGATATAAGAATACAGAAAAATGCAGCAGTAGAAACATCTTGCTTTTGTTGTAACATATATGAAAATTACATTTCAGCCCCTTCAATCCAGCGGCATACTCGTCAAAATCTTATATTCGCATTTTTTTAAACCAATGTACTCTAAACGTGCTCTATATTTGCGCGCCTCAAACTTTATTATGGAAACGAAATTTCACGTTATACTTCAAATTTTTAAAAAGTGCAATAGAGGCCATGACCTCAATTGATTAAGCGAAGAGTTGCCTATCAGGTAAGGTGCTTGGCTGCTTGGCTAGCAAGCAAAACAATCCTCGCGTTGCACGTTCACGTGTGTCACTCTTGCACCTCAACATCATGCTCTCTATCTCTCTCTCCGTTGTGACAGTTGAAGAAACTGAATAAATATTCTTGCCAAGCAATCGCATAAAAAAATATATATTTAGAAAAAAGGAATAATAGAAAAAAGTTTCAATACATATTTAAAACAAAAATGAAATAAAGTCCTATAATAAATGTTTTCATTTACTTTTTTTATTTTTTCAAACATTTACTTTCAATTTAAAATATAAACTTGATATTTAGAGTTGAGGCTACCTAACAAAACGAATAATGAATAAATCAATCATATATTTCTTGATTTTTCAGAAATGTTTAAGTAAAGCCATTGTTTTTATTTCTTTACTTTTTTTAAAACTGAATTTACGCATTTGATTGAGAAGAAAATTTATTCAGTTTCGTCAACTGTCACAACGGCAAAGAGAGAGAGAGAGAGAGAGAGAGAGAGAGAAAGCATTATGTTGAGATGCAAAAGCGACACACGTGAACGTGCAACGCGAGGATTGTTTTGCTTGCTAGCCAAGCAGCCAAGAAGCTCACCTGATAGGCACCTCTTCGCTTAATCGATTGAGGTGGCCTCTAGTGCACTTTTTAAAAATTTGAAGTATAATGTGAAATTTCGTTTCCATAATAAAGGTTAAGGCGCGCAAATATGGAGCACGTTTAAATTGTAACCTTTTATTTGTCTTCGACTGTACACACTATAGATTTTTCGAAGCCAGTTCTACAAACATCTTACATAGATCACCAACTAGATGGACGTTTTAAATCATGCTATACTGGACAAACTTTGAACAAAAGTTTATGGCATCGAGGTGAACCAACCAATTACAATAATTTCGAGGCTTGTGCAGTGATTCCCCATGACTTAAATGTATATTGTGATCAGCACTGTTCAAATTACATCAAAACGCACGTGATATGTGAGGTACATTTTATCAAATATTATTTATTAAACCTAGCAGTAATATGCGAGCTGGTATAATGTGAGAGATATAGACCGGTTACACTCATATTTAAGAGAAACCATTTTTTTTTGTTCAGGAATACATAGGCTAGGATAGGAAATTTTTTTATTTTTATTTTTTAATAGCAAAAGAAGCTTTAAACCTAAAGCAAAGCCAAATTTTTTGCTCCTAATAAGTTTAAAATATATGAGAAAAATTCGTTTATATGAAGTAAATTCTTTTTATGTGAAAAATTAGGAGAAATAATGTTTCCTCTATGCTGGAAAATGCATTAGGCACCACAAACATATTGACAAAGCGCAAGGATGTGCAAGGGGTCTATAGTGCAATTTTATCTCGGTGAGTACCGTGTGTCGAGTCAGAGACCGTGCATGGTATGCACCGAGTGCACACATATGTTCTCTGCACTTTCATGTATTATTATTTATGATGTTACTGTAAATAACCAATATCCGACAAATGTATGAGTAATAAATCTTATGTAGAAATCATATAAAAAATTGTAAATTCAAAATTCTCCAACTTTCAGAGTGTACCAGTTCGAATCAATAAATTTTCTAGTAATTTTAAAAATAAATTTAACAAAAATATTACATTAAAGTATTATAATCAAAAAATAATCAATCAAACCAATCAGCAAAATGTATTGAACTGTATATCATCTTATTGCAAACAATTGACAGTAAGTACTCTAGAAACTTATAATTATGATTTGTTTAAAGGCGCAGAACACCTTGGACAAAAAAAGTTGTGTATTATCCTAACAAACCTGAAAATCAACGGTGATTTGGCTGGAGTCCAAATTTATTTTCCATTCACAAAATGCCACTGGCGGTCACTGACGTCACAGCTTGCCTGGTTTACGCACGCGTAGGCCAGGCAAGCTGTGACGTCAGTGACCGCCAGTGGCATTTTGTGAATGGAAAATAAATTTGAAATCAATGACTTCGGCCAAATCATCGTTGATTTTCATCTTTGTTAAAATATTACATAACTTTTTTTGTTCAAGGTGTTCTACGCCTTTAAGTATTTTATTAAATAAGCATTAATATAGCTTTTTTTTTGAAGGAGGAAATCAATGAAGGTAAATGTAAATTAAAGTTAATCAATTTATAACCTTGTTTATACGATTTATAAACAAATGTTATTGAAGTAAAATGAATAATGTATGTACAGTATATATATATATATATATATATATATATATATATATATATATATATATATATATATATATATATATATATATATATATCTTATATCTGTGTGTGTGTGTGTGTGTGTGTGTGTGTGTGTGTGTGTGTGTGTGTGTGTGTGTGTGTGTGTGTGTGTGCGCCCGCAATTGATTCTATTCACTTCTGTCTTGGTGATATATAATTTTAATGGTATGATTTACTGATATATATATATATATATATATATATATATATATATATATATATATATATATATATATATACATATATGTATATGTATATATATAAATGTATATATATACTCGACTCAAAAAACCTCAGTCGATTTAAATTGGGCATGCCTAAAGTATCGTCCATTGTCACATTTGCGGAGAAGGGGGGCGGCTGGGCGATACCGTAAAAGGTCGAACGGCAGGTAACTCAGAGTTTTTGAATCGAGTATACATGTATACATATAGTGTACATTGGTATATTATGTTCTAATATGTATATTAGGTCTGCTGCCACCTGAAGGAAAAATCATTAAAGAATGTGGAAAACTTTATTTTTATGATACTTCTAAACTGGTAAGAAAACTTTTTAGTATCCTGGAAGTTGGACAACCAGTTGGTCACATTTACTTAACAAATTGCATAGCCTTACAGGATACTTTTTTAATTTTGTTTTGGAATTTCCTACTTTTTTTTTTAATTATATGTCATTTTGATAATTATAATTTATAATTATTTATTATAGAAAATTATAATTTATGATTTTATTATTTTGTAAAATTATACAAATTAATAAAGGTTTTTAATTTTCATTGTCAGCTTACTTATTCTGAGAACTGGGAGTATTGCTGCAGTAAAGGAATGATACCTCTCAATATTGAGTCAGCGAAAGATTTGGAATGTCTATTGAAGCATTCAAAGAGTAAGGGTTAGGGTCCAGACTCCTCCGTCAGGTCTGAGAAGGGTTAAAAATTTGCAATTTAAAAATTAAAAAATTCTGAAGTTGATTGTTTTGTTTGTAAAAATCTGATGAAATACAGATTTCTATGCTTATATTATATTGACGTCATTGCTAATCACGCGTATTGTTTTATCTCGCGTAATGCATGTTTTGTGTCATATGACGCCATCTTGGCGCACGCTTTTCTGGCGGCTAGCCCGCGTTGACGCATTTCCAGCGATGAGGTTACGCCGAACGTCCAGTCAGCTCGTCGTAATATTTTGTATATAAAATATTAGGTTTATGTAAATTTAGCACGTAAGATACGTAATTCATGCACGTAATATTTAAGTGTTTAATTAAATGCCATTTTGCATGTCATCATCATTTAACATCACGTCACTGCTTTTTACGTCATAATCCCCGTATTTTACGGCGATTTGCATGCTGTATAAATCATATGTTATATCATCATTAATTTACTTGCGTGATAAAATATACGCGATGTATTTTATGTTGACTAGATATAGTAAAAGCATCAGGGAATAAAATATTGTATGTTTCATGTGTATATGAGAATGCGAGGTTGAGTTTTGTGTTTGTATGAGAGTTTGTCCAGTTTTGTCCCGAGTGGTTGCAAGCTGCATAGCTCGCCACCGTCCATCCTGTGTTACCTTGGAATGAGCCTGCTTCGCCAGCCGAGCACTCTCTCTCGTTCTCTCTCTTTCGCCTTCCCTCGCATCCACGTGCTACTAATATATTACGTAATATTTTAACATCGTTTATATAATATTTAGTTTTCACGTCATTTTATTGATATTATAATCAAGTTATGATTATGCGTATTTTTAGTTCATTATCTGCTGTCTAACATGTCACGTGAAGTTTTGGCAATAAAAAGAATTTGCATTTAGTTCATAATTTCATGGTACAAAAGTATAATTTTGAGATTATCAATTGAATTATCATTTTGATATTAAAGTTTGTTCACAACAGTGTTACCTGTCATTTTATATGTAACTTTTAGTGTTATATAATAATTTTGGTTCTAGAAGTTTCTATATTACGTAACAGTGTGTTTTGCTGCAGCTGCATAGCAACAGCTACTTTGGTCATAAGGGTCATAATGTATGTAAAATCTGCCGAATTTGAACCTTATTGTCAATCTTGCCCCCACCATTCCAATATAGCAAAATGGTTCGTCGCTACTGAGCGCAGCGTTACCGACCGTCCCGAGAGACATTCTGTAAGCCGGAGCTGCCCAGGCTAGGTGCTCCTTCAGAGCCTCGCAGAAGGAAGTTTCCCACTTGCGGCAAACTTCAGTCATTGTACCTGCCTTTGTTTTGTGAAGAGTACGTCATATTTTGCTACCATCACTGAGTATCCACCATTCATCGTAATTGGATTGTTACGATCGTTTTTGGCCCATGATTGGACACCACGTGAGATCGTCGCTTCGACATACGTAAGCTAGCCACGTGCCACATTCCATTTCTGACGTGCTTTTGACACAAATTTGAGTTTTCCTGTTTGATTTAAATAATTTGCTTTTCTTTTAATCTGTGTTCTCTGTTCAAACAATAAAAGACGAAAAGGTCCACATAAAATTTTGTGTTTTCCTTACTTAACCCTATCTGTACCTGTTTTTTACCTCGTAACGAGCCACAGTAAAAACCCCTAGACAAAGGTAAAATTCCAGTGTTACAGAATTGGGGATCTCGGCCGGTAAAATCACCCACCCACCCACCCCCATATCGCAAAATTGTAAATTTTGAGAACACACATTGTATTAAATTCTTTTCCACACATTTTTTGACCCATAATTGCCCCGCCCCGTAACGTCAGAAATTCCTCCAAAATTCCACCACGTGTGCAAAACGTAAAAATTTGTCTCTCCCCCCCTCTCTCTCACGTGTCCAAATTTTTCGTTCACATTTTTTGAGCCATATAAACCCCGTAACGTCAAAAAAAATTCCTCCAATTTTCCACCATGTGTTGCAATATGTAAAAGTTGTTTTCTCTCTCTCTCTCCCGCGTGTCCCGTACAAAAAAAAAAAAAAACAGCTCGTGACAATCCCGTGTGACATGTTTTGTAAAAAATTGAGTCCCGTCACATTCCTTGTATAAAATACGTACTCAATGTTTGGTATATAACTCTCGTGTATAAAAAGCCCTACTTTCACAAAATGGCGGATTGCTCTGGAAAGAGAAAAAGGTACAAAACCAGGTTGATCCCTGGGAACCCTGAATCAAGCGATTCTGACCCCGAAGCAGAAATGCACCCCACCCCGAGTGCCATGGTATTTGGTACAGGCGTTGTGACAGTCTCCACTGCCAACGTGACACCTGCAGGTCCTTTTTCGCAGGGCAGCGGTTTTAATCATAATTTTAATAATGTTGTTATGTCCAATGTTTTAATTGTAAGTACTTGTGTTAATAATATGTCAAATGTTCCCTTGTCAGTTTCATCCCGTCCCATGTTGCACAACAACACCACATCGACGTTCTCCATCCCCACACCCATCACCTCGTCATTTGTGCATAGCACTAATGCAGGTGGTAATAACGTGTACCCTGGTAGTAGTAACGACCCTGTGCAAAAATGGCAAACAAATATTGCCATAACCCAGCAACGTCTCAACGAGTTATTATCTCAAGGCCCACAACACCCACCCGTCTTGCAAGCACATGTGCTTAGTAGTATTGTACATCCTCCAGCACCACGTTTTAACGTGACAACGTGCAGTCATATGTATAATCCCGTGTCAACGTTGCCAACAGCACCACTTTGCGTAACATCACATATCACATCACCAGCTGCACCGGCACAAAATCCACTCCCACCAATCGTGTCTCCCATGCCCCAAGCACATCCACAAGCACGTTTTATGCCCTGTATGCCACAACAACAACCTTTTTGCGTATCCCAAACATTTGCACCCCCATTTATGTATTATCCACCCCCATCATTGCAAAATGACCCAATACCCAAACTACCCATGCCAAAGTATATTGGTAGAGGAGACCCAAAATCACCATCAGATTTCCTTGCGGAATTTGAAAGGTATGCCCACTCTATACGTCGTACTCCCGACAATCTTTTGCACTCGCACATGCCATTCATACTAGAAGGCGAGGCAACAAGATGGTGGTCCCTCCACAATAATATTACAACGTGGTTAGAATTTAAAGCATTATTTTTGTCTGAATTTGCATCGTACACGTATAAACAACGTCTATTACGTGATTTAGACCTACGAACGCAAGACCCTGATGAACCCCTCTCCTCCTATGTACAAGTTATCGCCGAATATTATCGTCGATTAGATGGTAATTACACCGAGGCAGATAAGGTAAACAGAGTATTATCCCAAATGCACCCCACATATCGTCAGTACACTTATGGTCGTATATATAATTCATTACGTGAATTATCCATGGAAGCCCACCGCATCCAAGATGCAGTCCTTCAATCACGTTTATACGTACGCCCACCACCACCTGCACAGTTTGTTGAACCCTCCCTTGCTTATGATAATAATCTTGTGAGTAAAACCATCCCACCCCCACCACCCCAACTAACACGTCGAGATGACACAAGCCCACGTGGTTTACTACCCCAAAGACAACAAAAACGTCCACCTATTATATGTTATAGGTGCCAAGGCTTAAATCACATAGCCCGTGATTGTCAAAATAGTCGTCCCTGTAATTCCAACCCAAAAAACCCCAACGACCCCTCGCCAAACTAAGATGGTTTCGCGAGGGAGACGCTCTTAAAGAACAACGATATATGCAATCTATTATATCATTTATCGACGAGTATAACGCACGTCGTGAAAAATATTTACGTCATCGTCGTAGAACGATGAAAAATAGGCGCTATAGGTTAAATAAAAAAATGCGACGTCTAATTGCACAAGGTCAGACCTTGGAGCACCTTCCCTCCCCAAACCCCCATGTGTATAAAAATGTTCCCTTGCCCTCCAGTATTACAATTGAAACTGATAAGTGGAGAAATGTCCTCACAGAAATAAATAATTTACATGTCGACGAACCCAAAGTAACGGGTGAAAAAGAAAAAGTACCCAATGTCCCTCCAAAATGCGATGAACCCCTCATCGTCATAAAAATATTAGGTCAAGAAAAATTAGCACTGCTAGACAGTGGTTCAAGTCATTGTTTCATTGGTGAAGATGTTGCAAAAGAGTTACGTGCCCGTAACTTTAAATTCAAAGATGTAAATATCCCCCTCAATTTAGCCCAAGGTTCCTCCCAAATTAAACAAATGATAAATATCAATTTTACATGGGCTAATAATCCTAGAAAACAACGTTTCTTTGTCCTCCCTGGCCTAAATAAAGCAGTCATTCTTGGACGCGATTTCATGCGCGCAACAAAATTAAACTTAAATATAGCAGAAAATGGTTGGACCATTGGTAACGAAGAACAAGAGATTGTTCCATTTGCAAAGCCCTCCGACATATTTTCATGTTATAATGTTGAAGTCAATAACAACTGGCTCGAGTCAATCATGTCCAAGGTCGAAGGTAGCTACGAAGACAAAACACGTATGAAAAAAATATTACAACGATTCATGCAAAGAGGTTTATTTTCAAGTAAGCCTGGTAAAATAAAAGATTATCAATGTGAGTTTGAAGTCGACCCCAATGCAACCCCTTTTCGTGCTCGCTCCCGCCCCGCCACACGTGCCAAACTTGATATCATGGATAAACACTTAGACGATGATATTGAAAATGATATCATCGAACCATGCTTTACCAACTTATGGGCATGCTGTCCAGTATTATTAAAAAAGAAACAACAAAAAGGTCTTCCCCCTAATTGGAGATTAATTATTGATTACCGCCCCATCAATGGTTTTATAATTAAATCTTTAATGTTTGAAATTCCCAGGTTAGATTACATATATTCCCAAATGGGTAACAGTGCAGTATACACAGTCATCGATTTAAGCTCTGGCTATCACCAACTTGAAATAAAACCAGAATGTAGAGACATAACTGCATTCATTACTCCTCATCGTGGTTGTTTTCGCTATAAGCGAATGCCCTTAGGTATAAAACCCGCCACGTTCATATTTCAACGTATCATGCATAAGATCCTAGATGGTATAACATACAATTACGTAATTCCCTTCATCGATGATTTAATTATATACTCCCCTGATGCAAAATCACACGCCCTCCATGTTGAAGAAGTCCTTTCCCGTCTATCTAAAGCAGGTATCACCATAAATCCCTCCAAAGTCCAACTATGTTGTAAAGAAGTAAAACTCTTAGGCAACATTATATCCTACGGCTCCATTAAACCCAACCCCGAAAAAGTTATAGCCATAAATAACTATCCCCTCCCTAAGTCAAGAAAAAACATACAACAATTTTTAGGCATGATAGGTTTCTTTAGACATTATATATATAATTTCCAACTCCTTGCCAAGCCCCTTACTTTGTTATTACGTAAAGAAAACTCCTGGAAATGGTCATCCCTGCAACAAAGTTCATTTGACTCCCTTTGTGCTGCACTCACAGCAGACACGTGCCTCATGCTCCCTAAAATGGACCAAGAATTTATTATACAATGCGATGCATCTACAGAGGGCATCGGCGCTGTATTACTCCAACAAGGTGAAAAAGGTTTACGTCCCGTTGCATTTACAAGTCGTACCTTGTCCAAAGCAGAATCTAATTACTGCATCACAGAATTAGAGTGTCTCAGCCTCGTAAATAGCTTAGCTAAATTCAAACATTACATTGCGTACCAACACTGTACTGTATGGACAGACCATGCAGCCCTTAAAAATCTCATGACCATAGAAGAACCATCTGGCCGTATTCGCAGATGGGCACTTCGACTAATGGGCATGGACCTTACTATAGAGCACAGACCAGGCCGCACAATGTCCGTGGCTGACGCACTCTCACGAGCTCCCTGTGGTAGTGACCCTGAAATTTTCAATCGGCTTGAAGACGACTTACTCCCCATCAACGACCCCCCAGGTGAGACTAAACTAAAATTCAAAAACTACGAAAGCAATCCCCCATCACTTGCTCATTCCTGCAAACGTTGTAATAACATTGAAAAGTCCCAAAATATGTATGATGAAGATATTGACTCCCTTAATTTAGACTCACTATTTTGTGATGTACAAACAAAGTCCCAAGAAAATTGTGCTAACTACGATGAAAATAGCACACCTACGCTCCAATGTATGGCCACTCAACAAATCATGCACCCTGAATTGCCCACTTCACATAACGAGTGGCGCGCAGCGCAAAAAGCAGACCCCACCATTCTTAATGTCATGACCTTACTCTCCCAAAATGATAAAAAAGTAAAAAATGTATATGAATTCAACGAAAATAGTGTGTTGTATAAAAAAGGTCAAAACAACGAAAAATGGCTTGTAGTCCCTCCCAATTTACGCAATGCAGTTTTACGTGCAATGCATGACCATATCCTCAGCGGCCACTTAGGTATTCGCAAAACCACAGCGAGAGTGAAACAAACATATACTTGGCATGGTATGTTAAAAGACATACAAGATTACATCCGTGGTTGCCAAATTTGTCAACGCATTAAACCAGCCAACAAAAAACCATTTGGTTATATGTCCACTCAAACCACATGTGCCCCTGGAGTTGCGGTCAGTGCAGACCTCTTCGGACCCCTTCCATCATCATCAAAAGGTAATCAACACGCCCTCATCCTCGTTGACGACTTTTCAAAGTACGTCGAAATTTACCCTATAAAAACTGCCACATCTCGCGTCATAGTAGAAAAATTGATTGATTACTGTTGTAGAAATGGTTTCATGTCCCAAATACGTACTGATAATGGACCCCAGTACATTAGCACAGCATGGACCAAAGCTTGCGAAGAATTAAATATAACCCATAAAAAAATCGTCGCGTATCGACCCCAAGGTAATCCCTCTGAACGTTACATACGCACTATAAAACAATGCATAAAAGCTTATGCAGAAGTTCACAAGCATTGGGATCGTCACCTACCCGCCCTGTGCTATGCCCTCCGTACTACACCAAATGAAACAACAACCCTCACCCCAGCAATGTTACACTATGGACGTGAACTGAACTCCCCGTTCACTATAAACCCCAATGCCACAATCCCAGAATTCACCCCTGACAAAGCTATGACCTACGCCCAAAAGTTAAAGCTTGACCTCCAAAATGCTATTGATCTCGCCACATATAACATACAAAAAAGTAAAGAGTCAAGATCAGAACGTTATAATACGTCACGACAGCCCAACCCCCTTAAAGAAGGCCAATTAGTGTGGCGCCAAACAAACATACTAAGCGACGCTGCTAAAGGCATATCCAGTAGTCTCATCCCCCCTTATGAAGGCCCCTTCCTTATTCATAAACAAATTGGCCCAAACACCTATGAGCTACACACCCTACAAGGTGAACATGCCGGCAGGCGCAACGCTGACCAACTAAAGCCACATAACCCCAAACCCCCTTGGGCATCTGATGACCTAAATACCCCTGATTTACCCTACGATGACCCAAACAACCCAAATCCCCCACTCCCAAAACGTCAAAGTAAGAAACCAGAGCGGTATGGTTATTAAATAACAACCCTTACATTGTAAGACCATACGTAAAAAGTACAATAAAATGTATAGTTTTTTGTAATATTAAAATTCACATGTAACAATTGTAAGAAACTTCTATTTTAATATATAGTTTATATGTCACGATGTTTACTCATTACTTTTTATTCAAAGATTAAAAATTTGAGTTGAAATTTTGTTATATCAATTTTAATTTTTATTTCAAAAACTAGTTTTACTATAAACATTGTCATATTTTATTTTTGATAAAAAAAAAGTGTAAAATATTCTCAAAATGTTCTGCGTACTACTATTTGTTTTGCTAAAAATGCATTTTATATGTTCCTTCTTTTTACTCGTTAGAACATCACGTTCTGCTGTTCCAATTTGCTACACTCAAAAAAATGTTGCATCATAAAAAATTATCTTGATTTTAGTATCAAAATTTATTTTTAAATATTAAAGTTTTTTTTAAAAAGTAGATGTTTAAATGTTCGTAATGTCTCAATATGCACGTAATACATATCCCGCAAACCTACGTTCCCGTAAAATCTCTATACAACATTTCGTTCAACCTAACTTCTCGTTTTTTCACGGGGGGGAAATGTAAAAATCTGATGAAATACAGATTTCTATGCTTATATTATATTGACGTCATTGCTAATCACGCGTATTGTTTTATCTCGCGTAATGCATGTTTTGTGTCATATGACGCCATCTTGGCGCACGCTTTTCTGGCGGCTAGCCCGCGTTGACGCATTTCCAGCGATGAGGTTACGCCGAACGTCCAGTCAGCTCGTCGTAATATTTTGTATATAAAATATTAGGTTTATGTAAATTTAGCACGTAAGATACGTAATTCATGCACGTAATATTTAAGTGTTTAATTAAATGCCATTTTGCATGTCATCATCATTTAACATCACGTCACTGCTTTTTACGTCATAATCCCCGTATTTTACGGCGATTTGCATGCTGTATAAATCATATGTTATATCATCATTAATTTACTTGCGTGATAAAATATACGCGATGTATTTTATGTTGACTAGATATAGTAAAAGCATCAGGGAATAAAATATTGTATGTTTCATGTGTATATGAGAATGCGAGGTTGAGTTTTGTGTTTGTATGAGAGTTTGTCCAGTTTTGTCCCGAGTGGTTGCAAGCTGCATAGCTCGCCACCGTCCATCCTGTGTTACCTTGGAATGAGCCTGCTTCGCCAGCCGAGCACTCTCTCTCGTTCTCTCTCTTTCGCCTTCCCTCGCATCCACGTGCTACTAATATATTACGTAATATTTTAACATCGTTTATATAATATTTAGTTTTCACGTCATTTTATTGATATTATAATCAAGTTATGATTATGCGTATTTTTAGTTCATTATCTGCTGTCTAACATGTCACGTGAAGTTTTGGCAATAAAAAGAATTTGCATTTAGTTCATAATTTCATGGTACAAAAGTATAATTTTGAGATTATCAATTGAATTATCATTTTGATATTAAAGTTTGTTCACAACAGTGTTACCTGTCATTTTATATGTAACTTTTAGTGTTATATAATAATTTTGGTTCTAGAAGTTTCTATATTACGTAACAGTGTGTTTTGCTGCAGCTGCATAGCAACAGCTACTTTGGTCATAAGGGTCATAATGTATGTAAAATCTGCCGAATTTGAACCTTATTGTCAATCTTGCCCCCACCATTCCAATATAGCAAAATGGTTCGTCGCTACTGAGCGCAGCGTTACCGACCGTCCCGAGAGACATTCTGTAAGCCGGAGCTGCCCAGGCTAGGTGCTCCTTCAGAGCCTCGCAGAAGGAAGTTTCCCACTTGCGGCAAACTTCAGTCATTGTACCTGCCTTTGTTTTGTGAAGAGTACGTCATATTTTGCTACCATCACTGAGTATCCACCATTCATCGTAATTGGATTGTTACGATCGTTTTTGGCCCATGATTGGACACCACGTGAGATCGTCGCTTCGACATACGTAAGCTAGCCACGTGCCACATTCCATTTCTGACGTGCTTTTGACACAAATTTGAGTTTTCCTGTTTGATTTAAATAATTTGCTTTTCTTTTAATCTGTGTTCTCTGTTCAAACAATAAAAGACGAAAAGGTCCACATAAAATTTTGTGTTTTCCTTACTTAACCCTATCTGTACCTGTTTTTTACCTCGTAACGAGCCACAGTAAAAACCCCTAGACAAAGGTAAAATTTCAGTGTTACATGTTGGAATTTATATCTTATTAATAAGTTCTTAAAGTGTTACAAATATATGAAATTTCAACAGTAATTCAAAAAAATTTCTCTGTAGCTAAAATGAGAGTTACCAACTATAAGGCCCCTCTCTTTTATTTTACATATAGATATATCCGTTGTTTCTATTTGTCATATCTTGTGTTATATTGTACTATGTACGTAAGGTTCAATATTTTATTTTAACAAAATCGTTTAGTTTCTTTATTTAAACACAGAAATCTTTTCCCTCTTGTTTCATGCTTTCATTAGAGCAAAATATTCAATAATTAAAATTTACAACCGATCGAACTGTCATACCATTACTCTTATACTTAAATTTCAAATTAAATAACTATACATTTATCTTTAGAATCTATACTGTATTACTCGCATTTTTATCTATTGAAAAAAAAACTATAATATTTTTTTCCTTTCTTTCTTTTTTTCTTTCTTTTGCTTTTTTTTTTTCTTTTTTGCAGTGCAATTTACATTTTTGTTTATAAACAAAATATTACAGCAAAAAAGTTATTAGAAGTAGAAGTTTCGTCTTTCAAATAAATTGTGTAAATTTGACGTATAAAATGAATAAGATATAGTAGACAACTTGTAAGAGGTTTAGTGGAAAAAAAAAAAAAAAAAAAAAAAAAAAAAAAGTCGGAGCGCACAAAATACTAACAAAGTACTAGCAGACGACTTTGTGTTCCTGTCCTGTTTTAACAATGTTTTCTTGTGAGGGAATGAAGCACCTATAACGCGAGTAAAAAAATTTCCTGACACTGAAAATTTTACTGAGAGCTTTTATTTTCCTGAATTTCCACAAATTATTTTTTCATCGTCATCCAAATGCCTTCATATCAGGTAAACAAAAGCTTGGTGTAAGCTTGTATAAAGGCGCAGTAAGATTTCAGTATGAAGAAACTTTTCTAATTCCATTATGCTTGATTCTTCTACAATAAATTACGTTTTAAATCAAGAAATAATACAAAGTCATCTGCTATCACTTCGATGATGTTGTTAGTTAGTTTATTTCTCAAAACTCCCTTTTGCAATTCTGCTATTGTGTAACAATTAGCCTAATCCTTGTACGTTCAAAAGATATGAATTATGTTTTTAAGAAAAAAAATCAATCTTTAACTTTTGTGCTGCCAAAAATTTAGTTTATAGAAGAAAATTAAAAATTTATTATCTGCTACTGAATTTGACTTGCTTTGGGCCTCATTCGTTAAAAAAAAGTGATTAAATTTAAAATAATAATAATAAGAGCAGGAAATAAAAATCATCATAATTTTTAAAACCTGTCATTTTAATTTATTCTTAAAAATAAAAACCTTTCAATTAACAATGAAGATTTTCCAAGATTTGTGAGCATTACAAAAAGCCATACGCAAATATTAATTGAATTTTCATATTTAATATATTCGCTTGGCTTTCAACGTTCACAAATCTTGGAAATTATTCAGTATTAATCAAAATATTATTATTTTTTGAGAAAATATTTAGATGACTGATTTGAAAAATTAGGATCGTTCTTATTTTCTGCTCTTATAACATTGTTACGTTAAAGGAAAAAAATGCAAACCCAAAAAATACACGATAAAAACAAAAACAAAAACAAAAAACTGACTAGAAATATCGCACCAAATCGTGTATTTTCTAACTCAAATTTCATTTTTTTTCCGGACCCCCTCTCGACACAAAATCCTGCATACGCCACTATGCTTTGTGTGTGTGTGTGTGTGTGTGTGTGTGTGTGTGTGTGTGTGTGTGTGTGTGTGTGTGTGTGTGTGTGTGTGTGTGTGTGTGTGTGTGTGTGTGTGTGTGTGTGTGTGTGTGTGTGTGTGTGTGTGTGTGTGTGTGTGTGTGTGTGTGTGTAGTGTCAATAACTAATACATTAGAAGTGAAAAAAAATATATTTATTTATTTCAGATTCTACTGGAAATAATTTATTTTGGACTACAGTAATGGATAGATATTTAGATAATAATTTCACATCGTGTTGGACTGGAAAACCTGTTGAAAAATCTGCGTGGTTGCCATATGAATCATGTCAACGTCAAATGAACCCATGTGCAGTGGTTTACTGGCAATCAAATATAATTGGGTTAAAAAATTATAAATGTGATGATAAAGCATTTGCTTTTTGTGAGGTAAATTGGAATATTTTGTAAAGTTGCTTAAATTACATAGGTGAGTCAATGGAAACGAGGAATACTATAAATTTTTACTATAAAAATTTCATATTCTGAAACACACATATCGAGGGTGATCCAGTATAACGTCCTTATTGTGAGTCTACTTGAACTTGAAAAATAAAAAAAAAATAATCCAATTGACCAAAATTTTGGATTTTGCCCTTTCAGATCTTTTGCAGGAAAAAATAATTTTCAAGATCAAATGTACTAAGGACATTATAGCGGAGCACCCTTGATATTCATATACATACTAGATACATATGCGAGAATATATAATTTTTGAGTTCATTAAATATTTTTAATGTTTTTGAGTAGCAAAATGACATAACTGGAGTTAATTTTATTTTATGGCATATTTATGCATAAGTTTCAGCCCGTGCGTCATTTTAAGTACAAAATACTTAATAAACTCAATAATCATAAAGTCGCATAGGTATCGGTTACAGACAAAAATATTTTATGTTATTATTATATTATTATTATTATTAGAATACGAAATAAAGTTATCATCCAGAAATTTTTTTTTCTAGTCTTTCTCTTTGCGTACGTATGTAATAATAAAATAAAACAATATATATTTAATTTTTATTAATGTTACAGACTGATTGGAAAATAGTATCGGGAATAAATATTGCTCGTCTTAATAGATATTATCTCAAGGATTTCATGGAGAAAAATATAATGAATGTGAATTGTAATTCTTTAAAGTGTGAATCAAAAGTAGGTAACATAACTCTTATCTCACATTGTACTCATTTCTTTTTTCTTGTCATATTGTGTTATCTTGGTACACCAATCTATATTTACAGTCAAGGTATTATCTTATCGACAGGTAAGGACTTTCCAATAATTGGAAACAACACACTCGAGCCGGCAAAAAACTTTTTATTATTATTATTATTATTATTTACGGTCACGGTTTTATGCTCAAAATAGCTTTTAAAAAACACATAAATTTAAGTTTTTTTTTATTAATATTTTTATCTCAATTTGTTCTTTTGATTTTTTATTGCATTATATAATAACCACTATACTGTATTTTAAACTGAGACTGTAGAGAAAAGTGATATTTATTTTAATCATTAATTAATTTTACTCTTCGTAGCAGCAGTTCCCTGAATGCAAGATTTTTGTTTATATATTTTATTACTTTATTCATGAATTTATTATTATTATTTTTTTTTAATTTCAGAAAGTTAAAGAAAGTGAGTATTATTATTCTGATATATCAATTATATATGGTATACCAATTAATGTGACCAAAATTTAAGTTTTATTTTGTTTTTTATGCAATTAATTCACCATAGATCTTCAAGTCTATTAAAGACAATGAAAAAAAAAATATTTTTATACTTTTTGTTTCACAGAAAAATCTAGGACCGTTTTAACTGCGTTTCAATGTGGTGGAAAAACGTATCACAAAAGTCATATTAATGTAGTAAGTATTGGTTTGAATTTTTTTTATACATGTATGGCACAGTCATCGCGTTGTCTGAACCGGTTTCCGTTGGATCACCGAAGTTGATCAACGTCGAGCGTGGTCAATACTTGGATTGGATGGGTGAAACCGTACAAAGACTGGCGGCGTGGCTGTGCTGGCAGTTTGACCACTGCTTGCTAACGCGAGTGCTGTCAACTCTTGGTTTTGCATGAATCAGAGGTCTGGGTTGCACAGATCTGGTAGTCGAGCCCAGAAGAGTGTGATAACGGGTTGAGCCTGAGGTCTGGTAAGCCTCAGATCATACATTAAAGCCCATACTGAAAAGGTTTAATCCTGGCCTACACCGAAAGGTATTATGACGTCATGATACTTACCTTTTTTTATGTATGCATACCATGACGCTACAGTCACATTTGGGGTAAGCCAACAACTTTAAATGTTTTATCCTGACCCAGTGATAGACCTTCACAACTTTCTATCCTGACATACTTTACTTATTCTCTTTCTTCATATACCTTGTTTCTTACATTTCTTTTTGCATCTTATACTACGTTAAGTACATTGTAATTTTTCATGCATTTTCCAACCACCTCAGACCATGATATTTTAGGTGTGCCTCTATCTCCCCTTCCATTTGCTCTGCTGCTATGAAACACCTGTTTTGTAATTCTTGTTAAACCACCGTAACACATTGCTCTCATAATTCTCAGTCACAACAGCTTTCACTTTACATTTCTCAATCACCCAAAAATTCCTTACCTTATCTAATCTTGATTTACCGCACATACTTTTTTTAAGAACACTCATACCAACAGCATTCACTTTACTTATATGCCTACCCGATAGAAACGAAAAAGCTGATAAATGATTGCTAAAGTGTTGATAAACGTCTGCTTTGCGACAAAAGCCGTGCTTTTTGCTGAAAATATGCTGATGATATGCTGATAGAAGCTGATAGACTTTTTTCTTTTTCTGATAATACCATTATAAACGTCTGCTAAATGTATGATTGAGCTAAAAAGACTGATAAAAGTTTGATAAACGATGGATAATTGTCACATATCATCCTTTTATCAGACCGTATATATGACATATATGACATATATATGACTCCGAACCATATAAGATAGTTGGGAGTAAGACAGAATTATACTTTTATTATTTCATTTATTTTATAGTCTTCCAATATTATATATATATATATATATATATATATATATATATATATATATATATATATATATATATATATATATATATATATATATATATATATATATATATATATAATGCTAATTGGCGTAATATTGCAATTAAAAGATAAAGAGGAGACTCTAAAATTGTTAATGCTTAAAACCATGAGACAACTCCGTGGACACAGTTCAAGAATTGAATTGCATGGTTAATCAACTAAGAGGTATGAATCAATTGAGTATATAAGTAATATTATTAAGACGATTGTTTTTAGATGCAATTATCGTTAGTCACTATTATTATATATAGTTAATTATTATTAAAGTAATTTTATTTTTAATTATTTTAGGTGTGAAAAATGTTTTTAATATGCCAACTCCATTAGTTGACACACATTTCAACGGAACATATTCTTCCTGTTTAACTGGCAAACGTCTTAATAGTAATTTGGATAAATACTTGGATTTAATCCAAAATGATATAAATAACAACTGTCTTTATATGCATATTACAACTGAAAAAACAGTGAGAATTCATGCAACAAGTTGTCAAAGTAAATGGCTAAGTTTATTTTGCGAGGTAAAAAATATCTATAAATTAGCTCTCCCTCCCTCTACCTCCCTCCTGCAATCTATATATCTATTTATGTTATTTCTAATTTATTTAGGAACCAGGTGATAATTTACCTATGGCACAGAAAAACAACATGACAAGTACAAATGTAATTTTTTATTTATCATTTTATCAATTTACTTATAACAAAAAAAGAAGTACCAAATTAATTTTAATATATTGTGTATTGTGTCCAATATTTTTCAGGTAGAAACAGATATCAATGATTTCGAAAAGATTGAGTACAATGAAACACTTGCATATTATATCGGTAAAAATGCTGTAAGTACTTTATATTACTTGACATATTATTGTTTGAATCCAGATTTATACACCATATATATTTTTAAAGTTAGTTACAAGCACCAACATTATGGGTATGTAATAATTATAGACAAATTGCACATGTGCAATGGCCCTATAACTTGCAGTATTAAAAAAAATTGAACTTGTTTTTTTATTCATGTGATAAAAATTTAAATATCAGTCAAGATAATTTACCTGAGCACTAATACGAATGAATGTACGTGTAACAATAAAAGAGATGTTCATTGCTTGTGTTTCTATGACTTTTAATTGACTTCTATTAAAGCATACTATAATATACTCACTCCATCCCACTCATCCTTCTCTCTTTTCCATAACTTTTACTCATAGCCTAAACTACTTGCTTCGTTCTGATTAGACGATCGTCCTGATTTGACCAAGTTGATCATTATATAACATGATAGAAGTCACGTAAAAGTTAGCAAAATTCAACAGTGTACACATATCTTATTGTTATGCACCAGCTAGTATCGGTATGGTAAAAAAAATTTCAGTCTGTTATTTAATGTAACTGAAAAAGGAAGGAAGGAAGTTTGATTTAATGACTTCAATTTACTAAACAATATATTGCCAAAGATTTTTTGCTAATATTTAAAAAAATCTTTTAGCTAACCTTCACTGATGCAGTAAAACTATGTACCAGCGTAGAAATGAAAATGATTAGTATTTATGACAAGGAAATTGAAGAAGCATTCATAAGCACTTTAACTAGATACAGTAAGTATAAATATGAAAAACCTGTTTTAGAGTAACTAAAATTTAAGGCTAATTTGTACAAGAAATTCATTGCTATTGTGAAGTATTTTTCCTATTAAATATATGCTTTCCTCTTAAATAGGAAGTTCAGTGGTTACAAAATATACCAGAGAAAAACATAAGCATTTATATCACAAAATACTTGTTGGGAATTACATAAATATCTTTACTTTGTCTCAAAAAACAACTGTAACTCCGTAGCAGTAATCAGAAATTTCGTTTTATGCAGCCCGCACAACAATTTCATACTAATTTTTGCATGTTTCTGAAGTCAAAAGCATGAATAGTCACGGAAATTGCATACTTTACAGTATTTTCGCGTTCTCTCGTGGGGCTACATTAACATTCTGGTAAAAATTGTCAGCAGTTTTGAAGACTCCATTTCGTGTTTATTTATTAGAAGCACATGTTGTTTTATGTGGTCTATGGCTTTATATACTGAGATAAATTTGTCATACACTCTCATATGATGACTCAAAGCTCTTCTGTAGCCCCATGATAGACCCGCAACTTACGTTTAATCTGCGGTATATATACAAACAGTATACTAGTCCCTTCTAACTCAGAGAGAGTCACTAATTTGTGAAATAACAATATATATTTTATACGTCATTAAATAAAAGTATAATTTGACTATTTTTGCTATAATTCCTATCAGATCGTCTTCAGGAGAGTTTCTGGCTTAGCGCACTGAGATACATGGACAACACCTGGATCTGGTCTTCATTTGGCAAAATTGTGGAATATTTTAAATGGGCACCAAAATATCCAGACCCTAAATCTGGACCATGTGTATATTTTACTAGCAATGGCTGGCATAATACTGAGTGTAGTAATACATATAATGTTATTTGTGAAATTTATTAAATAAAATTAATTGATTATATATAATGATATTATTATGGTTTTCATTCTCTGTTTTTTAGTATTTTACAATACATTCTGTAAAAGCATTGCTCACAATTACCTTTTTAAAAAGTATAGATTTACTGAGCTGGTATGGCATAGTGGTGAAGGCAGCTGAGCTGATTCGTAACTCAGTACTTCTCACCGAGTATAGGTTCGAGCCATTGCTGGGTGCTTACATGAAGTGTGAGAGCACAACACGTTGCACGATGCATGTTTACATATATTTCACGACGACGCACATCATTTGGAAGGTGCATGATCGATATGATTGCACCTATCAGCATGCCTAGACGTTTCCGCGATTTCCCCATTCTCTCATGAAGAATGCCAGGCTGTGTACTTAGATCATAGCTGGCCCGTGTGTGCTGTTTCCATTGATTGGAAAGTCCTTACCTGTCGATAAGACAAAGTCTTGACTGGGATTGGGATTGGTGTAGCACAGTAAAACAATATGGCAAGCAAAAAAAAAAAAAAAAAAAAGTTTTACTTCCTCATACCTAACGTGGTTTTTGCCGGATTCATTGATTTATTATTTACGTTACATTCACAAATTTGCAGATACGGTTTCATGACGTCACAGCTCGCTTATTTTTCTCGCGGGTGGACTAAGCGAGCTGTGACGTCCTGGAAAATTAACATTAATATTTACGTATCGTATGTTAAGATGTTGAACCTGTTTTTTGTCATCTGTAAGTAGAAGAAATTAGCATTTTCAATTATGTTGAATAGAACTCGTAGTTTCAACAATTATTATATTTTCTTCCCACTTTTTTTTTTTTTTTTGCTTCAAATAAAATAATAAAATATGTACAAATGTTTAAATTGACTGCCTTTAATGATAATTCATGTAAATATTGGTTGAAAATTTTTTAAAAAAATTTAAAATGCAGTTTATTAATATTTATGTAACAGGAAATGAACATCCAGTCAAATCTAAAAAACAAAAACAAAAAAAAAAACATTATAGAGACAAAAATAATAATATTAGCATTTTTGTAGCAGTTAATTAAATTGTTAATATATATTTATTATGATACGTTTTATATATAATTATATACTAGTTAATTAGGGAAGTAGAAGGTTCTTTTTAATGATCTAATCATTCTCATTAACAAAATTTTATTTTTCGTATATAAGTTATGTAAGTTTTAAAAATGAATAACATTATTGTAACGTTAATTTAGTGATATAAATTTGTATGGATAAATTTGAACATACATTTTGTACTCTTAAATTTCAAAAACATTTATTATGTAACATCTTACATTTTATAAAGAGAATCATTTTATTAACGACAAGAACATAGCTATATACAGTATTTTAAAATGAGGTTGTTAGCTTTTTTTTATATAATTTGTATTGCACAAGTAACAAGTCAAAATTTAAAATCTAAGGTATTTATATATGATTTATTGAATTTTTAATCAAATATTTATTTTAGCTTATATATTAATTTATATAATAATGTATTTCAGTATTTTTATATTAAAAGAAAATTTCCTAGAAATTTTCACATTGTTAAATATGTATTTACTTTTTTTTTTTTTTTTTGTTGCCATATTGTGTTTTTCTGCTATACTTTTTACCAAAGTTCAATCAAGACACTGTTTTATCAACGGTTACAATGGAAAACGGGCTGGCCACGACATTTATAAACATTAGTAAATACAATATAGTATAAAAATGCCATTATGCATAAATTTTGCTAAATTTATATAGCATAATTATTACTTATTTATTTTTGGCCATGTTATTTTTAAAATGATTATTTAAAAATATATATATATATATTTTGTCATTTTTAATAAAGGCGTTTTGTGTTATTATTACAGACTAATAGCGTTGGTCAGAAAGTTAGCAAAGTAGTTCCAAAACCACAATCAATAAAGTTATCTCCAGTTACCACTACTACTACTACAACTGAGGAGCCTCCATATATGTTAAATAAAAAAGGAAGAATTAAATACAAAGAAGATCTTCATGAAATATTTAGGACAACGGGGATATACGATTGTCTTTATGCATTTTGTGACGATTTGCAGGTAAATTCAACAGTAAAATACATATTGATGCTTATAACAATAACAGAAATAAAACACTTCCATGCATGTATGATTGTTATCAATCAATATAACTATAGTTCTTAAGGGGGCAAGTGACCGGCTGCTATCTCGCAAACTAGACGGTCGCGAATTATATTATAAACACAAAATAAAGAAGAAATGGTACTTAAAAGTTTAGTTACGTTAAACATGTGAAAACACGATCAAATATTTAAATTATTTCACTTTAAAGATAAAATGTAAATGTGGAAATTTAAATTTTAGATGAAGAAAACTTTAGTTAAATTATTAACTTTTTTAAAACTAAAAATATTATTGTTATTATTATTTTTTATTTTTGAATAAAAATATATATTTTAAATTTACTCGATTTTAGTTGAAAATTATAGTGTGCGATTGTTTTGTTGGAAATAAATAATGTATGTACAAAAAATTATTGTGAAAATATTGTTAACAATTTCCGGTCCAAGTCAGTCACCTGCTACGTTACGTAATGGTTCTCAAAAGCGATTCTCGAAAACCCCTATTCAATTTTGATTGATAGAAAAAAAAATCGAAGGAGTGCGGGGGGGGGGGGGGGGGGGGCACTTATTTGTTACATTTGGTTTTCTCTGTCGTGCATATCATTCAAAATTTTGTGTCCTTTGTTACAATTTTCTCAAAATAGTGCAAAACCGGTACTTAAAAAAAAAAAAAAAAAAATCTCAGGTACGGTTTTTGAAAATTGTTTCTTGGTGGTTTCCAAGAACCCGAACTTGTGTTGGTCCCTGATTTGATTCCTTTGTATTTGTTTAGGTTGGAAGAAAATATTATAAAACAGGTAAAAATAAATTGCAAATAAATATTTATATTCGTAAATATTTTTAAAACTGTTTTCCAGGTAATGGACCGATAAAGTGCCAATTTTTGTTATTATACCGGTATATCAATGTTGATTTGGCCTGAGTCATTGATTTTTAATTTATTTTCTATTCAAGAAATTGTAAATACGAACTCTGACATCACAGCTCACCTGGACCAAGCTTGTGTAAAACAAGCGAGCTGTGACGTCACAGTCCGCACCCACCTATTTGTATATTATGGAAAATAAAATAGAAGTCAATGACTGCACTCAATTTAACGTTGATACTCCGATACGTTAGGATATTAGGCAAGATTTTTTGTTCTACGCCTTTTATATACTATTTTTTAATTATTGGTATATTTAATTTTTTTTCTTTAGTTGAAAGAGGTAATTTATTTTAAAGCTGTATTATGTCAAAAAAAATTATAAAAATAATTATATTAATAATGCTTAAAGAAAAAGCAACTCTTAAATAATGAATAATCATTTGAAGTGTAATTATTTAAATTTTGAATAAAATCCTATTAATTGCCTTGTAAAGTTAACTATTTCCTCTTTATTTGATGGTTTAGATTTTTATTTTTATTTATTTATTTATTTTTTTTTTCATTGAGACATTGAGATTAAAAATTACTTCAATAAAGGTAGAGGATCAATAGAAGACGTTGCAAAAGTAGGTTTAGTGATAAAATAAATAAACTCACAGCTCAATAATACTTTAACAAGTTCTAGCAGATAACTTTGCATTCCTGTCTCAATTTAACATGCTTTCTTATGGGGCAATACAGCAGCTATAATTTTAGTTACAATTATTTCTCAAATTTGAAATTTTTATTGTAGCTTGCTGAGCCTCAAAGATTTTGTTTTCCTAAATTTGATGTCATTTTATTTACTTTTTTTTTTAATTCAATTGACTTCAAACCCAGGTAAATAAAAGCTTAGAAACTCACCAAGATACAGCAAAAATTTCAACTTCGATAAATAATTCTAACTCAAGTTATAGGTGTTTCATTGCCCCATAAGAAAGCATGTTATATTTAGATAGGAACACAAAGTCGTCTGCCAGCACTTTGTTAGTAGTGTTGAGCTGTCATTTTGTTTATTTTCGTAATAAACTTACTTTTGCAAGTCTTTTATATTATTAGATTAATATACAACGGGGTAATTATAATTATAGAACATGTCAGCCTTAAAAAATATATATATTTCAGTGAATGAACCTGGTGAAGCCAAAGTAACCAACTGTGCAGGAAAAGAATACTACGTACCTAAAGATCCCGTAAGTATAAATAAGCATTTCAACTAGAGTTTTTTTTTTTAACGTTCAACCCGGGTTTTGAGCTTTTTGCTCTAAAACGAGCCAGCTTGAGTTTATCCCGTGAATGACTCTTAAAAAAATGAGGTTTTCAACAGAAAACAAGCAAGAGACAAGAGAGAGAGAGAGAGAGAGAGAGAGAGAGAGAGAGAGAGAGAGAGAGAGAGAGAGAGAGAGAGAGAAGAATGAAAAATGCAATGAAAAAAGAGCTTGCAATTTTTTGTTTAATGTGATGTTTTTTATTTCTCTAGCATGTAAAGTCAATTGTTTTTATAAGTTCTTAAGAATTTTAAATTTGAATTTATGACTTATGTCACAAAAAAAAATAATTATAATAATAATTCAATGAAAAACAAATTTTTCACGTCATAGACTAGAGGGCTCCTTATTTTCAAAGTTTTTCTCAAATATCAACCTTTCCAAGATATGGCTCGTTTTTTGAGTTTAAGCTCAATTTTTAGCTGAACCCAGGTTTAATATAATAATAAATGGTTTTTATTGAAAGGCCACAAAAGATACACACCCACTTACATCACATGGTTCTCTGACATTTTTATATTTAACATAATTCTCATTACAGAGTTTTATAACATAATAAATATAAACATACAATAAATATTAACAAATACAATACAATAGTATTATCTTGATCAATTTTTAACCACAGACATTTATAATATGCAATAATGGTTATAAAAATAAAAAATCTCTATAACTCAAATGAGTTTGATATTACTGTATCATATATTCAGAAACTATAAAAATTACAATTTATCATAGAAGGTATTTAAAGAGAAATATAAAGAAAACTAATTCAACAATTTAGTATTTTCAGGTTTCAAGCAAAACTGATTTATTTTTAAACGTCTCTGGGTTAAAAAATGTTGATTTTTTTCAGCCTCTCTTCTTTAGAAAAAAAAGTGATCTTGCCTGATTAAAAAGTTGTTTTATTTACTGCAGGTTTACGGTTATTCTACTTATGCAGAATGTTGCAAATATGGCATGGTTCCTGCTTCGTTCAATACTAAAGAGGAACTACTTTGTGTTATGGATGCACTCAAAAAAATTCCAGGTTAATTATCTTTTCTTAGTAAAAAATATTAAATTAAAGGTTATCAAGCTCTACGTATATATAACGTATGGTTTGATAACGATTCTAATTTCAGCGCTTTTGATTGGTCGATTTATATAAATATATATATATATATATATCGATGTTCACCCGTCAAAGGGTCAAAGGGAACGTACTACACTTTACAAATTTCACTCAAAATGAACGATCTGCGTTTGGCGCTTCTACGCGTTTTAACATGAGAACTAGATGGATGAACTTGGAATTTTAAAAAAGAAAAATTCACGGATGGAAACTTATGCAAATGGGCATTGAAAAATGTTGAAGCTCGTGACGTCATTTCACGACTTTCAAAATTTAATCGAAAATAATTAAAATCATAGCACACTTCACGGAAAGAATAAATTACTTTATTTATGCTGCATTTATGTCATTCCAGCATAATTAATGCTAAATTAGAACAACATAAATAATTGTACTGTTCAATATAATATTTATGCTATGTTACATAACTATTATGCAGTATAGCATAGATTATGCTCTACTAAACAAATTGTGCTGTAAATGAGCTAGCATAATTATTATGTGTTTAATTTTTTCAACGTTGGAAAAAAATCGTCTTACATCCTAACATATTTGAAAATCTACATTGATTTCGATGAATTCATTGATTTCTAATTTATTTCCCTTTCATGAAATGGTGTTAGTGTGCCAATTAGCGTGGTGTTTTACGAGCGCGTGGACCAGTGAGCTGTGATGTCATACTTTGCAACTGCCATTTCGTAAAAGTGGAAAATGAATTAAATATCAATGATTCTGACCAAAACAACGTTTATTTTCAGATATTTTATAGGATATTAGACATGGTTTTTTGTTCAAAGTTTTCTATGCCTTTATTGAACTCAAAAGTTACATATTCGCATATCTATCAATTCAGTACAATGTTCTCCTTTAGAATATATAGCTCATAAAATTATCCCCATATTTTTATTTACTTACCTAATTTTTTTTAATCTTTCCTATTGATATGTGTGATATTTTGTACTATAGATTTTACGAAACCCACTCTACAAATGGCTTACATAGATCATCAGCTAGATGGACGTTTTAAATCTTGCTATACTGGACAAACGATGAACAAAACTTTTTGGTTCCGCGGGGAGCCAAACAATGAAAACAATTTTGAACCATGTTCAGCAATTGTCTCAGAAAGAGATTCATTTTATGATACCAACTGTCCCAACTTTGCAAAAATTAACGTACTTTGTGAGGTAATTTGTATACAGAATTAAAAAAAAAATCAACTCCAGTCACTAACGTTTTTTAAAATGATTTCACTGTCGTAAAATTCAAAAATATCAGGTGGGGGGGAGGGGGAGGACAAAAATGTGTCCCTTATTTTTCAACCCTCATACCTAGTGCTTAAAATAGATCAACAAAACGCGTAAATTCAAGTGCGTTTTCGAGTCCAAATTTCACATTTTTATTGCAACTTGTTCTTTTTTTTTTTTAATGAATCTATTGCTGTCTATTGTATTACATGTATACGTGGACCGAAAAGGTTGAACTTAAATTTGACGCTTATGGATAAATAAAATAATTAACTTTTTTAGCTGGCGTTAAAACTTGTGACGGAAGCGTTGAAGGACAAAGCTAGAAACTTTTTTTTTCTAACCAATTTTTGCTTTCTACACGCTAAAAAATAATCGTTATAAAGTTGTAAATAACGCTAGTATAAAAAACGTCCAAAATGCTGTTATCATCACAATTTGAAAAGGTTAAAATAACAACAGAAAAATGCAAAAAAATACAAAAAATACAAAATAAAAATTATTAAACTTTCAGAGTGTACCAGCTGGAATCAATAAGTTTTCTAGAAGTTTAAAAAATAGCTTTGATAAAAATATTGCATTGAAATATTATAATGAAAAAATAATCAATCAAACCAATCAACTAAATTTATTAAACTGTAGATCATCGTTTTGCAAACAATTGAAAGTAAGTATTTTCGTAACTTATATGATTTATTTCAAGGGCACTTAAAGTAAAGGGTAGGTTAGAGTACTCTAGAAATGGGGAGTATACGCTATCCAGCAGAATTTTTAAAGCCCTTTCATTGGTTGTTGAATTCGAAATATTCAAATCTGATTGGCTGATATCCCCAAAAATTTCATTCTTGTCAGTCAATGTTATTAAATGGGGATTTTTTGGTTCTCAAAATGGCCGTAAGTAATCGGGAAAAAAAAGAGATTTTGAACTCTCATAAAATTTTACCAAAACGTTGTCACATCATGAAACTTTCAGAGATGAAACTTTTATTAAGGAAATAACATTAATTCAAAAATCGTAATAATTCGCAAATGCCTTTATTTACTGTTTATATTTGTTCTCTTTTTTGTGAACCCTGTAGTTTTTAAATAAGCACAAGAGCGTTGAGTTTGTTTACTTTTTATTTTTCATTGTTCGAGAGCATTATACGAATGAGCGTTGAATATTGCTTTTCAAAATATGACATTTTTAAAGCTTAACAAAATTAAATTTTTAGCAAACTGAGGGTTTTGAAATTTTAGATATAAAATGGCCATAAAATGAAATTTGTTCTGTGAAAATTTCAATGCTGTAACTTCCTTTATTCAATAGTTATGACGTTTCAAAATCGCGATTTTTTCCATTACTTACGCGGTTTTTCGTGATAAAAAAAAACCATCAAAGGGTGCGCGTATACTTCTTCCTTCTAAAGTACTCTAGGGTAGGTCAACAATGGTTTTTCAAATGGTGATCACCGCGTTATTAAACCTTCCGAAAATATAATCTCAAACTTTTAATTATTATTAACACGTTGAGAAGAAAAGCTGTTACAGCGACCCCAAAGCCTAGATCACATCTACAACTTTCTCTCATGCTAGTTTGGCACGAGCGTGAGTAATTCTTACTTTTATCAATCCATTATTATCTAGTTATAGACGTAAAAATATAATTTATAAACGTGCATTTAAAAGCAAGTATCGTTCACCAAAATTAGAAAAACTCACGCCCACGTTAAACTAGTGTGAGGGTAAGTGGTAGTTGTAACATGTAGGTACAGGATCACTGTAATGGCTTTTTAAATTAACACGTTAATAAATAATATTTTAAGATCGCTGTTTTGGAAGATTAAATAACACGATAATTACTTTTAAAAAAAGGGGTCGTTGACGACCTATTTTAAAATTTTACTCTATATATTTTTTAATCAATTCTTTTTCAGAGTGAAATCAATGAAAGTAAGCTACTGATTTATAATTGTTATTTTATCATTGTTTCTATTAAATTTTTGTAAAATATTGTTCTTTCTATCTGTCTCTCTTTTACTCTACTTACTTATACTATATTCATCTCCTACTATTGGGTGTATGCATTCATGATAAAGTTGGCACCATTCTGGATCACTCAATAACAGGGCCCACATTGAACACTAGCTCATTTTGCCATTTTAAAAATACTCATTAATATTTTTGAGAGCATTAATGTTGTTAATAGGTTGAATTAGTATATCAAGTATGTGAAAAAAATAAAAACAAAAAATAAAACAATTTCTCAAATAAAATAGTCAAAAACGAAGTCTGTCTTATGTGGTACAAAGTTATTCATTACTCCAGTATGACATCCAGGTGCATTAAATATGACGCTATGCAAATACACCGTATATAGCCTCCATAATATAAAATTAATTACTAATAAAAAAAAATGGCTAAAAGATATAACTTGTATTTAAATGAAGCATTACTGGTTAAATTGCTTTATCCATCTGGATGTATTTCACTGCATAAGCCAATAGGAACCAATTTGATAATGCAAAGATTGTAGATATTTATTTGTGTCAGGTATGCTGTTACACGAGGGAAACATCATCAAGGAATGTGGAAAACTTTATTTCTACGATACTTCTAAACTGGTAAGAAAAAAAATTAGTTATTGAAAAAGTAAATGAATAAATATATAAATAAACGTTCAACGCTCAAGTATTCTGGAAGTTTAGGCAACCTGCTGCTTACATTTGCTTAAGAAATTGCATTAATATACAGGATATGTATGTGGGGGGGGGGGGGGGGAGTGTAAATGTTATATTGCAGCAATGCCCATTACACCTTTTTTTTTTGGTAAAATTCTACATATTTAATTCATTAATTATGTTGTTCAGCTTACCTATACCGAGAACTGGGAATACTGCTGCAGTAAAGGAATGGTACCACTAAATATTGAGTCTTCCAAAAATTTGAAGTGTCTATCCATGCATTCAATTAGTAAGTGTTAAGTGTAATATAATTATATATATATATATATATATATATATATATATATATTCTGAAGGAGCACGCTCGCGCTCCACGCTGACGTAACTGATCGCTCTCAAGCTTTGCACTAGATGTTTTTTATGAGCTCGTGCTCACGATCACGCTCATCAATTGTTAAATCACGCCTTAGAATTTAAACATATTGCTTAACAATACAAAATGGTAAGTCCATAATTAAAATTCTTGGTTAGCGAACATAGAACGTTCTGGCTAAAAAAAAAAAAAAAAATGTCCATCTTGCAAAGCAAAAGTTTACAATAGCTTGTTCTGTAAATTATATTGAATCTCATTAACAGTTATTGGCTGACCAACAAAATAAGACATATCCATTGGTTGATCTTGTTTTTTGAGCCTATAAAAGTGAGTCGCATGTTGAGCATGGAACTTTTTTTTTTTTTTTTTTTTTTTTTTGTGAAGTTTTGTTCATTTTATGAGGTCCAAAGTTCTAAACGAAGAAATACCAATGATCAACCATCTATATAAATGTAGTAAATAGGTAACGACATCATGATTAGATGTTTTTAAGAAAGGAAAAGTTTCAAAGCTGGCTCAAGAGTTGTGTGTAGTTTACAGTACGTATATATACGCACTAGTGAGTTATCATTCGATTTCTCGGTTTGAAAACTTCAAATTATAATTTTAAAACTGGAAATCAAGTACTACACGATTTAACTAAAAACCTATAAAGGCAGAAAAATATGAAAGTTTACAGAGTGATACATTAGGATCAGTTATCGTAAAAATATTAAAAAAAAAAATACATAAAAAATAATTGGGTGGTCACCAGTCACCATAATAGATGTTTAAGTTATGTTTTTTTTTTTTTCAATTTTAGTCCTATAAGAGCTCATAATAATTTTAATAATAATATTTCTCTTTTATCTGATAGACACATGTTATGATAATTTTATCATACGTTGTTGTCACTATTCATTTACAAATACCATGCTGAAGCTTGCAAGTTTTCTTTTTAGATTTTTAAGTACAAATCATATAAATACAACTCTTAACAAGTAATTAGGTAGTTTTCATTTCGTAATAAAGAAATAATTTAAACTTATCGGATGTCAAAGTGAACTCTATGAAAATAACTAATATATTTGAATTATTATTTTTATGAAGTAATTTTATTTTTTAAATACATACTTTTTCAGATTCTACAGGAAATAATATATATTGGACATCAGCCATGGATAGAAACTTAAATAATAATTTTACATCATGTTGGACTGGAAAACCTGTTGAAAAATCTGTTTGGTTGGAACATGATTCTTGTCAACGTCAAAATAACCCATGTGCAGTGGTTTACTGGCAACCAAATGTACTTGGGTTAAAAAATTATAAATGTGAAGATAAAGCATTTGCTTTTTGTGAGGTGAGTTTTGCATATTTCGTAACATTACTTCTTTCTTCTTTGCTTCTTTTAAATTACCAAAATTTGAGCGTAAATTGAGCTAAAATAACAATACTTCATTCTAAAATACTTAAAACATTTTAGAACTATTATATTTGCAAGATCTTAACGCTTATTAACAGAGTGTGGACAATCAATAATATTGTTGCTCTTTTTCACAACATATCTGCAAGCTTCTGGTGTCATGATGGACTTTTTACAGCTAATTTTTTAATATAATATAATATAATATAATATAATATAATATAATATAATATAATATAATATAATATAATATAATATAATATAATATAATATAATATAATATAATATAATATAATATAATATAATATAATATTATATATATATATATATATATATATATATATATATATATATATATATATATATATATATATATATATATATATATATATATATATATATATATATATATATATATATATATATATATATATATATATATATATATATATATTATATATATATATATATATATATATATATATATATATATATATATATATATATATATCAAAGTATAATATATAAATATTTGAAAATATTTATCTAGCACTATAACACCATCTGAGACGAATCATATAAATGCAAATAAAGTCAAACAGTTAAAAGGGACGACGGCGGCCGGAATCGAACCGACAACCTTTGGATTTGCGCTCCACTGCTCTGACCATTGAGCTACAGCGGCGTCCAATTCTACCTTGATTCTTTACTTGCATTTACACAATTCTTATGACGACAACGGTCGCCTTATTCGCTGCCTGAGGGCACCTGTTTTTACAAACCAGCCTCTCTTTAAACAGCTGACTCCCCTCTTGCGAGGGGAAATTTACCCGTGCGGCGGGATTTATGTGTTTAAACTTCAAATGATATAGTTTTTCCTCACTACACATAGTGTAGATCAGAACTCCACGAGATGGCGATATTTGTATCAAAGTATAATATATAAATATTTGAAAATATTTATCTAGCACTATAACACCATCTGAGACGAATCATATAAATGCAAATAAAGTCAAACAGTTAAAAGGGACGACGGCGGCCGGAATCGAACCGACAACCTTTGGATTTGCGCTCCACTGCTCTGACCATTGAGCTACAGCGGCGTCCAATTCTACCTTGATTCTTTACTTGCATTTACACAATTCTTATGACGACAACGGTCGCCTTATTCGCTGCCTGAGGGCACCTGTTTTTACAAACCAGCCTCTCTTTAAACAGCTGACTCCCCTCTTGCGAGGGGAAATTTACCCGTGCGGCGGGATTTATGTGTTTAAACTTCAAATGATATAGTTTTTCCTCACTACACATAGTGTAGATCAGAACTCCACGAGATGGCGATATTTGTATCAAAGTATAATATATAAATATTTGAAAATATTTATCTAGCACTATAACACCATCTGAGACGAATCATATAAATGCAAATAAAGTCAAACAGTTAAAATATCGCCATCTCGTGGAGTTCTGATCTACACTATGTGTAGTGAGGAAAAACTATATCATTTGAAGTTTAAACACATAAATCCAGCCGCACGGGTAAATTTCCCCTCGCAAGAGGGGAGTCAGCTGTTTAAAGAGAGGCTGGTTTGTAAAAACAGGTGCCCTCAGGCAGCAAATAAGGCGACCGTTGTCGTCATAAGAATTGTGTAAATGCAAGTAAAGAATCAAGGTAGAATTGGACGCCGCTGTAGCTCAATGGTCAGAGCAGTGGAGCGCAAATCCAAAGGTTGTCGGTTCGATTCCGGCCGCCGTCGTCCCTTTTAACTGTTTGACTTTATTTGCATTTATATGATTCGTCTCAGATGGTGTTATAGTGCTAGATAAATATTTTCAAATATTTATATATTATACTTTGATACAAATATCGCCATCTCGTGGAGTTCTGATCTACACTATGTGTAGTGAGGAAAAACTATATCATTTGAAGTTTAAACACATAAATCCCGCCGCACGGGTAAATTTCCCCTCGCAAGAGGGGAGTCAGCTGTTTAAAGAGAGGCTGGTTTGTAAAAACAGGTGCCCTCAGGCAGCGAATAAGGCGACCGTTGTCGTCATAAGAATTGTGTAAATGCAAGTAAAGAATCAAGGTAGAATTGGACGCCGCTGTAGCTCAATGGTCAGAGCAGTGGAGCGCAAATCCAAAGGTTGTCGGTTCGATTCCGGCCGCCGTCGTCCCTTTTAACTGTTTGACTTTATTTGCATTTATATGATTCGTCTCAGATGGTGTTATAGTGCTAGATAAATATTTTCAAATATTTATATATTATACTTTGATACAAATATCGCCATCTCGTGGAGTTCTGATCTACACTATGTGTAGTGAGGAAAAACTATATCATTTGAAGTTTAAACATATATAATATATATATATATATATATAATATTTTATCATCAAAATGTATAAATAAATGTATTTATCATAGCAAATAGGTCTTATTTAATAAGCTCTTTCTAAATACATAGACAAAACAGGGTCTCAGTGAATTGCAATTATTTTCATTATTTAATATATGTAATGAAAACATATAAAATTGTAATAAAGTTGTTGTTTTTATATATATATTTTTTGGTTACAGACCGATTGGAATATAGTGTCAGGATTAAATATTGCTCGTATAAATAAACATTACGTCAAAGAGTACATGGAAACAAATAGAAGAAGTTTGACTTGCAGTTCTTTGAAATGTGTAACACCAGTAGCTTCCGTAAGTAATATATCGATGTGGTCGTAGCTAAAGAGCATAGGGCGTATGTGCATTTCAAAGTCACCCCACATAGGGCGTATGTGCAGTTTGTGATAAATTCAAATTTCTTAATTTTTGGAAAATGGTTATTACTATTACTTTACATTTACTGAAACTTTCATTATAATTTAACAATATTAAAAATTTCAAAAGAAAGAAGTTGTGCGACGTCAGTTGAGAATGGCTTGACCAATTATCAGCTTTTTGTCTCTCCTGTAAAGTTATAAAAAAATACACATATGCCGTAAGCTATAAACTGGCTAAATGCACATCAACCTTTTAGCCACGGCCACATCGATATCTGTCATGATATAGTAGCGGTAAATTTTTAATATCTTTATTTTAGGATTAACCTTGGACGTGACGGATTTTATTTATAGGTTTTTTAAAACTTTCAGCATTATTAATTTGTATTTACTTTAATAGCATGTGTATCATAACCATATTTTAAATCAATTTGAACATAGGTTATGTGGGAAAAACATACATAGAAAATATAGGAAGCCTTCTGCTCACCATGTTATTTTTTCCTCTCATGACTGATAGACAATTCAATTGAAAATTTAATACACGTGCAAATACAAACTAATGCTTAAAATATAAAAGAAAGAAAGAAAGAAAGAAAGAAAGAAAGAAAGAAAGAAAGAAAGAAAGAAAGAAAGAAAGAAAGAAAGAAAGAAAGAAAGAAAGAAAGAAAGAAAGAAAGAAAGAAAGAACAGAAAGAAAGAAAGAAAGAAAGAAAGAAAGAAAGAAAGAAGAAAGAAGAAAGAGAAAGAGAGAAAGAGAGAAAGAGAGAAAGAGAGAAAAGAGAGAAAGAGAGAAAGAGAGAAAGAGAGAAAGAGAGAAAGAGAGAAAGAGAGAAAGAGAGAAAGAGAGAAAGAGAGAAAGAGAGAAAAGAGAGAAGAGAGAAAGAGAGAAAGAGAGAAGAAAGAGAGAAGAGAGAAAGAGAGAAAGAGAGAAAGAGAGAAAGAGAGAGAAAGAGGAGAAAGAGAGAAAGAGAGAAAGAGAGAAAGAGAGAAAGAGAGAAAGAGAGAAAGAAAGAAAGAAAGAAAGAAAGAAAGAAAGAAAGAAAGAAAGAAAGAAAGAAAGAAAGAAAGAAAGAAAGAAAGAAAGAAAGAAAGAAAGAAAGAAAGAAAGAAAGAAAGAAAGAAAGAAAGAAAGAAAGAAAGAAAGAAAGAAAGAAAGAAAGAAAGAAAGAAAGAAAGAAAGAAAGAAAGAAAGAAAGAAAGAAAGAAAGAAAGAAAGAAAGAAAGAAAGAAAGAAAGAAAGAAAGAAAGAAAGAAAGAAAGAAAGAAAGAAAGAAAGAAAGAAAGAAAGAAAGAAAGAAAGAAAGAAAGAAAGAAAGAAGAGAAAGAGAGAAAGAGAGAAAGAGAGAAAGAGAGAAAGAGAGAAAGAGAGAAAGAGAGAGAGAGAGAGAGAGAGAAAGAAAAAGAAAGAAAGAAAGAATATATCAATTAATAAAATCTATCACGTGTGAGGTTAATCTTAATCGTTAAATTACTTAAGCTTTTAAATAATAAATGAAATATTTTTTGTTATACAAGATATAGAGCTCCATATCATATAAAAATATACTGTATATTTATTGCTTTACCAGTACTCTTAATGCAAAATATTTTTACATAATTTATTTATCAATTTTCAGAAACTTAAAGATAGTAAGTATCATTTTTCTGCTATCCAATTAATACACTCAATATTTAAAGTCATAGAAAACATGAAACAACACGTTCTTTTTAATCATTAAACACAAAATGGGATCTACATAACTGATGATAATTTTTACCAGAATGTAACTGTTACTATACCTAACAAAAAAGCGGGAAGAAACTGTAAAGTATGCAATTTGCGTGAATATTTCTGTTTATGACGTCAGAATTAGGCAAAAATTAGTATGAAAATGTTGTGCGGGTTGCATAAATCAAATTTTTCTGATCACTGCTACGGCGCTACAGTTGGGTTTTAACACCAATTAGTGTTATTTATATACGTCTCATTATGTGTTTTGTGATATCAATGCTTATTTTTTCATTTTTTTTATGCTTTGAATTTAATTTTTTTTTTTTTAACTCACATCAGAGTTTAAATGTTTTAGTAGTTACGAAACTGTGCTTTCTAAAATTTAATCATTAAAAATCTAATAATCCACGTCACAAGCATTATAATATAACACAAAATGAAATAAATATCAAACTCTGCAATGCTTTTTTTACCATTCAGTCTCAATTCTTTGAGACGCAACTAATGTTTTTTTCATTAAAATTTTAATGCTTTGTAATGACATAATTGTTGAATCTTGCAATACTTAATGTGTGTGTTTGTAAGTATTTATATACAATGTCATACACTAATATAAAATGTGTTATATATATATTTATATATATCGTAGACCAGATAGGTTCAGCAAGCATTTGAAACAAACACGGGAGGCACGATGGAGCTCAGACCTAAACCCCATCAATCATATGACGGCACTGCACCATATATAATGCTATATATTAAATGATTGTAATAGAGAGATTTGATTGCGAGGAGAAAAAGTAAAACGATACTTAACTTAACCCTTCAAATAACTTATTTCTTTCTCTTCTAGAATAATTCAATGTTAATGTTTCATTATCACTTTTTTGTCCAGATTTCAGACAAAATTGATTGCGTGGGCCATGGAATGTAGAGCCCAGTGCATTAAATATTGCAATTAATGCACTCATATTTGCGCGCTAAACTTACTTTTTAAATATGTAAGCCAACAATTTTGGCAGTCAAAATTTTTATAATTTTTGAAGAAATACCAATTATATAAAATTAAAAAAAAAAATAATAATAGTAAGCCAGACCAAAGCCAAGCGCTTGAGGGTTAAGTATGGTATTTCCATAACTCGTATCTTAAAATTTAGAATGTAACCTCCAAAATTTATTATGTCATTTGACAGTTAATAATATATATCTTTGAAAAAAATTTAGAATCCATGACCATCAGATAAAGAATTATTGAAACTGACATGGGCTCGTATAGAACTAACACTTAAAAAGAAAAAAATATATAGTATTGTGACTTTTCAAAATTATTTTGTACGATACATTATCCTAATGTATCTGTGTTCAAAATTTACTTTTTTTTTTTTTTTTTTACAACTCTGCAGTCAAATAACTCAGTAGTTGATTTCAAGTTGTAACCTACTAACAATAACTGTAATATAACGTTTTTAAATGGTAATAAAAAAAAAAGCAATAAAATTGTATTTCCTTTTTTGGTTTACAGAAAAATCTAAGAACGCTTTCACCACATTTCAATGTGGCAGTAAAACCTACTACATAAGTTATATTACTCCAGTAAGTATTAGTTTGTAATTTCTGTTATTTTATTTATCTGTCATTGTTACGAGCTGTAGTTAAGACTTCTTCATATTTTATCTCATAATTAGAGCGAGAAAAAAAAGTATTTAATGTATTGTCAATTTTGGTACATTGAGACTATTTTGGACTTTTCAGACTACTACGGACTATTTTGACTTTTTTCGATGTTTTTTGCTATTTGTTACAAAAATACCATGAACTTCTACAAATCATGGATTAGAAGAGCGGTTTAATATCTCTGGGAGGGAAAGTTTATATATATATATATATATATATATATATATATATATATATATATATATATATATATATATATATATATATATATATATATATTGTAATTGAAGAAAAGTTTGACTTACAGGGTGTCATAATATAAATACATTGAGTGTTGCGGACTATTTTCCCTACCGGTTTGTGTGTAATCCAATCTGATTTCACAGCTCACGAACACTTATTGCTTAAAGTTTTTATACGCGGTATTCACATTAAATTACACTGCACAATGTAATGTACAGTACACTGAATGAAATAAATGCAGTGGTATACACTTGAAAGTTTGTGCATTTAGTGTATATTACATCATGCAGTGTATTTAAAAATGAATTTATACGTGTAAAAAAACTTTAAACAATAAGTGTACATGTGCTGTGAAATCAGATTGGATTAAACACAAAACGGCAGGAGAAATAGTCTGCAGCACTCAAGGTATAAATATATATAAGACCAGACTAATAGAATATGTTAATAAAATCACTAATGAGCTATATAAATTGGAAATACTATTTGCCGACAATTTCAATTTTTTTTTTTTTTTTTTTTTTAATATTTGTAAACTTTGGAGGATATTTTAATGATGAAAGAGACTATTTTCCCGCTCTCTACTCATAATGTTAAATAGTTAAAATTAGCCACCCCATTAAAGTGGGTGAAAGGTTATTGCATTTCTCCGTCTTTCACTGTCAAAAATGCATATCAAATTGATAATTGATAGTAGTTAAAGTATTCCAACTATCTCAAAAACTGTAATCTCATCCTATAAAACAAATGTCAATTAGTCATGTAAATTTCAAGAATGAATATTTAAAATTGTAAAATTATGAACTTCATTTGAATTAAGATACACCAAGCTGCCGTATATTTTTAATATATAATTATATGATAAGAAAATTTCTTGGTGAAATAAATTACTGTCTTACCTTCTGTGAAGACACTGGGATTTACACTCGCTGATGTCACTATTTTGAATAACAACACACTAAAAAATGGTGAATTACTTCAGTTACAAATACTAACTTATTTAAGATATACACTTTTAAGTTATTATGAGTAGCTAAAATAATGCATTTTAGCAAATTATTAAAAATAGCTTAAAAAAAACTTTAAAAAACTTAAAACATCTTAAATTAGCTATGTTTAACAACTTGCTAAAATGCATTATTTTAGCTACTCATAATAACTTGAAAGTGTATATCTTAAATAAGTTAGGATTCGTAACTAGAGTAAGGCACCAATTTTTAGAGTGAATGATAAAATAATAGCCACTTTGTACATATTAAAAAAAAAACTCAATCACTCAATTCACAGTCTTTTTTACAATTACATAGCTATGTTATTTAATTTTAAAAAAGACTGAATTATGTACAAAGTGACTATTATTTTATCACTGTTATTTAAAATAGTGACATCAGCGAGTGTAAAGCCCAGAGTCTTCACAGAAGGTAAGACAGTAATTTATTTCACAAAGAAATTTTCTTATCATCATGCAAAATCGTTCGAAATTCAACATTCAAAAAAAAAAATATATATATATATATATATATATATATATATATATATATATATATATATATATATATATATATATATATATATATGTATGTATGTATGTATATATATATATATATATATATATATATATATATATATATATATATATAATTTAAATCATACGCGTCTCATATCTGAGACGTGAGATCAAATAATAAAAAAGCCTAAATATTTCCTCGCATTTAGTTAATTTATATATATGCATATAAATATGCCTCATAAAATTCCATTTTTACATTTTTGCCTTTTTTTAGGTGAGTTCAATTGAAAATTGGCAACAATGTTGCCAGTATGGCCTGGTCCCAGCTTCAGTGGATACATTTGAAGAAATGAATTGCATCATTAAGCATCATAAAGGTAATTGTATTTAAAAAATTACTAACATTATTACGACCATTAAAGTTTAATTTTTATACAAATTTCGTTTTTCAATAGCAATATTGAATTTATAGTTTAATATTTTTTAAGTTATTTTTATTTATTTTAGCAGTCCCTACCATTGTTAATTTACCTACTCCATTCTTGGACACGGATTTCAACGGAACATATTCTTCCTGTTTAACCGGAAAAATTCATCATGAAAGTTTTGATAAATATTGGCAACATTTCCCTGGTCAAACCAATAATGCCTGTTTTCACCTAGTGATTACAATGGAGAAGACTTTAATAATTCATGCTGTAAATTGTCAAAATAAATGGCAAAATTTATTTTGCGAGGTACAAAATTAGTTATTAGTTGTTTTTTAGTAACTTGTATCTATCTATCTATCTATCTATCTATCTATCTATCTATCTATCTATCTATCTATCTATCTATCTATCTATCTATCTATCTATCTATCTATCTATCTATCTATCTATCTATCTATCTATCTATCTATCTATCTATCTATCTATCTATCTATCTATCTATCTATCTATCTATCTATCTATCTATCTATCTATCTATCTATCTATCTATCTATCTATCTATCTATCTATCTATCTATCTATCTATCTATCTATCTATCTATCTATCTATCTATCTATCTATCTATCTATCTATCTATCTATCTATCTATCTATCTATCTATCTATCTATCTATCTATCTATCTATCTATCTATCTATCTATCTATCTATCTATCTATCTATCTATCTATCTATCAATCTATAAAACTGTTTATTTATGTTATTGCTACTTTCTGTAGGAACCAAAGGATAAGTTAACCATAACACAAGAGAATGACATGGCAAGTACTAAATATAAGTTATAGATATCATTTAGTGCAACTATATTTTTCTATAGATACATAAAATATCATGAAACAAAAGTTTACTGAATGTTATTTCTTTGTAATATTTTCAGACAGAAACAGATATTGATGATTTCGACAAAATTGAGTACAATGATTCACTATCATATTATATCGGTAAATTTGCTGTGAGTATTTAACTTTATTGAAATTTTACTTTCTTTCTCTACATAGAATCACAAAAAAATTACATATGATTTTCTCTGCACTGTAGTGTTTGAATAATTGAAATTGATATTATTGTCAACTTTTTTTTTTATCTGATACCTTTTCATTCCAGTTTCAATTTCCCCCCCCCCCCTTTATTTCTAAGTGAGCACCTTTACAAGTTGATGCATAATAATGAGAGAGATGTTCACTGCTGCACTTTTTTACTTTACTTCTATCGAAGCACACCAAATGTGTTCGCGTTCGCTCACCCATTGTTTCTTCTCTTATCGTTTTATGTTTATTACCTACCTTAAAAGATTCGGTTCCTGTTTTGACCAAGTCAATCATCACAATTAGAGAGAGGTCAAAAGTAAAAAGCGGAAAAAAGCAGCAATAACACCTCTCTTATTTTTAGTTTCAACCCGTATTGTTTGGTTGGTATTACAAGGCTTAATTACTTATTTAAGCCTTAATTTTGGCGGCGGAACTTTCAATAGTTTACATTGATACAATCAATTAGAAGATTAAATTATTGTAGGGTCAAATTAAGGATTTTGATAGATGTTCTATAATTAGAAAAAGGGTAATTCTAAGGTGGTAAAAAAGTATTTAGGTTTTAGAACCATTCTCATTATTTTCCAAGCTTTTGTCATAATAGTCAGATAGTGGCTTCCATAATGATTATGATTGATGTAATGTAATTTTACGTAAGGGACAGCGCTAAGGCGTCCAAATCATCCAGTTAGCGCATAAAGACGGGAAACGTCTAATCAGAGTGCGCCTTCCTTTCCTTCATCTTGTGACATCACTGGTTGTAGATGTAAACACACAAGTGTGGCAAGCCTGGTTTGTTTACATCCTTAACCAGTTTTATCATTTTACCAGGTTCTGATTGGTTGATTAAAACATTTGTACAACAGCCACCTGTGCGGCCTCAGAAGTGCACTGTTCCTCTTAAGTAGAGATAGATTGTTATTGTTATTAATGGTCATATGTATGATACTAGTAGTCGGATTGTGGTTGTTTCTTTTATGATATGATTAATAGAGTCAATCGGGGAAGGAAAGAAACATTATCACAAAGAAAGAAATGTTACACAGGTGTTTAAAGGAACATACCACATTGGCCATGCTATGACAAGCAGGCCTAAATTTAATGATAATACAAATTGAAGGTGCTCGCCTACCTGGCTTATTTTAGTGCCGATTATAGAGATTGTGTACGATAGAATTAATATTTGATATTGATAATTAGGAAAGATAAAGGAGATTTAAATTTGTTATGTAGTAGCTGCTATCTAAGACTCTAACAAGATCTTGTTCAAGATTTTTTTTCAATATTATAAATATTTCCAGCTTTCTTTCAACGCTGCAGGAAAAATATGTAAGAGCTTAGATATGAAATTGAATAGTATTTATGACAAGAAAATTGAAGAAACAATTATCAAAACGTTGATTAAATCAAGTAAGTATAATCACGGAAATCCTCATGTAGTATAAAATGAAATTTAAGGATATATTTTGTCAAGAAAAGCAATGATATTGTAAAACCTTATTTTCTATTAAATGTTATTGAATCTTAGTTTTACAACTATTGTAAGTAAAACAGTTCTTCTTGCTACAGAGAGTAGTGCTAGTGCAGTTTAATAATTGGGAATACAGTCAAAAAGAAAGTTTCTGCTATTTACTACATACATACATTCATATCAAGACTCTATTATTTCTTTCGGGGTAAGCCAACAACCAACAACACAGATGTTTTTTGGCTTACCTTGTAATATACTGATATACCTCCATTATTTTCTATTTAACATATTTCTCTTGCTTCATTTAAACTCATACCTTGTTGCAGACATTTACTTTTGCATCTAATAATGCGCACATTCTTATTCTTCAAATATCTTCCAACCACCTATGATTTGTTTAAGGACTTCCTTGTTTATCTCCTTCCATGCCTTCTGATATGACAGCTTTTGCTTAATTTACTTGAATAAACTACTGTTTTACTGAACTTTTAATATGAAATTACTAGTTCCAAAACCCGCTTCTTACATTTTCAACAAAGGTAATAGCATACCTGATTGAGTTGAGATATTTATCTTTATTAAAAATGGAAGAAGTGGGGTTGTAAACTAGAAGACTCGTATAACAAAAATTGTTTCATTCATCATTTAATATATTGACAATTAAGCTTTAAATTTTTTTTTTTTGCTATAATTTCTGACAGAACGTCAACAGGAAAAATTTTGGCTAAGCGCACTGAGGTACATGGAAAACTCCTGGATCTGGTCTTCCACTGGGACATTTGTTGATTATTTCAACTGGGCACCAAAATATCCAGACTCTAAATCTGGTCCTTGTGTATATTTTACTAACAGTGGCTGGCATAATACTGAGTGTAGTAATACATATAATGTCATTTGCGAGAAATTTAATGACTAAGTTGGATTTAATACATTATATTATACCATCATTAATGTAATCATTCTGCATAAATTTTACAGTACTTGTTATAAAACAGCTATAAATTAAATAAATAAAAATAATAAATTTACAGTATTGTTGTTTTTACTATTTATTTTCTTATATAATAAATAATATTTGCAAATTTATCTCGTTAATTGTGACGCAAGCTTTTCAATTTCAAAAGTTTAGCAACGTTACTATAAAACATTAGCTGATACGTTTTAGGAGCTAGATGTATGAACATGACGTCATATTTATTGCGCTTGGAAACCGTACTGAAATAATGAATTACATTGCTAAGCATAGAAAAATCTTTAATTTCTGCATTTTTGCTATTAGGGGGTGGGGGGATAAGTTTATCTGTTTCTTTTTTTAATATACTATTGAGATACTAATTCAACCTATTAAAAGCATCAATGCTCTCAAAAATATTGTTTACTTTATTTGTATTTTTTAACTGTCAAAATGAGTCATTTTCCTTTGCAGCCTATGACGTTAGGTGATACAAACTATAGCTTATATGTTCAAATTAAATTGATGTGTAAATGTAGCTTAATAATATTTTAACTGAATGGGTAATGAGCATCTTGTCAAATCAGGAAAAAACTATAAATTTTATTTTTTAAATTTTTATTTTCAGTTTTAGTAAATAATTATTAAATATATTGTTAAAAAATATTAATTTTGTATTTTATTTTTTGTAGTTAGCTATATATGTACAGTTGAAGACAAATAAAAGGTTACAAGTTAAAATTGTTCCTCATTTCAGCGCCTCAAACTTAATGTTGAAACGAGATTTTGACCTTACATTCACGTTCTTATGAAGAAAAAAAAAATATATAACTTACCAAAGGTCATTACTCACTCTCATATGATGACGTTCTCAATCAACTCAAGATACTACAGTCAAGATAGAGACACCTACTGGTGTCATGTTAATTTTATCGTTATTGCGATTGGTCAGTTTTGATCACGTAACCTTCAACTCGGATGCTGATTGGCTTAGATGCTCATTTTGAATTTCTCGGTAGCCCAAATTAGGCGAGCATATCCTTAAGTGCGTATGTTTACTCTAAAAAACGGAAAAGGAAGTGCCGGAAGAGAAAACCATGTGATCGTAAAAGTGGGAGAAAAGTTGGTGCTAGCAGGAAGCTAGGTCTAAGGTACCTCCCACTTTTACTATCACGTGGTTTCCTCTTATATAAATTGTAAGAAATTATGTACAAATTATAATTTCTTAAGTGCTTAATTAATTTTCCAAAAATGTGCTTTTTTGATAAAATTTTACATATTTCAAAGCAATTTTTCTGCACCTTAAATTTTTTTCAAATTTTTTCTAACACGTTGGTTAGTTGCCCTTGTCAATTTTTTAATTTTTAAATTTACAGCATCAGTTTTTGTACGACCTTTTTCGAAATAACACCACTTTTCACACGTAAAAAAGTCTGTGTTAAAAATTGATATCAAGATAAATAAATATATGGTTGAGAAGCTCATTTTCTATATATTAAGAATAAAAAAAATATAAAAAATGTGTATAGAACGTTTTGTTATGGAGAACGAGCATCTCCGTAAGTACTAAATTCGCTGCGCGCTATGCTTGGCTGCTGCATTATATTCTCCCTGTAACATTAAAAACGCATACTTGTCAAGTATAATTATATTTATATCCTTTTTGATATCTATTTTTTATTATAATTTTATTATATATATATATATATATATATATATATCGATGCTTCCGCCTCAAAAAAGATTATTTGCACTTTCCACCAGCGCGGCGAGCGGAGGATCTGCACTTTCCACGTAGCACGGTGAGTGGTCTAGCGGCCATTTACTTAACATTACAGATGCTCCACGGTAGAAAATGCAGATCCTCCACTCGCCGCGCTCGTGGAAAGTGCAGATAATCATTTTTGACGTGGAAGCATCGATATATATATTTGCAATTTAATTTTTTCATTCAAAGATTTATAACCATTTTGCAACTTCAATTTTCATTATAATATACGCACCTATATGTATATTTCATTATTTACTTTTATAATTATAAAATTTGAGCAATAATGTATATTTTATATGCTTTAGTCATTTTGCTACAGCCACATGGGGAAAATATTGTAAACAAAACTTCATTGAATAAGATCTTCACGTATTATTGCTATCGCACCGCTCCGTAACAGCACATCACTGCGTAATATATTCATTAGATTTTTTTTTCGGTCATAATCATTAAATAAAATTATTTGTATTAATATATGTGTATATTTAATGTGTGTTTATTTTATTACTTTTATTTCTACAAATTTTTGGAGTAATGTGTAACACTATTATATTGAAAAATAAGCATGCACTTGAACAATGACATTATTTTGATTACTACGATCTATATGACATGACCTTCGGCCACCTTAAAAAATTTATTAGACAAAAACTGATGTATGATAGGAAAAAAAACTATATTGAAAAATAATTGTTATACAGTAATGATTTAATTGAAGTATGGGGGAAAAAAGAAAAAGGTAGGGGAGGGGGGTGCAGAACAGTGATTCGTAAATTTATAATTATGGGTGTAGAGAACTTGAAATTTTTTCAAATGGTTTGACTTAAAAGAGCTTGATTTCGAGCTTAAATTTGAAACAAAAACGAGCCAAAACTTGGAGAAATCAATATTTAGGCCAAAATTAAAAAAAAACTCTTGAACCTGTGTGTCAAAAAAAAAATCTCATTATATACAAAAAATTTATTTTTATTTTGAAGACAAAAGTTGTAAATTATTAATATTTTTCAGTATTAACAATTGATTTTACATGCTGTAGAGAATTATAAACATTGTACTAAAAAAAAGTTTTATCCTTTTTTTTTTATCTTGTATTATTTGCAAATGCTTTTTTTTAACGAGTCGTAGGGCCCATCTCGAATGTTTAGAAATATATATTTAATAATAAATACATTTTTTATGAATAATATAAATAAAATATAAATATATGAATTAAATAACTTTCCAAAATATAATATTTTATTTACATACTAGTGCAAGAAATATTGAAAAAACGCAAATACGACAGCTTAAAATGAAGGGTTTAGTTGAAACTGATAATTAAAAAAATGATATCACTTCTTTTCAAATAATAAAAAAGTGAGCTAGTTTTCAAAGTACCTTTGAACTTTTTTAAATTGATTTTTTTTTTCATCAGAACCAAAGGCCCTCAAATGCAAAGTCCCGATCCAGGAACCCCCGGACTAACTTGTACGGCCTTAATGCCTAGCTGGCCCAAGTTCATAAAAAAATTAGTTGGCTTGTAATGATTTCAATGCATTTTTTGTTAGTTACAATAAAAATGCGCATTCCAAGTAATTTGTGTGCATGCATCATAGATTAAATTCATATGATACAAAATTAAATTTAATAAAATATGCGGGCAAAGGTTTTAAAGTTTGGTTGTTTCTTCTTCTTCTTCTTTTTTTTTTTTACTAATTAAGAGCAAGCAAAACGGACCACAAAGTCAAAAGCCCGGGCCGCGGGATCCCGGCCATACGTCTTATGTTAAGCCGGCCCTGATCAGATTCTTCACTTTTACTACGAAAACTAATTTTCTAAAATATTTCTATTTCTCTGCTGTGTCTCTGAATTAAATAAACTGTAGAAGTAGAAAAACTAATATATTGTGCTGCATACTTTTGAGTAAATTTAAATTATAGTCTATTTTTTTGCTTCTTTTTCTGGCCCGCTTGTCCCGCAATGACGTTGGCCCGGTTTGCGATCGCAGACCTCGTCTTATGGCCAAGCTGGCCCTGACCGCATGTAATAATACATTCAATGTTATTTGTGAGAAAATCACTGAGTAAAATTGATAGAATATATTATATAAACATTAATATTTTTATTCTGTGTGTATACTTTACAGTACATATACTATAAAACAACTATAACTTAAGTAAATAAAAATTCTATACTGTACAGTATTGTATTTTTCACTATTCATTTTCTTGTATTATAAATAATATTGGCGAATTAATCACACGTTCTTTTCAATTTTTGTAGCAACGGTACAACGTAATATTAGTTTATAAGTTCTAGGGTTTTGCGATTACTTTCAAAAACTATGTTGTACATATAAACACACATACACACACACACACAATTTTACAATGCATACACGCACTATATATAGCTCTTAGGGTGGTTGTATTCATGTTGAAGTCAACGCCATAAGGGAGTACTAAATAACATGGGGTATATAGTATGGAAAATGCCAAATTAAAAATGCTAACAAGCGTTTTTTTTTTTTGGTGGTTCTGAAGATACGTGAAGCAGAGTATAGGCGTGGAAAATGTTGATTAAATTTTTTAATCAAAGGAAGAGGCGCACCGGCTCCATACGACATTTACAAATCTTTTCATAAATAGTAGTACTAAATAGTGGATTAAGCAAAAATTAAAAAAAAATTGTGTCTGTGGTCCTTTAACAAGTTGAAATAGGTATTGAAGTATACAAGAAAAATAATAATGACAAAAAAATATTTATTATTCAAAAGAATTTGCGAAAACGCACGTTTATCCTATGCTAAGGAATATTATTCATTACTCAATTATGGCATCGAAGCGCATTTATGCGCACACGCCCTATATGTTCAAATGAATCTCTAAATGCATGTATAGGGTCTATGCATTCATGTTAAAGTCGACGCCATGTTGGATAACTCAATATCATGGGTGGAATAGGAAAAAAAATCATTTTGCCAGTTTAAAAACACTATGCAATAATTTTGAGAGCATTGATGCTGTAAATATGTTGAATTAGTATCTCAAGTATGTGAGAAAAATAACCAAAAACAAAAAATAAACCGATTTCCCAAAGAAAATTAGCTCAAATGAAATTTGTCCTATGCTGAGCAATGTTATGCACTACTCCAGTATGGCCTCCAAGCGCAATAAATATGACGTCATCCGCATACACCCTATAGCTTAATGATATTTTAACATAATGGGAAATGAGCATCCGGCCAAATCAGAAAAAACCAAAGAAATATATATTATTTATAGTAATATTTTTAATAAATAATTAATAAATATACTGTTAACGAATATTCATGTAATATTTTACTTTTTATAGCTATAGCTATGTACTATAGTAAATTATGAAAGTACAAGGTTATTTAAAGATCTAATCATTTTCATTATAATTGTTCTCTTGTTTTATTATATTTGACGTAAAATATGAAAGAATAGCATCATTAAAAAGTTAATTTAGTGGTATATAAAGGTTTATGACAAAGCTTTTATAAAAAAAAAAGTGCTAATAAATTTCAATAGTTGTAATGTAACATTATATCACTTCATAGTTATAAGTATTTCAGTATCGACTAGAAAATGTATACATTTTTTAAAATGATGCTTTTAGCCTATTTTTATATAATTTCTACTGCACATGCATCAAGTGTAAAAATAAATTCTAAGGTATTTATAATACATATTTAAATATTTATAACTATACGCAGAAATAATATATAAATTATACGTTATTTGTGCTGCATTTATGGTTATTAACATATTTGATGCTAAATTAGAATAATATAAATAAATAATTATAATTTAGAGTATTATAATATATTTATGAATTATGATATTATCAAACGTACTATCTATGAAATATAGTATTTTATGCTGCATAAAACAAATTTTGATAAAAATGAGCTATAGCATTATTATTACGTATTTAATTTGCCAGTGTAGGGCTGTAAAAAACTTCTTCTTCTTCTTGTTTTTTTTTTTTTTTTTTTTTGCCCGGCATGAGTATTTTAGACCGGTTTGGCTTAAAACCCAGGTTCATGTAAAAATTAGGCATTAATTTAAAAAAATTAAAACCAATCTTTAACGACTTGATAGCAGAGATAAAATTTAAAAACAAGCTCTCAAGCGTAAGCGGATTTTTATTTCTTTTTTCTTTGTACGTAAAAAAAAAAGAAAAAAATTGGGGGTTTTACAGCCCTAATTTATACTTTTAAAATGTGTGTAAAGAAATTATTTCATTGTTAAGAAAAACATTTATACCATGTCTTGTTGTCATTACCTCTATAAATTTTCTATTTCATTAACGTTCTGTTAATTTTTATTCGACAAAATAACTTCAGTGCTAACGTTAACATTAAATTGTGTGCTATGCTATAACGTTGTAATTTTAACTAATGTTGATAATAACGTTAACTAAATCGATTTTAAACAATACGTATTTTAATTAATTATTTATAAAGATAAATAAATATTTACGTTTTAAGTATTTAAATAAATTTATTTATTTTATATTAATAAAAATATATTTTTTATATTCTAACACGTCACACCACATCTCTCTCTCTGTCTCTCTGTCTCTCTCTTGCTCTCTCTTTCTCTTTTTTTTAGTTAGCATAAAGTAAAAATAAATTTTAAATACAAACGATATATAGATATCGCTATTTTAACTTCAACTTTTATTGTTAATATATTACTATAACTATACTTGTTTCAATGTTGTTAATCTTTAATAGAAATAACCAGCACGTTACGTTACGTTAAACGACTAATATAAGACTATCTAATTGTAAGGTATCTAATTACAGACCAATATCCCTAGTAAGGCAGATGTTAAAGTAGCTCTGAAGCCACAATCAATAAAGTTATCTCCAGTTACCACAACTACAACTGAGGAGCCTCCTTATATTGCAAATAAACAAGGAAGAAAATCATACAAAGAGGAAATTCAAGATATGTTTAGAACAACGGGAATATATGATTGTCGATATGCAGTCTGTGAAGATTTTCAGGTAAGTTTAACAGTTAAATCTAATAATCTAAATAAATTATTGTTAATTATATCTTTATGTTTTGAACATGGAAAAAAGGAACTAAAAAAATGACTATCAAGTCTTTTTTCATAATAAAGTAAAGATATATTCAATTCTTTTGAGTTCAAGTAAAGAGTTAACTATTTACTGGTGATGAAATAACGTGTGTGTGTGTGTGTGTGTGTGTGTGTGTGTGTGTGTGTGTGTGTGTGTGTGTGTGTGTGTGTGTGTGTGTGTGTGTGTGTGTGTGTGTGTGTGTGTGTGTGTGTGTGTGTGTGTGTGTGTGTGTGTGTGTGTGTGTGTGTACATACATTCATTTGTATTAATTTTCATTCATATATTACTAAATATTCAATATATAGTAATATATGGATTTGTCTTTTGCTTTATAAATATAATTCATAGAAGTAAGATAATTTATATTTTTTAAATATATAACATTCCAGGCTGGAAGAAAATATTACAAAACAGGTAAAACAAAAATTCTAGTAAAAATAATATTTGTGAACAAAATTTCCATCAATGCTTTTTTTTAGGTAGAGTAACAATTGTGTGCAATTAAACAAAATACGCTAGTGCATGTTTTATTTCCAATTCCTGCTTTAATGATTAATTATAAAATTGTATACTTTTAAATTGTTAAAATTAGAAAGTTATAAATATGATAATGCCGCCCTAATAAGTTGGCGGGACGATAATCAGACTTCTCCGCCTTATAGAGCTTGCTTTGAGTTTGATCCAAAATGTATTATGTGTGTGTTGGGGGACAACCTTCCACCTTTACTCCTTATTCCTTCCTCTTGCTCGAATGAACCTCTCGCTTCTCTCTCTCTCTCTCTCTCTCTCTCTCTCTCTCTCTTTCTGTCTCAGGGGCGGATCTTACTTTAAAGCACAGGGATAAGCACATGAATGCTGAATATAACTTTAAAAAATATGCCTACCATCCCCTTATAGTTGTTGTGATGCCATATGAGTAATATTTATATTAGTTTATTAATATTGTGCACATTTTTTTTTTTCAATCAAATTGGATTTTTAAAATTCATTAACAATAATTATTTATGTAAAAAGAAACAATCATGATTCAGAAAATGGAAAATATTCCAGAATTTATTTTGATCCAACTTTACTTCTTTTGTTTATATAAAAAAGGGGAAAAAACTAACAAATCAAACATTTTGTAAACGTGAAAGAATTTTTAAGTTTAATAATTTGTTTTAAATTATTTTTTCAAAAAATGTCTTTGTCGAATACAATTTTTGCCTGCGGCGGTCTCACCCCCCCCCCCACCTCCCGGTCATTCATGGGTACTTTTCTAGGGCTTCGCTTCCTTCCCCACCCCTCCAAACCAATTCCTGAATCCATCTCTGGCTCTCTTTGTTGTGATTTCCTTTCCAGCAATCATAACATTGTATAAGTTCAAGAGAAAATAGAGAGAAATGAGGAGTAAAGCTGGAAGTGTCTGGACAATTGAACACACTCTTACGGCACAAAGAAAGCTATATAAGAAGGTGGAGATGTGCAATTAACGTCCTAATGCTTTGGAGCAGCATAAACCTTTATTCCTAAATTGAAATTCTAATATTCCGAGACAGTAGGTTAACAAATTCCAAATACGTTAAAAAAAGTAGGAAATTGATCAGTGAGTTTAAAAACATGTAAGCTTTATAAAACAACTTTTATATTTTAGTGAGTGAAACTGGTGGAGTAAAGTTCAGCAGTTGTTCAGGCAAAGAATATTTTGTACCTAAAGAGCCAGTAAGTGCAGCATTTTAATGTATTTTTATTCAAAATTTGTATCATAACTCTTATTAACACTCAAATTAGTTATAAAAAAAAATGTAAAAAGTTTAAGTCATGGCAAAGTTAAAAAAAAAAAAATAGCACATTTTTTGCTAAATAAGAAAAGCATAAATAATTAGATTATAAAGATAGTGTTTTTGATATGTAACATAAAGTTATTATACAAGATAGAATAATTATGTTGTATTTAACAAATTATGCTGTAAATAGGCTCGAATGAGTTATACTTATTTATGTTTTTCCGTGAAAATAGTGAAGTTTATTGTTAGTAAAATTAGAATAAGTATTTATTTATTTATTTATTTCAGATTTTCAGTTATTCTGTTTATGAAGAATGTTGCAAATATGGCATGGTACCTGCTTCATTTAATACTAAAAATGAGCTGCTTTGTGTTTTGGATGCACTTAAAAAAATGGAAGGTACATAACATTCTTTCGTTGAAAACATAAATGATATATATATATATATATATATATATATATATATATATATATATATACAGGGTGTCCATAAAGTCTCTGAGGGTGTTTGGACGTTAATAAAACACATAAGACTCAACGTAAATTAAACTTTTTATACATCAAATTAAAGCTTGAATTATGACAATTTTGAAAATCAAAATGTAAATGCAATCAGTTGATTATTAATCTTGCTGCATCAAAAACCGCAAAAAAAGAGAAAATTGACGTCCGATTTGCAACTTTTAACGCTTGCATCATCTGAAAAAACACATACAGATTCAAAATTTGTAAGGTCTCACTCGAGTTTTCTGAAACATTAGCTCAAGGCCTCTTCACATGCACCCCATTGGTAGCACGACACACGTCGAGACGAACCTCTAGATCGCGCGACACGTTGCGGAGAGTCTGCGGAGTGATGGCCTCGATAGCGGTGGTAATACGCTGTTTCAACTCATGCATGTCACGCACTTTCGTCATGAAGACCTGGTCCTGGTCCTTGACGTAGCCCCAGAGATAAAATTCGGGTTGCGTGAGATCAGGAGACGAGTGCATTGCGTGTTTGTGTGGTAAAGTAAAAACTGACAGAACGTGTGTTTCTTGGGCACTGAACGTCCAGACACAGCTCGTACGTTCGAACGTGACAGTCCCAAGGCAATTATTTGGTGCCCAGTCCTGTACGATTGTGTGATCCACCCGTTCGTCTTCCACGAGCCAACTGTCCACTGGAACAACTTCCAGAACATGCTTGAGAATTATACGCCATCCCTCAGCAGCTGCAGGGCCAGACGGAGTGGGGTTACGAGCTCATCTTCCAGCAGGACGGAGTGCTCTCACATTGGGAGCACGTTGTCAGAGACGAGCTGGATTAGGTGTTTCTAGGCAGATGGCTACGTCGTGGTGAACCCATGGCATGGGCTCCCAGGTCTTCTGATCTCATGCCAACCGACTTTTATCTCTGTAGCTACGTCAAGGACCAGGTCTTCAAGACGAAAGTGCGTGACATGCGTGAGTTGATGCAGCGTATCACCGCCGCTATTGAGGCCATCACTCCGCAGACTCTCCGCAACGTGTCGCGCGAGCTAGAGGTTCGTCTCGACGTGTGTCGTGCTACCAATGGGGTGCATGTGGAGAGGCCTTGAGCTAATGTTTCAGAAAACTCGAGTGAGACCTTACAAATTTTGAATCTGTATGTGTTTTTTCAGATGATGCAAGCGTTAAAAGTTGCAAATCGGACGTCAATTTTCTCTTTTTTTGCGGTTTTTGATGCAGAATGAGCCACATCCGTCACAGTTTCGAAAATTATTTTTGAATTTCAGCTAAAATATCGATTTTACCAACTTTTGACTCGTTTTTGTAATTTGAATAAGATTTCAAACTCAACCATGGTTTCAAGTAAAGCAGTTCTAAAAAATTAAAAAATCTTTACACCTCTAATTCTTAATTTACATGCATATGTCTGTTCTGCCTTTTTCTGATATATATCTTTATTTAATTGGCAGATAACGTTAAATCTATACAATATATTAATTATACCTTCAATATAGATTTTGTTTTCTATCATATATATTTTTGTTTAATACTTTTTGAAAGGTTTACTATATAATAATGTATCAAATTGTATTTCAATTGCATGCTTACTTATCAATATAATATAGTCTTACACATTGTTGTAAAAAGTGTGTAAAAAAAATAAAAATTTAGTTCAGAATAGACAACTTGCATGCCATTGTTTTATTGTGTTAAAAAATTCTACGGAAAAAAATAAAAAATATTATTGCATATTATGAAACTTTTTAAAAAATTTTACTTCATATTTAAATTAATTTTTGAAATTGATTTTTTTTTTAGTTAAGACAGAGGCCATTACGCCAAAAGACAGTTTACGTTTCCTTTTTTTTTTTTTTTTTTTCCTAAACTGTTGAACTCATTCAAACGAGTTCACAGCCACTGGCTAATTTTGTCCATTTTCTGGTCAAATTAAAAAAAAATCTTTTGGAGAAACCACAGCCACCATGTTTATTTTAAATAAATTCAAAAATTATTTTAAAAATAAAGGAGCACTATCAAGAAGTTTTATATGCAGCAATATTATTTATTTTTCTTAAAAGATTTTTTAGACTAAAAAAATTGACGGCAAGTTGTCTATTAGTGTAAAAATCAGGTGACATGCACCTCTTTTAAAAAAATCACTTGCGGTGCAAACTAAGGGCTATTGCCCCCCCCCCCCCCCTCGTATGCGGGCCTTTCCATTTGGTGCTCCGCAAAACTCGGCTTGGCTTTAACTCCCAAGCCAGTCCTGCTAAGTATGAACTGTCACATTTTTTAAAATACTATGACAAATTTGATTTCCTAACTGAGGTTTTCATAGTTCCTTCAGTCAAAAAAGGTGTATGCCGATTATAATTTGCAAGACTATGGCTGCCCGCCATGTAAATGGCTAAATGGAATGACTGGGTTGCTGAAGTCTAGGGCTAGGGTAAAAATGTTGAGTCAGTAGTACCTAAAGTTAAAGTAGTTTTAGGTTAGTTCAAAGCAAAAATACTACTAATAATTATATTATAATTATAACTTCTTTTTAGTGTCGTTTTATGTAAAGTTCTAATTTTTATAATGCTTAATAGGTTTAGCCATGATACAAACGTCTTTTATGGATCACCAACTTGATGGACGTTTCAAATCATGTTATACAGGACAAACATTAAATAGAACTTTATGGAGCAAGATTGAACCTAACAACTCAATGAATATGGAGTCATGTGCACTTATTGCAATTGGCGAACGTGCATTTGTAGATTTCACATGTGCCATTTTTTTCAAGCAACAAGTGCTCTGTGAGGTAATTTTTCTAAAATTACACTAAAAAAAAGCGTTGAAAAGTTTGAACAAAGTATTGTAATGTTTTAAAGAAATATTAACTTTTTTATATTTGTAACAGTGTTATTTAACCTCCTAAAAATGGTATCTCAAAAATTTAATCACAGCCTGAGAGCTATAATCGTAACAGAACCTACGTCACATCACACCTAAACTTTCTCACGGGCTATTTTGGTGCAATCATGTTTGCAGTAACCCCCTTATTGTTAATATTGTTAATGTTGTTGTTGTTTTTTTGTTTTTTATTATTATTTTTTTTTTTTTGTTCCAAAAAAACTAGGGTCACCTCTTGCTTTATGAATGGAACTGCGCATTTATTTGTAACTAATAGAGCACGATTTACCAACACCATTTGTGTTATTTTCAAAACTTTCAATGTCTTAAATATGTGTTAATAAAATGAAGTTAACTTATCTTTCAGAGTGTACCAGTAGGAATCAATAAATTTTCTGTTAATTTTAAAAATAACTTTGATGAAAACATTGCATTAAGATACTACAATAAAAAAGTCATAAATCAAACCAATGAACTAAATGTATTAAACTGTAGATCATCGTATTGCAAGCAGTTCATAGTAAGTATTTTCTTAAATTATTATTTATTAAAATTATTACTTAAAAAATTGTATAAAATAAACAAATATTTTTTCAGACTGACTTTAGTGAAAGTAAGTTAAACATATTTTTTCATCTATTTTTGTTCTTGTTTGTAACAAGGTGTTAAATTCTATATATATTAAAGTAAATATAGGTAACATCACATAAATAATGGCAAGGGGGCACCACACTGACTTGGTATTTCACTTTGTACATAAAAGCTTCACTTGCTTGAAGAGTAAGCACCAGAACTCGTTGTTGTTTCTCTCTCTCTCTCTCTCTCTCTCTCTCTCTCTCTCACACACACACACACACACACACACAAACACACACACACACACACGACGTACCCACACAAAACAAAGTATTTAAGTATTTGTCAGTAGTAGATGTCGTAGGACTTGCAAATGCAAGATTTTGTTCAGCGTCATGTAACAAGATTGTTAACTTACACAAATGACGTCACTTCCCGTTTGTTATGTTATCTATATAACACTATGTTGATCTTTGACATATTATAGTATTTGCATATTAATAAATATATTTCTACATTAGGTATGCTGCCACGTGAGGGAAATATCATTAAAAATTGTGGAAAACTTTATTATTACGATACTTCTAAACTGGTAAGAAAAACTAGTGGGAGTTACTCAATGAATGAAAGAATTAATGAATGAATTAATGAAAGAATTACAGAACGAACGAAGAAATGATTAAAAAAGAAATAGAGAGTAAAATCATTCCAATATACATTAAAAACATTCATATAATAATGATAGTAACAGTACTATATATTCACAGTACTGTAGAAATAAAAAGTAACTTGAAAAGACTATAATCAATATCGCTAATCAATATCGTGTAATCAAATGGAGATATTAATTGACATTAAACTCTATCTAAATACATGTTATTCCCAAATGACAATAGAAATAATTTTTACTTGTGATGTATATTTCAAGTCCTCACAAACGTAAATTGAGCCAAGTTAAATTATTAATGCCTAATGATGCCTGCATTCACATAAAAATTATTTGAATTGTAAGTGTAACATTGTAGCATGTTTTCATCAATATAAATATTTAGTTGTGAACATAGAACAATATTTATATTTGATTTCCATATTTACATGTTAGTGGCTAGATTAAGATTTTTTTTAAATAAGTCTTATTTACTTAAAACCTTCATATCGAGGGCTACGCGGCATTTTGATACTTGTGCAATTTCCGTGGGTGCAATTTTGGCACATGTGCAATCTTCGCCACGCCTTCTAATGGCACATCTGTACAGGCTAAGCATATAAAGATGTTTCAAAAAAGGTGAGCGCTGAGAATGCACATGTGCCAAAAATGCACCCGCAGAGATTGCACTAGTACCGAAATGCCGCGTAACCCCCGATATGTTAATTTCCCTACGAATATGTTTAATACTTACTTTGCATTGGTACAGTCATTTTACTTAAAAATAAATTTCTATAGGCTTATGGCCTTTTGATGCAATCAAATGGAGATATTAATTGACATGAAACTCTATCTAAATACATGTTATTCCCAAATGACAATAGAAATTCATTTTTTAGTATAAGGACCGTACATTTAACTTTTTTTTTTCGCATAAAAGCATTGGGCTTGATATATAGTGGCAATGACAAGATTTCAAAAAATAACGTACGAATACTAAATTTTTTAAAGTTAAGTTACAAATATAACGATGCAATTAAATATTTTAAACATTTTAATACATTTTCCTTACAAACTCTTTCAAATAAATCACTTTATTTTATAAATATAATGCTATTATAAATCTTTAAATATATCTCATATACTTACTATACAAAACAATAGCTCATTGAGCCACGTTGCTGTACATAAATTTAAAAATAAATACGTTGGCAGGACACTTCTCACTAATTTACCTAACGCTAATTTGTAATGCTATTCCAAAATTTATTAAGGATGCAAATGACAAAAAAAAAATCAAAATCAAATGTAAAAAAATTGGTTTTTATATAAAATATTATAATTTGTTTGTTCAAAATATAGTTACAATGTTTTTATATTGTTATGTTTTTTTAAAAAAAAAGAAGTATGCTGGTTTTATTTATTTATTTTTTGCTTACTAACATTTTTAAATAATGTTAATTAAGCACCCACCGATATGACATTTGTCTTGGTGTGACATAGATGTATTTATTTTTAGTTAAGAAAAATAATAAAAAATTAGTTAGTTGTATTTCACAATATTTATTGTGTAATAGTCTGAGACGTTATGAAAACTTTTCAAGGAAATATAACGTTATATATTAGTAACATTTTATTTTCACACTGTTATATGCATGAAGGTATTATTAGCGCGATTTATTATTAGGGGCAGTCCCAGTCAAAAAATTTGAAGGGAGCGAGTTTCTATACTGCAGTGTTAATATTGGGGGACGAAGGGAGGTGGGTAGTAACACCTTGTAATGTATTATGACTATTTATTTATTTATTTATTTATAAAAGAGTAATTGCCTTCACCGCCCCCTTCTCCTCTCTGGATCAGCCCTTGTACAATATAAGGGTCTTTTTTACTCAGTGGTAGACGTTATTTTACAAGAAATGAATATATTAAATATATTAATAAAAATAAAAATACATGGGAAAGAAAGGATGTTTAATTTAGTAAATTGAGGATGACATTGGTACATGTATCAAACTAATTCCAATATTTTACATGCTAAAATTACCCTTAGCACGAGGCGGTTGTTCTCAAAACAGCAAGTTATTTTTAAACACGAGACTCAAAGGATTTTTACAGCACCAATACGAGTTGATGCACAACCTTAAGAGAGGTACTTTAGTTCTCTAGTTTTTGCTTGACTTCTATCATGTTGTGATGAACGAATTGGTCAAAACAGGAAACGAGTCATTTACAGCGATAAGTAAAATTCATGCAAACTAGAGAGAATGAACAATGGGTAGGGGGGATAATTTTTTTGTACTTTGATAGAAGTCTAGCAAAAGGTGGAGAAGTGCAGTAATGAACATCTCTCTGATTGTAAGTTATTTAAATACATAAATTCGTGTAAGTAAAATACGCAAAATCCCTTGAGTCTCGTTTTTTAATATCCTGCTGTAATTAGTAATAAAATTTATATTTAAACTAGAGCTGTAAAAAACTAGAAATTCCTTTAGACAGGGTTGAAAACTTTTAGACCGTTTTGACTCGAAACTCGGTTACAGCTTGAAATCGAGTTAAATAACTCGAAAACGAGCCAAAACTCAAAAATCAAGCTAAAAATCGAAAAATGAAGGTTTGAGCTAAAGCTCGAACACGAGTTTTTGGAGCCCAAATACAACATCTCGTTAATTTTTTTTAAAATAATTACCTCCTATTTCAATGATAAATTCGTAATTTAATTTACATAAACGCTTAATTTTATTTTTAAATGATCCAGAATGGTAAAATATTTACATTTTGGTACGACAATGTGCACTATTTGATCGAATGGTATTTTTTATGCATTTTGCAATATGCCAACATGAAGTTATATAGACCAATGTCCATGCTATATCTTATTATTATTATTATTTTAATTTGAGATTTAATTATTATTAGGTATTTGCATTTAAATTAAACAATATTACCTGCAGCACAATTAACATTACTATTCACTGTTGTTTGAGTTGTGTGGACAATGGCATCCTGTCAAAACACTTATAGAATCTTAATTATCGCAAAAAAAAAAAGAAAGAAAAGTTTTTGGACCGATTTTAACTTAATAGCTCGTGTATTTTGACGACTCGTTTACGGTCTCATCGCGAGCTGGCTCATTTTCGAGCTGAAAACTCGAAAAAGCTCAAAACCCGGTTTGTTTGATTTGTTGAAACTGAATACTCGAAAATGTTGGACCGAATTTGAGTTCAGCTCGGTTAAAATTTACAGCTCTAGTTTAAAATATAGTATCATTATTCATTTAGGTGTGTAAATTTCTTTTGCAGCTGACATATTCTGAGAACTGGAATTATTGCTGTAGTAAGGGAATGATACCCCTGAATATTGAAAGTGCAGAAGATTTAAAATGTCTATTAAAGCATTCAATGTGTAAGTATATTATTTTATTCACTGCTACGCCACTACAATTGGGTTTTGATACAAACTAATGTAAAGTTGTTTAAATATGTAAAAACCCTTAAATTCTTTTGTGATATGAATGCATATGTTTTCAGCTTCTACTGGTAATAACTCATATTGGACTACAGCTATGGATAGATACTTAGATAATAATTTCACATCGTGTTTTTCTGGAAACCTTGTTCAAACCTTTGCTTGGTTGCAACAGGAATCTTGTCTACGTAAAAGTAGCCCATGCGCTGTGTTGCAGTGGCAATCAAATATACTTGGGTTAAAAAGTTACAAATGTGAAGATAAAGCATTTGCTTTTTGTGAGGTACTTTTTGTATATATATATATATATATATATATATATATATATATATATATATATCGATGCTTCCGCGTCAAAAAAGATTATCTGCCGATTCCACAGACCCCGCGAACAGATTAACTGCGAATTCCATACTTTCCACGAGTGGAGTAACTGCAGATTCCGCCAGCGCGACCCGCAGAGCAAGTGCAAATTTTTTATTGCTCCCCAAGAGATCATGTGCATTTAGCAAGTAGACTATCTGCATTGCTACACTTAATTTTATTTTTATTATTTTTAATTTCTTAGCATTGATTGATTATTTAATTATTAAAATTACTACCTTAAAAAAAATATTAGTCCTATAGGATGAAAAAAAACAACTAATAATATATTATTTTTTATAATCTATACTTTTCTTTACCCAATTTTGTTAATAGTTAACAACTTTTTTTTTTTTTTAATGCTCTATTTTGTCAATTATTTAGCTGTAATATTCTAAATTAACATTCATAACAATTTTTTTAATGATATTTCCTTGTTAAAACTTTTTTTTAAATACTACTGTAGTACTTACTTCATAATTTTAAAGGCAAAATACAAATTATTATTATTTTTAACTTAAAAATGAAAGAGAGAACAAACTGCTTTTGAGAAAAAAAAATTCTTTTGAAATTATAACACTTCACGACCTAAAAATTTAATAAAAGTATAACTTTTTTTCCTATACATCAATACCAGCAGCCAGTAAAAAAAATTAGCAGTAAACTGCATACCACTCACAACACAGACTGAATAATGAAAAGTGAGCTCTCTTGGTTAAACATCGGAATTTAGTTTATAGTATTGGGCAGGATAAGGGCTATATTTTATTACGTTATTCTAATGTGGACTTTGAACCTTCAAAATGGCATTCTGTAAAACTCTTGGAAATTTTAAAATTTAGAAATAAAAAATATATAAAATAAAAATAAACTTAGTATACTATAATAATAATTATTATCGAGTATTAACTTTTTCATTACATATTGCCATTATTTAAATAGCTAAATGATTCAAAAGAAAAGAAAATAATATTTTATTTTGTGAAATTTTAAAATCTATTATTATATATTTTAAATACAATATTAAAAAGTCAAACATAGCGAAAAGAAAATTACTATCAATAACACGGGAAGTGAACCCGTGGAAAGTGTAGATAGTCTATTCGCCAGCAATAAAAAATTTGCACTTGCTCTGCGGGTCGCGCTGGCGGAATCTGCAGTTACTCCACTCGTGGAAAGTATGGAATTCGCAGTTAATCTGTTCGCGGGGTCTGTGGAATCAGCAGATAATCTTTTTTGACGCGGAAGCATCGATATATATATATATATATATATATATATATATATATATATATATATATATATATATATATATATATATATATATATAATATATATATATATATATATATATATATATATATATATATATATATATATATATATATATATATATATATATATATATATATATATCAGATTCCACACTGTTCCAAATATCCTATAAATATACATAGGATATCAAATTTAGATATCTCACGTTCATCTCCAAAGTGTTTCAACATCCCATAGACGTCCAATATGACTTTATATGTCTCACAATAACAAGCTCATGGATGTCAATGGGACCTAATTATGTTTATTTCACATTTGAAATCAATGCTAAATGTTAATTAATTATTTAAAAAAATATTAACCAACCCTTATCCTAACCCCAAGTTTGGAGGAAGGGCTAGAGGCATATGCCCAAGACAGTAATTATTCTTGAATTATGATGCATGTCTACCATCGAGAACCACAAAAAGTGTACAAAAAATAGATATACTAGGTCAAAACCAAAAACAATTTTAAAGCTGCCTTTGAGTGTTAATTATCACTTTTCAAAATTTAAGTTACTTATCTTAGTTCAGCAATTTTTATTTATTAATGATTTGATCTGAATTAAACTGATTAAAACTAATCTGGTTTTATTTTTAAAGGTTAATTCGACACTATTAAATGACTCAATAACATGGGCCGCATAATAAATTGACCAATTTTGCTACTTCAAAATTACTATAAGCAATATATTTAATGCTTTGATGTTGTTAGTATTTTGAATCAGTATCTTAATTATGTGACAAAAATAATATTAACACAAAAAATAAATAATGTAGCATAGAAAATAACCAAAAAAGGTTGTAAGTCCTATGTAAAACAATGTTATTTATTACTTCAGTATGGCAACCAAGTGCATTATAATATAACGTCATGCGGATACACCCTATAATTTGCTTATTCAGAAATTAGTTATTAATAAAGATTTTTAGAATTCTCTAAATAAAGTTGGACACCCTTCTGTCTGTCCGATTATTATAATTTCAAAATACAAAGTTTATATGCACAGATGGATATTTCTGAGTTGATTTAAGAAGATCCATATACACACACGTACACACACACACACACACACACATATATATATATATATATATATATATTTATATATATATATATATATATATATATATATATATATATATATATAAATATATATATATATATATATATATATATATATATATATATATATATACATAATATATATATATATATATATATATATATATATATATATATATATATATATATATATATATATATATATATATATATATATATATATATATATATATATATATATATATATAATGTGGTTTGTATATATGCCATATTGTATACTAATTTACACATTTAACCATTATCCCGTAAAGATTTTCGATATCTAATCACCTAGCACTTAATCAACCCTGTATTTGATAAAGAGTTAGCAAAAATACATCTTGGTGAACAAGTAAAAATAAAAAAAAAGCAAGATTGAAATACATTTGCCTTACTTTACAAAGCTTAAAGGTCGAGACCATGTCATTTGTATCGAAAGGTCCTGAATAAATTACTAGGAATTAGACGTATGGAGAAATCGTAAGTGTAGCAACATTGCTATAAAAAGATACCTCTGATAAAGATATATCATACAAAGCGGGTGCATTAGATGATAAAAAATTATATAAAATGAAACAAAACAGAAAAAAACCTTCATTTTTATATTAAAATGCTACCTTTTACTTCCTTTATTGAGCTGGATGGACCGAGTGGTGATGAAGTAAGCTGACTTGTGCCTGTGTACTCCTTCCGAGAACAACATGTACAACATGTCGCAAGATGCATATTTATATGTTGGCGTTGGCATATAAGATTAACATTTGGAAGGTGCATAAGTTATGAGAATGCACCGACCAACCAGCCTAGACGTTTTCAGGCTTATTCTAGGCTGTCATTGCAAATGCTGGGCTGTGTAGGACCGGCACGTGTTTGCGGTTTACATATATTGGAAATTCCTTACAACTACATAAAATAAAATCTGTAAGGGAGTATCTGGTGTTTCATGAAAACATAATATGGCAAGTGAGAATTTTGTTTTTCTTGAAACACGATATGGCAATTTAATTTTATTTACGTTACAGACTGGTTGGGATATTGTGTCAGGTGTGAATTTTGCTCAACCTAATCAATATTACAACAAGGATTATCTTGAAAAAAATAAAAATTTGATGAATTGCAAAGCTTCATATTGTGAACCAGTAAGTAACAGTTGATGTATCAGTACCGTCTTGGCCACAAAAAGATGTGACTAATAAAACCTGAGGCTAAAACCTGCACAATTAGTTAATTTTACACCACCTTCTAGGTCATTGAGTATCTCTTGGCTATTAGCTTGATTTCAATTATTGTTAAAATCTTTAGCTGGGTGAAATGTAGTGTCAGATGTTAAAATTACTAGTTACAACTTATAACTAATAAATTTAAGAATATAGTATCACAAAATGTTTTTTTTGTTTAGTAGGATATTAAGTTTCCAATAATTGGTAGGAAAAAAAGCTATGCAATATTCTAGTAATTTTTCATTCTTCTTCCTGAAAACAAGTATATTAGCTTATTCAACCAGTTTGTTGTAACTTTATCTTACCAAACTTACTAAAACTTAGTACGTTAATAAAATAAAGTAAAAGTCTGCTGAGAAAGCTAAAAAATACGGTTTTAAACACCAGCTAGTGGAACCTTTATGAACTCAAAGGGTAAAGAATTTTCAGTGAACATGTTGTTAGCGTCAAAGCATATAGAAATTAAGATATACGTGGTTCATTTGAGGAATGGTAATTGATTTAAATGGTTAGCTAATAGTTTAAGGGCAAGGAAGTGCCAAAAAAGGTTAACTTGTAATTAAAGTGCATGCAATTCTGCATAAGTGCAACGTATGCTACATACGTTGCAATCGTGCAAAATACCCTCTCATTGCATTTTTAAAATCGGTAAGTGCGAAGTTGCTAATAACATAATAAATTAATATTTACACCAAATATTAATTTGTAGAAAATTAAAAAAATATGAGTATCATTTTAAATACTGTAGATTTACTTTGATCATATTTCCTTTTTTATTTGTTACAAAAGTCGTTGATTGTGCACATGACAACAACTGCAATTTTGAGACAGTATACTGATATCATATATATCGATCTTCTCGCGTCAAGATGAAGCTACTACACTTTCCAGTTGATGAACGATCAACATTTTACAAAGTCGAGGCTACCTGAAGCTTCTGCTATATATAAAACAAGTAGGTGAAGCTTCAGTTACCGCAAATTTGTAACCTAAAGATTGTTAATTCTTCGTAATTTTGTAAAGTGTAGTAGCGTCATCTTGAAGTGAAAAGATCGATATCCTATATTAATAAATAATTCTTTATCGATAAATGGTACTTCTAACGTACCAAAAAATTGTAGTTTCTACCCTGCCAGAAAGTAGTATTTTTTCTTTACACCATTTTGTATAAAAAAACCATAATATATATATATATATATTTATATTCACTCATTTTTTTTTCAGAAAGGTAAAGATAGTGAGTATTCTTTTGAATTACCATCAAGTTTTATTTATACAGCCAATAACTAAGTAAAAGAATATGTAGATTTTTGGGGTTGTTATGAATTTTTAAATTTTAATTAATGACTTTCAATTCTAAAAAACAACCCTTTTGTATTGGATGATAAATTATTATCGTAATACACTTCATTTCAATTGAAATGTTGTTATAAATTTTAGCTCAAATACCCAGGTTTCTAAAAAATGTCTTCTTTTTATTTAAAACGGGGTTGCAATCCAAAATTTACTAAAAGAAAAAAAGAGGAGAAAGGGGTGGTTGGAGATCTGAACAATATAAAGTATAGTCTACTATGTAGCTCATTTAATGCATAAATAATTATAATTTGTTATTGTCAATTAGAAAAACTTAAGAACTTCTTAACATACAAATGTAGTAAGACGTATTATGTGAGTGTTACAACAAATGTAAGTACTATTTTGAAATTATCGTTTTAAATCATCTGTTTCAATAGATATTGCTCGCGTTAAACAGTTATACATAATGTACAAACAAGCGAATTGTCATATAATTATATTCTGACCAATGAACTGTATAGTGCAGGTATAAATATTGTAGTTTTAATATGCCTTGGTTGCAAAACATAGAGAGGCAAAACCTCTTTCTATTTTTTTTCTTTTATATATTATGACAAAATATATATGTTATGATATATTTTCTTTTTAAAGTAAATAATAATAATACGTATAGAGTTATTTCAATCCATAATTTCTCTCCGTGTATAAGACAATGAGCTTTCACTCGCTGCATAATTTAACGATAAAATAACACACAACACCAAATTATGACTATAAGTTAATGAAAACAGTTCACAGTTTTTTTTAAATACTGTATATAGTTAGGTTATATTTACACAAATTTGTAACGTTTTAGATGGCGTGTTTATAGAAATATAATGAGTCTGCTTACTTCTTCTTCTTCTTCTTCTGCTTACTGTTTTTACTGTGCTTAAATATTGGTCTTCAAAAGACACATTAAAATCAAGTTAAGCACGTACAAAACCAGACACGACGAAAAATTTGAATGAAGATGTAGGATATTCTATACAGTACCCTGTGTAGGTGAGAAAGAATATTACGGAGAAACAGATGAATTGTCAATCAGAGTAAATAAACACAGGCAAAAAAAAAAACTTATCTTGGAACTACCGCATAGTGGGATTCCACTCATAGATTCATGTAAAAAAAAGTGTACCACGAGACCGTACAGGTGAAAATATAAACAACAACAAAATAAAAATTTACGAGGACGAGCCATCCCTAGTAGTAAAGGTAGAACAGTCGATTCACTAAAAGCGGATTTTTATTTCACACCGTCCTATCTAAAATCATGTGAAAAGGTGTCCCATTAATAAAGTAAAGCGCAACTAATAAGAATTGTCAAGACATAAAAATCGTATCAAAAAATGCATTAATAACTCATCTATTGTTTTTAAATCTATAAGTAACCTCCTCAGTTGATTAATATTATTAATTAATGATATTCTGAGACGTTGTAATCCGCCTCTGGGATTAGCTGTCGAAGTGACGTTCGGGCATCTCCGTAAAAGTGGTTTTCTCTCTACGCCAATCACAGGCCTACAAAATTTGGTTACATTCCCGTACATAAGAAGAATGTGGTGCCCATACTACCTATTTTAGTTACTATCCACCCCCCGTGGCGGAGATCAGTACGCCTCATGAGCAAGAGTCAGCAAATAGAAGAAGAGTGACAAACACAAATATATTTCTATATACGACCTCGACAGCGTTAAAATTTTTGTATATTAAGTAACAAACTATGTCCTATGTACAGCTCTGGCCAAAAGATTCCGAACGATCTGAAACGCAACCTGCTCAACAAATCATGTAAACAAGCAGATTTCCTTTTTTCTTACTATAGCGAGCGCGAGCGATTACGATAATTAGTAAGCACAGCCAGCAATCAAACGTGCGTCTCTCATGCTTGCTTGCTTGCTGCATTTTCCTTATCTTGCTTTTGAATCGTTCTCTTTACTACACAAATATTTAAATATTTTTATGCATAACATCAACGTATTTGGAAAAAATTTGTCCCTCGGATTTATAAAAGTAATATAATATCTTGTGTTGCTAAATTAATATTTTACATTCTTATTTTGCTACTGTATTTTATATATATATCATTTGTATTATCGTCATTATTTGCTTTTATTTAATTGAATTAAAATATTTTATATTAATAATTATATAATTTTTTTTATTTTAGTTTTACAGTTTTAATAATATATAGATAAATTATTCACCAAATTATTAAGATATGATCTATTTTCTCTTTGAATTTCCAGTATAGATTTCCTCTCTCCCTCTCTGCCTATTTTTTATTCTATAAATAATTATCAGTCGCTATTATTTATATTCATGTTATGCATTTACGATTAATATTTTACGCTTTAAAGATAAATTATTGCTATAATTAAGATGGTGCTAATTTTCTAAGAATTGATATTATGATTAAAATTGAAATTATATTATTGTTTATTTTACATTTCTATATTCCTATAACGGAATTAAAAATATTTAAATTAGAATTTCTCTTCGTTCCGCTTTTTCACGTGTATTTTGCCATATTGCACCTCAAATTATCCAACTAATATTTATTTTAACATGTATACATTATAATTTATTGTTATTATTTATTTATTATTTATATTATTTTCTGATATATTTTCAAATCCATCAACCTTTAAATATTGTGCATTGGTTTTACGTACCACAAGTGGAGAGGTGTCCTTGTTTTATTATTTTAATGCCGATCAATATTATCTAATATTTTATGCATCACCCTCTTAAAATCATATTAATACGAACACGCTGGTAAAAATTATAAGATAGCAATTTAATTCAATAACAAAATAATCATTATACAAATCTATTAAAACTGAAACTTCAGAAATCCCTCCAATTGCAAAATACACGTCACTAAAAATTAACTAAATGGAGAATTTAATTTTTTTTTTATTATTTTATTAATAAAAATAAAAGTACATACATAAGTCCCACCAAGACAATGAAGTCTTATCGGTGGGTGCTTAATCAACATAATATGAAAAATTGTTAGTAAGCATAAACCATATTACAACAGTACATAAAAACAAAATCAGCACATTTTATTTCTTTTTTTTTAATTTTTTTTTGTATTATATATATTTTTATTATTATTATTTAATTATTATTATTATTATTTTTTCCAATTAGAAAAAACAACACAATTATAACCTAATTACATATATACCATCTTTTTACCTTTTCTTTTATTTCTTTTTTACCCTTCGAATCCTTGATATATTTAGGTAGAGCATTACAAATAAGCGGTAGTTGAACACTCATTGTCCGCTCTCCGTATCTATTTTTAAATTTAGGTAGAACAACCGGCTCTAAAAGCTGTTGTCTCGTATTATGAGAATGAGATCTTTTTTCAAGATTTACAATAGTATTAAACTCATCAACTAAAATAACAGATTTTGCGAGATTTTTTAGTGGAACTATATTGAAATGCTTAAAATATTTAACGTCATCATCATATTTGATTCCAAACTTTAACAATTTTAGAATTCTTATCTGTAGTTTTTGCAATCTAGTCATTGACGCTGAAGAGCTTAAGCCCCATGCTTTAATGCCATATAACAATATTGAGTGTACCAATGCAAAATAAGTAGTATTTATATTTTTTGAGGACATGAATTTTTTAAGTAAATAAAAATTTTTTAAAGCAAATCTCAATCTAGCCACTAACATATCAATATGAACATCAAATTTAAAATATTTGTCTACTATTACGCCTAAATATTTATACTGATCCACACATTCTAAGAAGTTGCATTTACAATTAAAATAATTTTTCATGTGAATACAGGCATTATTAATTATTATGCATTGATATATTTACTTGACATAATTTACGTTTATAAGGACTTGAGATATACATCACATTACTCTTTCTAGCGTTGATAATAAGTTTATAATCATGTGACCATTCACATAAATTGTTGATATCAATTTGTAAATTGGTTTCACATTTATAAAAATCTTTTTCTGAGGCAATAAGAACTAAATCGTCAGCATACATTAGACATTCACAATGTTTTATGTGACGCATAATTTTATTAACATAAACCAGAAAAAGTAACGGCCCCAATAAACTTAATAAATAAATTTATTTTGATAAGTTATTTTTGGTCGGTATCTTTAACTTTTTAGTTACGTGAAAGTTTGATACTATGAAATAGACTTGAAGAAGACGATATTTTGTAAGCCACAGGTAAAAATGCAGAATATAATATTATGTGTGATTGTTTGATCGAATAACATGATAATAAAACTAGATATAACAGATAGCCAACCTAAAGGAAGAGGTGAGGAGTAAGATGCACATACTATCGATATAGTCAGGAAAAAAGAAATTTTCATTGATGACTCCTCTATTATGCCCGATCACTTTCAGATCGTTCGGAAACTTTTGGCCAGAGCTGTACATAATTTCCCCCACCCTCCCAAAAAAATAATGATGATAATAATAATAAATAAAAAACACGTGAATTGAGTGTTTTTATTAAGTTTTATAACAGACAAATTGCTGTTGTGTGTTATTTTACCATCAAATCAAGCAGCGAGAGAAAACCCAATGTCTTATAGAAGGTAAGAGAAAAATGAATTTTTATTATATGTATTATGCACATATATAATATATAATTATATGTAAGTGCTTGTTCAATAGTATATCTGCTGTTCTATTATATATATCTATCAAAGAAGTTCATTTTTATTGGGTTTTCTAGGTTAATGCAATGGAAAATGGGCAACGATGTTGTGATAATGGTTTGGTCGCAGCATCAGTGGAAATACTTGAAGATACGAATTGCATAATTAATCAACTTAAAAGTAAATAAATTATAACTGTTAACGAAAAGACTGTAATGTTGTTAGGATGTTCAATACGTTTTACAATGGCTTTATGATAATAAAGTGAACATTTAAAAATTCCAAGTTCAACCATTTTCCTGTAAAAACGCGTAGAAGTGCTAAAGTAGATTGTTCATTTTTAGTAAAATTTGTAAAGTGTAGCTCGTTAACTTTGACGGATATTACATCGATATACATACAATATAGCAATGAGGAAGTCTACACAAAGTTAACCCCTATGTTTGAATACGTCATTTGAAAGAGAAAAAGTTGTAGATAAACTTAGTAAAGGCAATTACCTGAAAAATTGACCTTTTATTTAATAAAAGTAGAAAGAAAAAGTTTCAGTGTCCAACCCTTTGCCGACTATGACGTAATTTGTTTACATTCGATTTTCAATTGTCTTCTGGATTTCAGACGATCCCATTGTTGAAAGGCAGCCGTTGGCCGTTAAATTTTTTGAATTTGTAGCAGTGGCATGAAATCCAGAAGACAATAGAAAATCGGATTTACACAAATGACGACATAGTCGGCAAAGGGTTAAAAATTGAAATTTTTTATTTCTTCTTTTATTAAATAAAATGTCAATTTTCCAGGTAAATTGTCTATATGCTAAGTGCTAAGTTTGTCTACTGCTTTTTCTCTTTCAAATGACGTATTCAAACCTATAGGGGTTAACTTAATGTAGACTTACTCATTAAGAAGGGAAAATTATTTGCTGCAAAATTTGACGAAAAAAAAGGAAAATCTGAAATTTGGCACTACATGATACATTGGAATAAGTTATCTTCAAAAATAGAAAAATCGAGACTTACCATGCTAGACTTTAAATTATTAATTTTTGAAGTTTTATACTTATCAGAACCCATGTTAGTTTCAATACTTAGTTTCTCTCTTAGCTGTTGGTTATGGGTTCTAAGAAATTTATTTTAAGTAGCTGATACTATAAATTTTAAAATGCATGGCCTTATAAATATAAGAAGTTTTAAATTAAATTTAAAGATACAATCAATTTAAAAACATTTCTTATACTCACTTCACACACGGTAGGAAAAAAATTATATTATCGTTCTTTAATTCATTAACTGTTATTCTGTAAAAATAAAATTTATACTTCGTGACATAGTTATTATGTGGAATAACACACTCTAAAAAAACGATGCATTACATTAGTTACGAATCCTAACTTATTTAAGTTTTTACTTTTAAGATAGCATGAGTAGCTAAAATAAAGCATTTTAGCACATTACTAACGACAGCTGTTAAAATACATATATTTAATAACTTCCTAACGATGCATTATTTGAGCATTCTTAAATAATTTTAAAAAATGTGAACTTAAATAAAATAGGATTTGTAACTAAAATAATGCACGTATTTTTAGAGTGCATAGATTATGTTGCATTAATCAATTGTGCTAAAAATGAACTAGCTCATTTATTTTGTTTTTATTTTTCTCCATGCAGTTTTTTTTAAAGATTTTGTAATTATGTGTATGTGTGTGTGTACACACACCCACAAAGATATACAGGGTGACCACAAAAATCGCTACGATTTAAAGATGTTAAAAAAATTAGAAATTTCAATTTTTTTCCACGTTTTATTACAAAAAATTGAACCCTGAATTTACACATTTTTAAAACTAAAAATAAAATTTTGTTTCGTTTTTTGGTTCTTTTGTGAGACGCCAAAAAGTAAAAGACAAGCCTGGTCCGAAAAAATCACACTTCTTGTCACCAAATCCAGCTAAGAGAAATTGTTTTTAAATCTCTTTCAATTTTTTTTTCTTCATACAACTTATCCTGTGGCTTCTCAACGTAAGCACAATTTAGAACTCAGCACAAATCAAGACGCTCCTGCAGATCGCGCCATACATTCTGCAACATCTCGGGAGTGACAGAGTTGATCGCTTCTGTGATACGCAGTTTAAGGTCCCATCTGATGTTTCGCACTGATGTTTCAAAAACAACATCTATCACGTAGACCCAAAGAAAGAAATTGGGAGGAGTAAGATCAGTAAATCATGTTGCCCATACCAGTGGTCCATCGCGTCCAAACCACCTGTTTGGGAAGGTCTGGGTTAAAAAGTGTCTGACAGCCAGTGCTCAGTGAGGAGGGGCGCCTTCCTGCTGGAAGATAAGGTCGTAGTTCCACTCTTGCTAGGCTTGTAGTAACTGAGACCAGGCGTAATGCTCTAGCATGTCCAGACAAACTTCCCACTTTACACTTTGTTCGTTGAAAATGAACGGGCCAATAATGCGGTCATAAAGCACACAACACCACACGTTAGTTTTTGTTCGGTCCCGCTCAAAAGTGCGGGAGCAATCAGGTCTCTATGTGCCCCAGAAGCGCACATTTTGCAGAATGTATGGCGCGAGCTGTAGGAGCGTCTCGACTTATGACGAGCTCTAAATGAATCTCAATTTGAGAAGTTATAGAGTAAGTTGTGTAAAGAAAAAAAAGAAAAAAATGGAAAGAGATTTCAAATCAATTTCGTTAAGCTCGTCTTTTACTTTTTGGCGACTCGAAAAAGAACCAAGCAACGCAACAAAATTGTGATTTGTGTGTGTGATTGCAGGCGGTAAAATGGGTCTTATACTTTCTTTACCATTATTGGATACTTCTTTGAATTATACGTATACATCCTGTGTCACTGGTAAACGTCTTAATGAAAGCTTTGACAAATATTGGGAACCTACAAGCATCACCAAATCTGCAAAAAATCTAGGCTGTGTAGACTTGGTAATGATTCCTGGGAAAAATATTTCACTTGTTCCCAAACTCTGTCAACAACTACATTTAGGTTTATTTTGCGAGGTAAAAATCATAATTAATTGATTTTATTAACTGATATCTATCTATCTATATATCCATCATCCATCCATCCATCCATCCATCCATCCATCCATCCATCCATCCATCCATCCATCCATCCATCCATCCATCCATCCATCCATCCATCCATCCATCCATCCATCCATCCATCCATCCATCCATCCATCCATCCATCCATCCATCCATCCATCCATCCATCCATCCATCCATCCATCCATCCATCCATCCATCCATCCATCCATCCATCCATCCATCCATCCATCCATCCATCCATCCATCCATCCATCCATCCATCCATCCATCCATCCATCCATCCATCCATCCATCCATCCATCCATCCATCCATCCATCCATCCATCCATCCATCCATCCATCCATCCATCCATCCATCCATCCATCCATCCATCCATCCATCCATCCATCCATCCATCCATCCATCCATCCATCCATCCATCCATCCATCCATCCATCCATCCATCCATCCATCCATCCATCCATCCATCCATCCATCCATCCATCCATCCATCCATCCATCCATCCATCCATCCATCCATCCATCCATCCATCCATCCATCCATCCATCCATCCATCCATCCATCCATCCATCCATCCATCCATCCATCCATCCATCCATCCATCCATCCATCCATCCATCCATCCATCCATCCATCCATCCATCCATCCATCCATCCATCCATCCATCCATCCATCCATCCATCCATCCATCCATCCATCCATCCATCCATCCATCCATCCATCCATCCATCCATCCATCCATCCATCCATCCATCCATCCATCCATCCATCCATCCATCCATCCATCCATCCATCCATCCATCCATCCATCCATCCATCCATCCATCCATCCATCCATCCATCCATCCATCCATCCATCCATCCATCCATCCATCCATCCATCCATCCATCCATCCATCCATCCATCCATCCATCCATCCATCCATCCATCCATCCATCCATCCATCCATCCATCCATCCATCCATCCATCCATCCATCCATCCATCCATCCATCCATCCATCCATCCATCCATCCATCCATCCATCCATCCATCCATCCATCCATCCATCCATCCATCCATCCATCCATCCATCCATCCATCCATCCATCCATCCATCCATCCATCCATCCATCCATCCATCCATCCATCCATCCATCCATCCATCCATCCATCCATCCATCCATCCATCCATCCATCCATCCATCCATCCATCCATCCATCCATCCATCCATCCATCCATCCATCCATCCATCCATCCATCCATCCATCCATCCATCCATCCATCCATCCATCCATCCATCCATCCATCCATCCATCCATCCATCCATCCATCCATCCATCCATCCATCCATCCATCCATCCATCCATCCATCCATCCATCCATCCATCCATCCATCCATCCATCCATCCATCCATCCATCCATCCATCCATCCATCCATCCATCCATCCATCCATCCATCCATCCATCCATCCATCCATCCATCCATCCATCCATCCATCTATCTATCTATCTATCTATCTATCTATCTATCTATCTATCTATCTATCTATCTATCTATCTATCTATCTATCTATCTATCTATATATCTATCTCTCTACATAACCATTTCTGATTTCTTATTTCTATAGGATCCAGGTGATGGGCAACTTTTAGCACAGAAGAATGACATGGCAAGTATTTAATATATATTAATTTTACACCATTTTGTAAAAATGTGTAAAACTTTTAATTAAGCGCAAAATTGTAGCTATTAACCCAATTCTACAAAATTTAATTTTGTTTTCCATAATCTGTTTAGGCAGGAACTAACATCAATGATTTTGATAAAATTGAATATAATAAGTCCCTGTCGTATTTTATCGGTAAAAATGCTGTAAGTATTATATTTGACTATTATAATTTTGTCATTTCATTAAGTCAAACATTATCATAAATTGCAAGCTTATTTCTATCAGAAGTAGTAATATTGTTAAACTTAAGTCTTGTGGAGATTGAGAGCCATCTTGAACAGTTTTTGAACAGTTATTGACATTTGATAGAAAATAAAATAGCAACAATTTTTTTATTTGACAACTTAGAGGCATTTCATAGATTTAATTATAAAATATTTTTTAATATACTTGAAGTATTAAATTTTTTAATAAGACATATTATATAGTTTAAATATATATTTTTTTTTTTAAATAGAAAACAATGTGTGTTCAGTTCGATTAATAAGCACTCAGACTGGGGTCAGGCTGTGAGCGGCTGTGGTGAGGGAACTATATTAGGGACCTTGGTGTTATTCAATTATTACTAAACATATTGGATATCATTCAAAGCATTGTTTTTACCACATTTATGCAGATGACAGCCATATTATGTATTTTCATACTTTGCCTGAAAATTTTAAAGAGACCATTAAAATTATAAATGATAAAATGATAATATTAAATTAACTAAATAGTACTTTAATGGTCTAGGTTCGCTACTGTATTCCACAAAAATGTAAAGCTTTAATATTTGGTCACCTAAATATATTGAATAAATTACATTGTAATAAAATAAACAATTGTTAATTACAAACTTGAATTATAAAACCTCAGTCTTAAATTTGATAGTTATTTGAACTAGAGTGGCTATGTGTCTCATATTTCCAAAGAGTTATGTTTTCACTAAACAAAAAAGTAAATGGAAAATAATTAGAAATCAATGACTTCGGCCATATCAACGTTGATTTTCAGGTTTGTTAGGATATTACACAATTTTTTTGTGCAAGAAGCTCGCTAAAATAATGCATTTTAGCAAGCTATAAAAATTAACGATTTTAAGTTGTTTTATGTGATTTTAAGTTAAAAAAAGCTAATGTTAATAATTTGCTACAGTACATTATTTTAGCTGCTCATAATAACTTAAAAATTATTATCCTAAATAAGTTAGAATTCGTAACTAAAGTAATGCACTAATTTTTAGAGTGTCATTGCATTGTGAACAGAACATAAAGTTAATTCTAAATTTATAAGATATATTATTGCATGGATATTGAAATTGTAACTAATAAAAATAAATAAACAGTACATTTTTATAAGACCAAATTTTGCAACATCTAGTGCAGTTTTTGAGTATGGAGATTAATATAATAATTTTTTACAGGTTTCCTTCGCTGATGCAGTAATACAGTGTAACAGCTTAGATATGAAATTGATTAGTATTTATAGTAATGATAATGAAAAAGCAGTCATAAGCGTGTTAACTAAATCAAGTAAGTGCAGTATAACCATGTATTATATTATTATAGAGGCTTTCGCGTCAAAAGAGAGTATCTGCACTTTCCACCAGTGTGACAAAAGGAGCATCTGCACTTTCTAAGCAGCTGGTGAGTGAACTAGCGGCCATTCAATTAACATTGCAGATGCTTCATGGCAGAAAATGCAGATGCTCCATTCGCCACGATGGTGGAAAGTGCAGATACACTATTTTGACGCGGAATCATCGATATATCGACGGTCTCGCGGCTATTATATGTATTTCACAATCTCGCCGCGCCACACAAAATAGGTATCTCACAATCTCGCCGCGACACACAAAGTAGGTATCTGACTTCCTCGCGATGCGCACAATATAGGTATTAGAAAATCTCGCCATACGCACAAATTAGGTATCTCTATTTTACACAAAATAGGTATCTCACAGCCATAGAGAATTTTCTACATAAATAATTGAAATGTAAATATATTTTGTTTGTTAAAATGCTTTTAATACTTTTAAAAAATAAAAATCAATTAAAAAGTAAATATTTTTTATAGAATAAAATGTAATAATAATATATATTTTTTATATATTTTACGTTACCTTTTTTTTTAGTAATGTCTTTTTACTTTAGTTTTACGAATAATTAATAGTAATTTTAAAATATATAAATTTTAATATATAGACCATTAGAAATTTGTTTTAAAAATTTATATTTTCAAACTTAAAAAAAAATAATTATAATAATTTATTACTAATATTATAATCTATTATTTAATTTAAGGTTCTGTAAAATTACTAAAGAAATATTTTAAGTAAAATAAAAATAAGACATTTTTAATTATTAATGTTATTTATTTGTAATTGAATTCGTCACATATTACATTTTTGCCAGCATGTTATATATGGAAAATTACTCGCGAGATTGTCTGATGCCTAATTTGTGCGTACGGTGAGATTTTCTAATACCTATATTGTGCGCATCGCGAGGAAGTCAGATACCTACTTTGTGTGTCGCGGCGAGATTCCGAGATACCTATTTTGTGTGGCGCGGCGAGATTGTGAGATACATATAATAGCCGCGAGACCGTCGATATATATAACTAATTTTCAAAATAGATCTTTATTCAGCAACACAGCAATTCCACATATTTAATTACATATAGGAGTAACTGTTTTGAGACTAACTTAAAGCAATTTTAGCTTCCATCTGCTTATGTTTCGACTTACTTATAGGCCTGGCATGTGTATACTAATACGTACTAAAAAAATAATTAAGGCATAATTAATTATTCACTGGAGTACGAAGAAACTATGAATGTTTTTAGTTCATTTCAAATTTAATCAATCGATTATTTAATACAACTAGAGTATGCCATTTTGGGCAATCGTTTAAAAAGTCGCCCAAATTGCTAGAATCTCGGAACTTTCCATACTTTACCATGCTAATTTCAATTTTTGTGTATGTAATATCTTGTAGAACATCTCCAGGACAAATTCTGGCTGAGTGCAATAAGATATCTGGATAACTCCTGGATCTGGTTTTCAACTGGTACCATTACTTATTATTTCAACTGGGCACCAAAATATCCAGACCCTAAATCTGGACATTGCATATATTTTACTAGCACTGGCTGGCTTAATACAGAATGTAATAATACGTACAATGTCATTTGTGAGAAATTTACTAAATAAAGTTTGTTAAATATATTAATGCATTATTCTCATTACTATCCTGCGGTTGTATAAGTATCGTATACTCAACAGACTTTAAATTTACCCAATAAAGCCATGCTGCTTTCTTAAAGGCATAGAAAACATGAAAACATTTTCATTTACATCACAAAACACTTGATGGGATTTATATAAATAACGTTAGTTAGTCTCAAAACCCAACTGTAGCCCCCTAGCAGTGATCAGAAAATTTAGATTTATGCAACCCGCACAACATTTTCATGCTAGTTTTTGCCTGTTAATGACGTCATAAACAGGAATATTCACACAAATTGCATACTTTACATTTTTTTCAAGCTCTTTTGTGGGGCTACATTAACATTCTGGTAAAAAAATACCATCAGTTTTGTAGATACCATTTAGTGTTTAAAACATGTTGTTCCAATGTTTTCTATGCCTTTAAGATAATGGTTTGCATTTCATCTTAAAGGACAAAAATGTTGTCAGATTCAACCTCAGAACACCTGCAGCTCCATTAGTGAAGGTTTAATCCGGCAACGCTGCTGTCACTTGAGAAAGTGGCATCGCTTTAATGGGTACATTTAGAGCTTGTTGAGTACTATAAAATGGTTATAACTAAATATGATCTACTTCTCAAATTAATAGTATAATCCGAGTGCTATTTGAACTCGGGAGTGAAGCTTAGTTACGCCAGTTTATTAATTAGATGGGTTAACTGCCTGTAGCATATCCCGTGATTGTCTTGTCTCCCATAAAAAACAGTTAATAAATCCGATTAGTCCCTTAATCAGACAGTTAAGTCTCCACTACTATAAGCCTCTCGATTACTTTAAGCCTATGACATTGAGTGATCCAACAGCGTGTTTACTTTAACATAAATTCATGAAAAATTATCTAAAGAGTTATTATTTAGACTTTTTTTATAATAAATTCATTCGATAGATACAAAGTTTTTTTAGGATCTAAAGAGTTACCAATGAAGAAATTATACTGCTCTTTAAACTTTCTTCAAAAATACGTTATTGGTTTGTTCTAAAAAGTTACTTCTATGTATTTGATTAAATTCTTAAAATTATGTTTTCCGTGTACAGCTTATTGTATATATATATATATATATATATATATATATATATATATATATATATATATATATATATATATATATATATATTTCAGGGCTTACAGTAGATATCATCTTTTACCGGAGCTATCATAACTCGGCGGAGGGGAATGTCAGGGGGCACTCCCCCCTGCCAGGGGGTGCGGGCGGCTGTGCCCCCCGTAATTTTTTTTTGGGAATATGCACTCAAAACATCATGGTTTTTATGTGTTTTCTGACCCGAATATTCAGTTTTTTATTATGTAAATATATTTTAAGAGCTTATGTTATGCTATATAATACAACATGGATTTAGTATTTTTTGTTTGTTTGAGATTCATAGTTGTAATTTTTTAATACAATTAACTTATAGAAAGTTTGTCGACTGATTGAGGAGATGTTAACTTTATTTATGAAATTAGTAAATTTTGGTATCAAAATAATCTTATTAAAGTTCTTGTTTGAAGTGGAAAAAAAATCGGTATATTATTATGCAAATTTTTCGAAGTTTTAAGAAATAGAACAATTTACTATAGTTATTGTAATTTTTACTTTCTTTCTTCATTATTGCGTGCTTTAAAAAAAAAACGTTCTGTATACAATAAATATTAAAATAGCATTGCATTATTTTAAGCACAGAAAATAATTTCTTACTCGAAGCAAAATTTCATAGGCGGTGCATAGAAAAATATTGGACTCCAATAGTTTAATGATCAAAGGCATCATTAAGATTAAGCTGATGTTAATAACTGCCAATAAGGTAAAAACTTCAGAATCCATTAATATGGGACATGTAGGAGAGAAAAATATTGGGCTTATACAAATTTAAAATTTCGTTATTTAAAATTTTGCATAATATCATATTCGTAAATTTTTGGCATTTTTTGAGTTGGTGACTATCACTGGGCAGAATAATAGCCTCCATGATATTTAATCAATACTTCGTATTTAAAAATATTTTGTGCATGGAAAAATTAGCTACTTGCTCAGCAGCTAGTCGAATAAAGAAAATGCGACTTTGGATCTATATTTTCTTATATCTACGATTTTTAAATGATTGCATTTAAGTCGATGACATTTTATTTGTTTTAAAAATGAAATTATAATTTTCTGATTCTAAAGTACATAAAAAGTGCCTCTCCTAAAACTCGTTTAAAAAAATGGGTGTCATATCTCATATTTTTAATCAGAATTTAGCAATAAATAATAGGTACAATTAAAAACAAAAGTTATATTATGCTACATGCAGCAAGTCTTGTCAGGTGTGTCTAGTTGTCCTCATTAAAATATCCCTGGAATCAGCGCAGTAGTTTTCTCAAAAAACGTGTTTCTCCTCTTAAGCGAATAATGTTAAATTAGTTACCCTTAGCGTCTCCCGCGCGCGATACCGATAGGCTCCATTGTATGTGAAGTTTTAGCGGCCCTTTTGCCTTTTGCTTTTTCAATAGCACTCCAACTTTCTCGTCAATAATGAATCCTTTTTATTGCTGTGAAGCCCGTACACTAATAGTTTTGCAGTTCCGACTCCTGCGCTTAAAGTTTTTTGAAAAATAATTTTTTAATGAGAAAATAATTTATTTATTATATAGTATAATAAATAGTATTGAATTTGAGGCTGTTTCTCTCTCTCTCAATCCCTCCGTCTCTCTCTCTCTCTCTCTCCTTTTTTTAATTTTATTATTTTCTTTTTTTTTAGAATTTTGTAACTAACTAACTTGTAAGTATTTGTCAGATTTGTTTGACCTGAGCCCCGGCAGCAATTTGCTTAACGTAGCGGAGCTCCAGCTAGCCCTGATATATATATATATATATATATATATATATATATATATATGATTAAATTTTATAAATTTGAAAATGTATGTAGCTAAATAATGTTTTAAATTAATGGGAAATGAGCATCCTGTCAAATTACGAAAAAAAATATATAAATTTTAATTAAAGTTACAGTTTTACGAAACAAATATAAAATATATTGTTTAAAAAATATTAATATAATATTATTACTTTTTATAGCCAGCTAGACTTTTCTCAATACTAGTTCGAGCGGATGCAGTGTAATTAAAAATGTAAAGTCAACTGTGATTAGCTAGTAGGTTTATACTTCGCTCTCTGATTGGTTTAGCAACGCGGATACAGCTTTTGGTGGGAACGACCTTGTTTTAGCCAGAGTGTATGTACTATAGTTAATTATAAAATACAATTTTTTTAAAGATCTAATCATTTTCATTAGCACTGTTTATTTGATGACTATATTTGACGTAAAATATAAAAGAATAGCATCATTACATTGTAAAGTTAATTTAGTGTTACATAAACGTTTATTGTACAATTTTATCATAAAATAATTTTCCCTCCTAAATTTCAATAGTTGTAATTTTACATTTATCACTTCATAGTTATAAGTATTTTAGTATCGACAAGAGAATGTACACATTTTTTAAAATGATGCTTTTAACTTATTTTTATATAATTTGTACTGCACATGCATCAAGTGTAAAAATAAATTCTAAGGTATTTATAATACATATCTAAATATTTATAACTATACGCAGAAATAATATATATAAATTATACGTTATTTGTGCTGCATTTATGTCGTTATTAACATATTTAATGCTAAATTAGAATAATATAAATATTTATGTTATAAAGCATTATATAGCCTCTTTAGTCCCAGACCCTTTTAAACAATATTTCATTGTCGAACATTTTAACCACGTTTTTGTGCGGCTCTCTGAATGACAAAAATATGCCTCTTTTTTTTTTTTTTTTTTTTTTTTTTTTTTTGCTTTTTTTTTTTTTTTGCTTTTTCTTACTTTCACGGACCCCTACCCACGCTACATTACTCAAAATAGCTCTAAAAAACGAGAAATTTTACTGGCTTTTTCTGGCACAATTTTCATATTTTTATCTCTATTTTTACTATTTTTTTCGATGGTTTAAAGATTTGTTGTCACTTTTATTGATATACAACTCATTGTATATTGGGACGGAAGAGGTGTTGACTGTTAAAGTCGACACCGGATTGGATAACTCAATAACATGGGTGGCATAGCAAAATTATTCCGCCAGTTTAAAAACACTTTGCAATTTTTTTGAGATCATTAATATTGAAATATGTTGAATTAGTAATTAGAATAGTAATTAGTATGTGAGAAAAATAACAATTACAAAAATTTTACAGATTTTCCAAAGTAAATTGCCTTAAATTAAATGACGCTTGTCCTATGCTCAGCCAGCAATGTTATTCACTACTCCAGTATGGCCTCCAAGCGCATTAAATATGACGTCATCCGCATACACTCAGATATTAATAGTATTTTATGCTGCATAAAACAATTTTTAATAAAAATGAGCTAGTATTATTATTATACATATTTATTTTTGCTCATGCAGGGGTTTAAAAAAACTTCTATTTTTTTAGCCCGGTATGAGTTTTTAGACTGGTTTGGCATAAAACTCGGGCTCAGGTTGAAATCAAGCTGTAATTTCATAAAGAGAGAGAAATCATGGAAAGCTTGATATCTGAGATAAAATTTAAAAACGAGCTCTTGAGCCTATGCGGATACATTTATATATATATATATATATATATATATATATATATATATATATATATATATATATATATATATATATATATATATATATATATATATATATATATATATATATATCGTCGTGGCCGCGCGCAGCATCGAAATTAACCAAATGCAAGTACGCCCTTTGCGTAAAAGTAGCCAAATGCAAGTACGCCCATTGGGCGCGGCCACGACTATATATATATATATATATATATATATATATATATATATATATATATATATATATATGTATATATATATATATATATATATATATATATATATATATATATAGGTTTTGTTATTTTATTTTTGTTTTGTAAGTAAAAAAAAATCGGAGATTTTACAGCCCTAATTTATACTTTAAAAATGTGCGTAAAGAAATTATTACAAAGTTAAGACAAATATTTATATCATGTCTTGTATTCATTACCTATACCTATATATAAATTTTCAATTGCATTAACGTTAAGTTATATTTTTATTCAACAAAAGAACTTCAACCATAACGTTATAATTCTAACTTACGTTGACAATAACGTTAACTAACGTTAACTATAACGGTAATAATAGTAGGTTGCGTGGAGGAGATAGTATTGAATATGTTATTCCACGTATTTCAGCAGCATATTACAATACTTCTTTTTTTCCCCAGCAATGTGAATTTATACAATAAGTTAAAGAATAATGTCAGAAATTTGTCTTCATTTAAATTTAAAACTAGTATCTAGTTATATATCTTTGCATTTTATTATATATCTTACTCTTTTCTATTTTTGGATATCAAACTTTGAATATGCTTTGCATTTTTTGATCTACTGTTGAGCAACTGTTTTCACTATGATTATTTATGTTTACTCAAAGTGCGGAAAAGGAAGTGCCGGAAAAGGAAACCACGTGACAGTAAAGGTGGGAGGTAACTCAGGCTTAGCTTGCTGCTGGCACCAATTTTTCTCCCACTTTTACCGTCACGTGGTTTCCTCTTTCGGCCACTTCCTTTTCCGCTTTTTGAGTAAAAATAAAGTCATTGTGCAATATTGTATTGTATTATATTTGCTCAAAAAATTCTTTATCGTTATAATTATAACAACGTTTTTAATTACTTATTTACAATGTTAAATAAATATTGTTACCGTAAGTATATTAAATAAATTTATTTATTTTATAAATAAAAATTTAATTTTTTATTCATTATATTTCTCACGCCACGTCTGGTCTCGTTTTTTTTTTTTTTTTTTTTAAGTCGTCAGCATAAAGTAAGAAAGGCTTTTAAATACTAACATTATAGATATTAATATATAGCTATTACTACAACGTTACTTGTTGAAATGTTGTTAAATTATAATAGAAATAACCTTAAAGTTTACTAGTTACGTTAAACGACTACAAGACTATCTAATTGTCAGTAATCTAATTACAGGCAAATATCTCTACTAAGACAGGTGTTAAAGTAGCTCTGAAGCCACAATCAATAAAGTTATCTCCAGTTACCACAACTACAACTGAGGAGCCTCCTTACATTGCAAATAAACAAGGAAGAAAATCATACAAAGAGGAAATTCACGATATGTTTAGAACAACTGGGATATATGATTGTCGATATGCAGTCTGTGAAGATTTTCAGGTAAGCTTAATAGAAATCTAATAATGTCAGAATTTTTTTTTAATATTACTTTTGTTGTTGTCAACACGGAAAAAAGTAACTTAAAAATTACTATTAAGACTATTTTCATAACGAATTTGTGAAAATCAAAATATACACAAAAGTTTTTTTATATGTTTAGCTGAAGATATTACGTTTATAAATGTATGTGTGTGTATATATATATATATATATATATATATATATATATATATATATATATATATATATATATATATATATATATATATATATATATATATATATAAATTTATTTATATTATTTATTTGTATTTATTTTAATTCATATAATAATAAATATTCAATGTAAATTGTCTTTTGCTTCATAAATATAATTCATAGAAGATAATTTTTATATAACATATATTATATTATTTCAGGCTGGGAGAAAATATTACAAAACAGGTAAAACTTCTACAACAAATAATATTAAATGAGAACAAAATTTCCTTTTTTTTTTTTTTTTTTTTTTTTTTGGTACAGGAACAATTGTGTGCAATTAAACGAAAAACGCTAACAAATATATATACTAATTCTACTTCCTGCATATGGTTATAAAATGAGTTTTAAAGAATACGTAACAAATTATAAACTGTTGAATTGTTATATAGAATTTAAAAATAAAATATAATGGCACCAAAATGTAAGTGTCTGGATGATAATTGCATTTCTCCACCTTAAATGGCTTTGCTTTGCGTTTGATCCAAAATGCATTATGTGTGTGCTTGGGGTCTATCTTCTATTTACTTATTATTTCTTACTCTTGCTCGTCTCACATGCACCTCTCGCTTCTCTCTCTCTCTCTCTCTCTCTCTCTCTCTCTCTCTCTCTCTCTCTCTCTCTCTCTCTCTCTCTCTCTCCCTCTCCCTCTCCCTCTCCCTCTCCCTCTCCCTCTCCCTCTCCCTCTCCCTCTCCCTCTCCCTCTCCCTCTCCCTCTCCCTCTCCCTCTCCCTCTCCCTCGTTTTCTTTCTCTCTCTTTGTTGTGGCTTACTTTCCTGCAAATATAGTAAGGTCAAGAGCAAATAGAGAGAACAACGCCACCGCACTCTCGTGTTAAATAGACCTAACTCTCAGAAAGGCTTACAAACAATACTACCACCGGGCCAGCACTGCAAATGCAGTGCAAATGTTGAGAAAATCTTACTAGTATTTGCGGTGCTGACAAGGTTACAATGTAGCAAGGTCACGTATTCGAGTGCGGAGGCGTTGAGAGAGAAGGAGTAAAGGTGGAGGTGTCTTGTCAACTAAAAAAACTTACATTGCATTTCGGTTTTTACGACTCAAAACAAGCTATACAATACGGCGGAGATATGCAGTTACCATTTTACTCCTCTTGGGGAGGCATAAACCTTTATTCCCAAATTCTAACTCTACATAACAGTAGGTTACTTGACTAAAAAAATACTTTAAAAAATATAGGAAATTAATCAGGGAAATATAGAACATGTAAGCCTTATAAAACAACTTTTATATTTTAGTAAGTGACACTAGTGGAGTAAAAGTCAGCGGTTGTTCGGGAAAAGAATATTATGTACCAAAAGAAGCAGTAAGTACACAGCTTTTCAGTATATTTTAATCAAGATTTGTATTGTTTCTCTTCTTCAATCACATTTGTTATTGAAAATATGAAAAATTTAAGTCAAAGCTAAAAGAAAACTAAAAGAAAAAAAAAAAAGAATATATAACAATATAACAATTTTTATGAAATTACAAAAGATAATAATTAAGAAATAAAAGCCAGTGTTTTTGCTTATGTAACATGAAGTTATTGTAAGTGACAGAATAATTATCTTGTATTGAAAAGATTCAGTCTTGGACTTGTTTATCGTTAAGTTAACTATAACGTTAACTGGTTAATTCTATTATAATAAACTATAATATAGATTAAGAACATAGCAAAAAGTAACGTTATAGTTATAGATTAACAAAAATCAAGGTTAACATAACTATAACGATACTATTTTACTGACTAAAAATCAAAATCTACTGACGAGGTGTGAGATATATTAAATAGAAAATATATATTTGTTTATAAAAAAGTTACTATAAGTAAAATATTACCTTCATAAATAATAAAACTTATGAAAATGTCATAAAAAATTCATTAAAAATTATGTTTAAAATAAGCTCGAATAAATAATACTTATTTGTTTTTGTCCACGAAAAAAGAACATAATTACATATTAAATTCATGAAATCTATTGCTAGTAAAATTTAAATAACGTATTTTATTTATTGCAGGTTTTCAGTTATTCTGTTTATGAAGAATGTTGCAAATATGGCATGGTTCCTGTCTCATTTAATACTAAAGAGGAACTACATTGTGTTATGGATGCACTTAAAAAACTGGAAGGTAAATAACATTCTGACCTTCAAAACATAAAATTTTCTCTTACTTTTTATTATTTCTTTCAAAATATTTATCCCAATGTTGCCAATATCTGAAAATCGATAATAGTTATTTATTGGGTTAATAATCAAAATTTGTTAAAGAAATTTTTTTAGTTTTTATATAAAATTAGCTTGCTTTAGTTTACAATGAAAATTGTATATTTTTTCATGACGCCAGACATCCTTTAATTTGTTTCTTATGCTGTAAAAAATCTATTTCTGTTTATATAACATGTTTTGAAAAAAGAAATTTTATGTAAAATTCTAATTTTTATATTGTATTATAGTTTTTTCCATGATACAAACATCTTTTATGGATCACCAACTTGATGGACGTTTTAAGTCATGTTATACAGGACAAACAGTAAATAGAACTTTATGGAGCAAGAATGAACCTAACAATGCAATAAATATGGAGTCATGTGCATTTATGGTTTTTGGAAAAGATCAAAGTGTATTGGAAGATACGAAATGTTCACTTTTTAACACGCAACAAGTTCTGTGTGAGGTAATGTTTCTTATATAAAGTACACTTTAAAAAAAACATTAAATAGTGTAATTACAGTTATGTTATGTTTTAACGGAATCGTTTCAATTTTTTTTATTGGTATTCGTAATAAATGTTATAAACCTCCTGTAAATATGATGACAAAATTTTAATTATTTACGCACTGAGAACTTTAATATATATATATATATATATATATATATATATATATATATGTTTAAACTTCAAATGATATAGTTTTCTTCACTACACATAGTGTAGTTCAGACTCCACGAGATGGCGATATTTGTATCAAAGTATAATATATAAATATTTGAAAATATTTATCTTGCACTATAACACCATCTGAAACGAATCATATAAATGCAATAATAATCATATAAATGTAGCTTAATGGTCAGAGCAGTGGAGCGCAAATCCAAAGGTTGTCGGTTCGATTCCGGCCGCCGTCGTTCCTTTTAACTGTTTGACTTTATTTGCATTTATATGATTCGTTTCAGATGGTGTTATAGTGCAAGATAAATATTTTCAAATATTTATATATTATACTTTGATATATATATATATATATATATATATATATATATATATATATATATATATATATATATATATATATTAAACTATATATTTTATTTTATTAAACTCTGATAAAATGAGGAATCATAGCTTTTTGAATTGAATTGAGCATTTAAAAAAGGGAACTGGGTTTACAATCACCCATCGTGTTATTTTTAAATTTAAATATATGTGTTTAATTTAATATGTGTTAAAAAATAATAAAAATTAAGTAATCTTAACTTTCAGAGTGTACCAGATAAAATTAAAACATTTTCGAGTAATTATAAAAACAACTATGTTGAAAATATTGCATTAAAACACTATGATGAAAAAATAATAAATCAAACCAACCAGCTAAATATATTGAACTGTAGAACATCGTATTGCAAACAATTTATAGTAAGTATTTCTTTTAAACTTAATAATTTCTAAAGCTATTTCTTAAAAAATTGTAATATTTATGATAAACATATTTTTCAGGCTGATTTCAGTGAAAGTAAGTTATAAAAGATATATATTTTCAATTTTTTTTTTCTTGTTAGTAGGAAGCTGTTAAATTCTGTTGACGTGTAAAAGTAACTTCACGTAATTAATGGCAAGGTTCATTGTTAGTTTTATGTGAATTGTGGCCTTGTATATGGCTTTGAATGTTAAATAAAAGGAATTAAAATTTAAAATTATATATGTTTGAAATATATTTTCCTCAGAAAGATTAATAAGTGTATGATTTTACTGAACAGGGCAAGGTGTGGAATTTTTTTTAATTATCTACTAAAGAAAATGTGATGTCTTGCATTTGCATATCTTTAAATGCCTTCTTTTCACCTTCCCAAAATAATCCAAAATCCAAAATAATGAGGAAGCATGTAAAGAAGAAAAAAGAGGAAATCAGAGTATAAAAGTTCACGAAGGCAAGACGGTAAGTCAGAGAGAGAGAGAGAGAGAGAGAGAGAGAGATAGAGAATTTATACTGAGGTGATATTTCACTTCGTACCATTACAGCTTCACTTGCTAGAGCAGCAAGCAACAAAACTCGTTGCCCTTTTTTCCTCTCTTTCAAATATCCCCACACAAAATGAAAAACTGAGTATTTGTTAATAGAAGGCGTCTAAAGACTTGCAAATGTTAGATCATGTTGCATAAAGAGTGCATAAGTCCCATTCTCATTGGTCACTTTCCAATAATTCTTCACTTTGATCTCCTAAGTTAAGCCTACTTTGGATTAATTTTTCTGACAAAAACTGTTTTCACGATATAGTCTACTTATATATCCTTGGACTCACTAGCGTTTATGGCTTCATGAAAAAACAATGTTAACTTAAACAAATGAGTTCACTTCCCGCTTTTGATTCTATCTTTAATACACAATGTTGTATTTTTTACTTATTATTGTATTTGCAAATATATATTAGGTATGCTGCCATCTACAGGAAATATCATTAAAAATTGTGGAAAAATTTATTTTTATGATACTTCTAAACTGGTAAGAAAAAAATGAATCAATGAATCATTAAGAGTTAAAGAATTTTTACCGTTGAAAAATAAAGTTGTTGCATAATAATAAGAGAGGCGTTTACTGCTGTACTTTTCCAGCTTTTGCTTGACTTCTACCATGCTAGTATGATTGAATTGGTCAAGACACGAAACAAGTTGACTAAAGCAATGAGTAATAATCATATAAACTACTAAAGAAAAACAACAATGGGTGGTTGAGCACATTTTGTTGTGCTTTGATAGAAGTCAAGTAAAATGCTGAGAAGTGCAGCAATGAACACCTATATATTTGTTATGCAACAGCTCGTATTAGTGCGGTGAAAATACGGAAAACATTAATATTGAAATTTGAATAACAACATGCCAAAGGTTTGTTTCTAACATTATACATAATTTTTTAAATTTAATTTTTTTTACATATTTAAACATATTATCATGTTTAGTTGACATATTCCGAGAACTGGGAATTTTGCTGTAATAAAGGAATGATGCCTCTGAATATCGAGTCTGGAAAAGATTTGGAATGTCTATCAGACCAGGCAATGTGTAAGTACAATCGTCTATTCAATGCTACAGCGCTACTTCTGAGTTTTGAAATGAACTAATCTTGTTTAAATGTGTTATTTCCAACAATTGTTTTGTAATATGAATGCATTATATTTTCTTTTGCCCTATGTCTTTTCTGCTCCAAACATCACACTTTAATGTGAATACATATATTACACACACACACACACACACACACACACACATATATATATATATATATATATATATATATATATATATATATATATATATATATAAGCGGGTTGCATAAATCGATTATTCTGATCACTGCTACGGGGCTTCTGCTGGGTTCTGAGACAAACTAATGATATTTATTCAAATCCCATCACGTGTTTTGTGACATAAATACTTATGTTTTTCTCTGGTCTGTTCCTTTAAAGCTGCCTCCTATATCAATTTTGTGTACCGATAATGCCAAGTTTTAGTTACTCCCTTTTACACGGTAAGATGTTTATATGTGGATTTAATGGTAATTAAATAGTAAATTATTACACTGGACATTGCACTAGACACCTCTAACATACATAGTAACACTCAAGAATATGAAAGTAGTCTGCAGCAAATAAAACTTAGCTGGATTGTGTAGAAAAATCTATCGCGTACCAATTAAATTGAATTCTTTACCAATCACCTATATGTTAAAAATTATAACTTTTTGCCTTATTTCAGCTTCTAGTGGTATCAACGTTTATTGGACTACAGCTATGGATCGATACTTAGTTAATAATTTCACATCGTGTTTCTCTGGAAAACCTGTTCAAACATCTGCCTGGATCCAACAGGATTCTTGCCAACGTCATAGTAGCCCATGTGCAGTGTTGCAGTTGCAATCAAATATACTTGGGTTAAAAAGTTACAAATGTGAAGATAAAGCATTTGCTTTTTGTGAGGTACTTCTTCCATTCATAATAAATATAATACTAGGCAACATCCGCGGGCGGCCATACTGTAGTTGCTCAGCTGCCTGCAGCTAGTCGTTGGGTGGCCAGATGAATGGCACTCGCCTGCGTCGATATCACGCATATAAAAGTCCTGGAATACATCCATGTTTTGTTTTGCGCAGGTCCGGAAATTGACCGTTATCGGAGTTTGCGCTATCCGGTCTGAATATTTTCCGTCTTCGGAGCGCCGTATCTCGGGAACGAAGAAAAAACTCAAAAATCCTTGCCTTACCCTCGTGTGGCGTCTTTTTGCAAACTTTCTGGCCAAGTTCGGTCTTTCTGGCTCTAAAACCCAGGGAGGAGATACGTTTGGTGCGAGGGTCTAAAATCCGTGCTTTTGAGTGTTTTTTTATTGTTTTCTCAAAATATAACCAAAAGTCCACGTCGGTGCGCTTAGCACTACGTTACTAAAAAGTTTCCTCTTGTTGTCCTTCATGTTGGGTGATTATATAAGATTTTATATATATATATATATCGACGGTCTCGCGGCTATTATATGTATCTCACAATCTCGCCGCGCCACACAAAATAGGTATCTCGCAATCTCGCCGCGACACACAAAGTAGGTATCTGACTTCCTCGCGATGCGCACAATATAGGTATTTAAAAATCTCGCCGTACGCACAAATTAGGCATCAGACAATCTCGCGAGTAATTTTTCATATAACACGCTGGCAAAAATGTAATATACGACGAATTAAATTAAAAATAAGTAACATTTAATAATTGAAAATGTCTTATTTTAATTTTACATAAAATATTTCTTTAGTAATTTTACAGAACCATAAATTAAATAATAATAAATTATTATTATTATTTTTTAAGTTTGAAAATAAAAAAAATTTAAAACAAATTTCTTTTGGTTTATATATTAAAATTTATTTATTTTAAAATCATTATTAATTATTCGTAAAACTAAAGTAAAAAGACATTATTAAAAAAAATGGTAACGTAAAATATTTAAAAAAAATACATATTTATTATTATTAAATGTTATTCTATAAAAAATATTTACTTTTTAATTAAAATTTATTTTTTAAAAGTATCAAAAGCATTTTAACATACAAAATATATACATTTCAAGTATTTATGTAGAAAATTCTCTATGGCTGTGAGATACATATTTTGTGTAAAATAGAGATACCTAATTTGTGCGTACGGCGAGATTTTCTAATACCTATATTGTGCGCATCGCGAGGAAGTCAGATACCTACTTTGTGTGTCGCGGCGAGATTGTGAGATACCTACTTTGTGTGTCGCGGCGAGATTGTGAGATACATATAATAGCCGCGAGACCGTCGATATATATATATATATATATATATATATATATATATATATATATATATATATATATATATATATATATATATATATATATATATATATATATATATATATATATATATATCTTATATATATCGCTAACCGCGAGTCTAAATAAGGGTAAAGCAATTTTCATATTGAATATTGAAGTCAATGGTGAATAAGCTATGCTCATAGCACATTACATACGCCACTCGCTGCGACTGTGAAAGGTGTATAGGCGCCACTCAACAATATGAAAATTATCTTTTCCCTATTTATACGCGTGACCATCAATATATATATATATATATATATATATATATATATATCAGTTCTTCTGAATAGCAATGTCTTAGTAGAGTTTTTTTACCATACGACTATGAGCTCTATGAAAAGCTGACTCGTACCTGTAAATTCCTCACCGAGCGCACGTATGAGTTACTGCTTGGTGCGTATATACGTATAGTGTGAGAGCACAACACGTTGCACGATGCAACATTCAGCATTCTCCGAAGATGCACAACATTCGAGAAGTGTAAGATTGATGTGACTGCATCAATCAGCCTTCTTAGACATGTCCACGGTTTCTCTAGGCTGTCATGTCAAATGATAGAATGTGTATTTACGCTTTGATTGGCACGTGTTTGTGAAATACAATTATCGGAAAGTCTTAACTCTATATAAAACAGTGCTTTGACAGGATTATGGATAAGTGCGTCACAAAAACCCAATATGGCAAGAGAGAGATTTTTTTCCTTGGATCACAATATGGCAATTTAATTTTATTTACGTTACAGACTGGTTGGGACATTGTGTCAGGTGTGAATTTTGCTCGACCTAACCAATATTACAACAAGGATTACCTCGAGAAAAATAAGAAAAATATGAATTGTAAAGCAACATATTGTGAACCCGCAGTAAGTAACAAACAGTTAATGTATCTTTACAGTTCTCGCCAAATAAGGATGCGACCAATAAAACAGCGTCGTAAATTTCCATATTTAGTTAATATATCTCCACCTTCTTACGTTAAGTGTCTCTTGGTTTTTAGCTCGATATCGATTCATTGTTCACATCCTTCCATTGTAATCTATAACCTCTTGTCTAATTGTTAATATGTTTGTTTTTATATATATGTTATTTATTGACGAAGCAGTTTTTCTGATATAGGTGTGAGATCACTATAGTGTATAGGCATTTTGCCTTTTTCTCATCACCCGTTGGGTTACTCGTTGTTTTTTGTATTTTTTTTTGTATGTACTATTCACATTCTTAAGCCCAATAAAGAACTATTATTATTATTATTATTAGCTGATGAGGACTTATGTGTCAAGATAATAAGCATCTAATATAATGTTAAAATGAATAAATACGTTTGATTGATAAATTTAACAATATAATTGCTTCTTAAAAAATGCAGCGTTGTCGGTATTTTAGCAGAAATCATCTTTGCAAACTAAACTTTCTGTTTCTTGGATGCAATTTTTTTTTTGGTAATTTAAGTTTTTATATATATTTATATACAGGGTGTCACTAGGGTGTGTATATAAAGTGTTTGAAAGAAGTAAACGTGAATAAAACATAAATTAATAAACTCTTAAGTATCTTTTAGATACCAAATAAACACTATAAAATGATCTTTCATTTATGAAAATGAGAACAAAATAAAAATCGGCTAAGTAGTTTATTCACAAACATTAAAAAAAAATCGTTTTTTTCTGTTACTGCCATATTTTTTCTTTCAAGTTTCCCTAGTATACATCTTGCAGAATTTTTTTTGGATTAGTTTAGGCTCAAAATGTTTAGTTACATTGCCAAAGATGCAAAATGCATTTTTTTTTTTGCATCATTTCATTAAAAAAAATTAATTTTTTTTTTTTTTTTTTTTTTGTTAAGCTCGTGTTATTAAAGAGAGAGCGGGGGGGGGGGGGGAGGGGGGGAAACGAAGATAAAAAAACTCTTAGAATAGTTGTTCCTTTTTTTTAATTTGTTAAATTCAAATTAGTAGGCAAAAAAAAATATCAAAAGCCGAAAACATACACACTATAAAGTTTCGTTAATAATCAACGGATTAGGTATTATTTTAACGGTAATATATAAGTGTCTATTTTTAACGTTTCAAATATCAACTTTTATTGTATTGAAACTCAACGCTTATGCTTAATTTTACTTTAAACTAAACGTTGATTTATAAGAATAAATAGAGTTGAAAATTGAAAATAATATAGTTATTTGAATAAAATATCCCAAAATAAATATTTATAATATAAAAACAAAAGACAATGAAAGCTATATAGAATATTATATTTATTTTTATAGCAAATTAAAAAAAATATTGAGTAAAATAATCAAAAGCCGACTTTTAACAATTTTTCTCAACTCAAATATTTGCTAAGGTAATAATTATAAAATCAATTTTTCAGAAAGTAAAACCAAGTGAGTATTCCTTTCAGTTACTAATAAACACAACTAATATTTAAGTAAAATAATATGTACAAATTTTTAGGGTTGTCAAGAGTTTTTAATTTTCAACATTTATCTTTCAAAGACAAAGCTTTTGTAATGAAAGATGATTTTTTTTTCCTAATACACTTGAAAGTTAGTTTACTCTACAATAATAGTCTGTAAATTATATAGGTCTTTTTAGAAAAAACTAACACGTGGTAGGATTTACTGAATAGAGGAAGGTGTGGATAATTTTGAAATAATCAACTAATGAGAACTTGGATATATCATGTGTGAAACATAATATCGGTAATGTCTTGCATTTGCATCTCATTAGACGCCTTCTTTTTACCTCTTGAATCTTGAATCTGGTAGCCAAAGCAAGCAAAATAAAGCAGAGAAGAAGAACAAGATGAAGAGAGAGAGAGATACAGAGACAGGTTGCATTGAGGAGAGAGTGAACTTCATACAATACCATGCAAAGCGTCACTTCCTCGAGCAGCAAGCTGCAAACTTCAATGCTCTCTCTCCATCTTGGGCTAGTTCTATAAACTACTCACAAAATTGAGGCAGTGCTCAGAGTTATTAACATAATTATGATCATACGACGTCACTGCATATTCGAGACGTGTATTTGACTTATACTTACGATTTATTTAAGAAATAAAATTTCTAAAGTACTTTTTTATAGTTCAAAATTATTTTTATATTTTTCTGCATATAAAAATGTATCAAAAATGCTTAATTTGAGGAAATTTTTTATGTATTTTGCTTGGGCAAGAATTTGACACCTAAAAATTGAGGAGTGAGGAGGCTCCTCATGTCATTCGGACACTCTCGCCAGGCATGTACCGAGCTACAAGACAAGCCGTCTCACCTGTCGAGCATTTGCGCCGGAAGTCAAGTTTTGACACAAGCCAAAATGTGATTTTTTCTTGAATCAGACATTTTTGATACATTTATCTTTGTTAGTCAAAAAGTAATTATAATAATATTCATTTAATAAAACGTATGAAGGAAAATTTATTACTCAAAGAAATCATAAGTATAAGTCAACTACACGTCTCGAATATGCAGTGACGTCGTGATCAGATGCTATTAACAAAGGAGAAAGTTCTGAGCACTGGCTCAATTTTGTGTTTAGTTTATAGAACGAACCTTGTTATTTTGCTCTGTATTCTTTCCATCCTGCCTGTTTGTTTTGTCTACTTCACTCACAGGGAAGTTATAAAGGAGGCATTTAAAGACATGCAAATGCAAGACCGATATGTTTAACAAAAATTTAAATGTCCAGTTCTCATTGATAAATCATTTCAATATTTAAACACCTTGCTTTGTTCAGTAAAACCTGCCAAGAATTATTTTTTTCTGAAAAGAGCTGTATTGTCAATAAAAGTCATAAAAATGAATAATTATCTATATTTTTTTGTTTATTAGAAAAATCTATTTCTACCTTTAAATGTAGTAAGACATATTACGTGAGCTTCCCAACAAGAGTAAGTATTATTTTGAAATTATATTTCCTAAATCAAATGTTTTAAAAGATACTGCTTAATTAAAACTGTACATTTTATGACGTGGAATTTAGTGATTCACCATGTATAGATATAGTCTGATTAACAAACTAAATTGCAGACACAAAAATGTAGTTTTTTTAATTCAAGGTTGCAAAACAATGAAAGGCAAGACATCTTCCTGTTATCTTTTTGAATTTTTTTGAAGATAAAATTTAAGAATGATACGTTTTTATCTATTAATAATAATTTTAATAATTAAATTCAGCAATAATTTAGTCCTTAATTTACGTATTTAAATAAATATTACAACTAATTTCTTAACTTATTTTCATGCATTGAATGCTAGAGAAACAAAGTGAAACTATTTTTTTAAAGTAGTATGATTTGTATATAAATTCTATATATGTAAATTATATATAAATTGATATAAGACATCTGAATAAAACCCTTAAAATATAACTTAAAAAAACTTAACGATAAGAAATATAAATAAAATCTTTGTAACAAATATTTTTAACAAAAATAAATATATATTAGTGCCAGTTTACAATTAAAAAAAAAAAAACCGGAAAATGCGGTAAACCTGTTACATTTCTAATGTCATAAAAATTAAATTTATAAATTATGAATTAATATTTTTTTAATATATAGGTTAATTATATATATATATATATATATAAGTGTTAAATTATTTATGTGATTTGCTTTATATAGCAAAAAGGCAAAAATAAAATGGAAATATTTATTGTGCTTTCTAGGTGAATGCCTTTGAAAATTTTCAACAATGTTGCGATAATGGATTGGTCGCAGCCTCGGTGAATACACTTGAAGATATGAAATGCATATTTAATCACTATAAGAGTAATAAAAATATTAACGTTAATAAAAAGACCATTCCGTTTTGTCCCTCCGTTTAACGTATGGCTTTATCATACAAGATATAAAATAAGATGTTATTATGTTCTATGTCTTTACAGAGTAGAACAAGTCAAATAACACAAAATATACAACTTAAATACAATATTAACATGTGGAATAAAGAAATAATGTTGACAATTTTAAATATCAATAATCACCCGTCAAAAAAAAAAAAACAATAAAAATTTAGTTTAAAATGACTGATCTATACTTTAAAAATTCCAAGTTCAAACATCTGGTGTATCTGTTAAAGCGCGTAGAAGTGCGAAAGTTAGATCGTTTATTTTGAGTTAAGTTTTTAAAGATAATATCTTTCACTTTGACGGGTATAAAAACCGATATTAAATACATAATAATAATTATAGCAGAAAATGAGTTACTGCGAGTTTTCAAAAAAAAAAATTATATAAGAATGAAAAATCTTAACTTTTGTAAAATGAAAAAATATAGAATGTCTGTACCAGCCAATATATCAAAATTGATGCTCAATATGACAATATAAATAATAATTAATCTGTACAACATAATATTTATAATTCGTGACATAGATATAATGAAGTATATTTTGCAGTAGATTTTGTTGCATTAAACAAATTCTGATAAAAATGACTTAAACCACAAATAATATGTATTTTAAATGTCAGTGTTATTATTATTATTATTATTTTTTTTTTTTAATATTTGGGGCATTTTAGTCAAACTTGGTAATGTTTCAAAAATGACCTTGAAAATGTGGTAACTATGTTTCTGAGGGCAGAAATGTATTATATAGGACTCCAGGTTAAGAAATAAATGAAAATGGCATGGCAATTAGAGAGCAACTAATTACTCAAAGGTCTTCAAAATTTGCATAATTATTAAAAAAAAACCTTTCCTAACAATTAATTAAGGTTTTAAGTCCTCAATAAACCCTTTACCGTCGTTTCAGGGTGATGAAAAGGACCTTTAATACTTTCTTGCCCTCAGAAATATAGTTGCTGCATTTTCAAAATTTTGATTTTCAGTGATGCCAAGTATGACTCGAAAGCCAAAAAGCCCCATTATGTTGTTTGTTGTATGTTAAAACACACACACACACACATGATATATATATATATATATATATATATATATATATATATATATATATATATATATATATATATATATATATATATATATATATATATATACACATATATATATATATATATATATATATATATATATATATATATATATATATATATATATATATATATATATATATATATATATATATATATACAGGGTGTTTATAAAAAAACGCACGATTTAAATCTTAAATTTAGACATGAAGGTAAGTGAGATACTTAATGTTATATACATCAAATGAAAGCCTCATTTTTGACATTTTTAAAAATGTGCACAGTTTTATTTTTCGTCAAATCGTTTATTTTCTATTCGCGAAATGGCGCAAAATGCCAAATTGCCAAAACGCCCGCCTTTTTTCTTGCATTTTCAAGTGAGTTTTTTCTCAGTAAGCGTAAACATAAAATGTTTACTGATCAACACAAGGCACATAATCCACTTGATATGTAACACGATACGTCCTTTGAACTGCCGTAAAAGACTTTGAGTTTTCATACCAAAGAACAAACTGTGCCTTGTGTTGATCAGTAAACAAATTAGGTTTACGCTTACTGAGAAAAAACACGCTTGAAAATGCAAGAAATAAGGCGGGCATTTTGGCAATTTGGCATTTTACGCCATTTCGCGAATAAAAAATAAACGATTTGACGAAAAATAAAACTGTGCACATTTTTATAAATGTCAAAACTGCGGCTTTTATTTGATGTATATAACATTAATTTTCTCACTTACCTTCATGTCTAAATTTAAGATTTAAATCGCGCGTTTTTTTATAAACACCCTGTATGATTTCACGTCAAAAGAGACAATCTGTATTTATCCACCAGCGCGGCTATCTGCACTTTCCACCGTGGAGCATCGCTATGCTATAATGTAAAGTAAATGGCCGCTAGACCCCGCACCGTGCTGCGTGGAAATTGCGGATACTCCACTCGCCGCGCTGGTGGAAAGTACAGATGCTCTCTTTTGACACGGAAGCATCGATATGTATATACTGTGTGTGTGTATATATATATATATATATATATATATATATACATAGAAATATTATTTTAGGCGTCAGTATAGATATAAATCTTCCTACGCCATTATTGGACAATACTTTGAATATCACATTTATATCGTGCATTACTGGTAAACGTCTTAATGAAAGCCTCGACAAATATTGGCCACAGAAAACCGACACCAAAGTGGTACCAAATTTAGACTGTGTTTACTTGTGGATATCACCGGCCAAAACAATGCATTTGGTTCGCACTTCATGCCAAGGTCAATTTTTAAGTTTATTTTGCGAGGTAAACAATGAAAATTAATTGTACTTATTAACTGCTATCTATCTATCTATCTATCTATCTATCTATCTATCTATCTATCTATCTATCTATCTATCTATCTATCTATCTATCTATCTATCTATCTATCTATCTATCTATCTATCTATCTATCTATCTATCTATCTATCTATCTATCTATCTATCTATCTATCTATCTATCTATCTATCTATCTATCTATCTATCTATCTATCTATCTATCTATCTATCTATCTATCTATCTATCTATCTATCTATCTATCTATCTATCTATCTATCTATCTATCTATCTATCTATCTATCTATCTATCTATCTATCTATCTATCTATCTATCTATCTATCTATCTATCTATCTATCTATCTATCTATCTATCTATCTATCTATCTATCTATCTATCTATCTATCTATCTATCTATCTATCTACATTATTAACTATTTTGTGATTTCTTATTTGTATAGGATCCAGGTGATGGGCCACTTTTAGCTCAGAAGAATAACATGGCAAGTAATTAATATATATTTATTGTATATCATTTTGTAAAAATGTGTAAAATTTTTAATTAAGCGTAAAATTGTAGCTTATAACACAATTTTACAACATTTAATATATTTTTTCTTTCATCAATTGTTTAGGCAGAAACTAATATCAATGATCTTGATAAAATCAAATATAATAAATCCCTATCGTATTATATTGGTAAAAATGCTGTAAGTATATTTTTTTTTTACTTTTGTCATTTAATTTAAGCAAACATTATCATAAATTGCTCGTTATGTCTATCAAAAGTAGAAATATTGTTAAACTTAATTCCTGTGGAGGTTGAGAGCTATTTTGAACAGTTTTCGAACCGTTATTGGTATTCAGTAGACAATAAAATATGGTATCAAATTTTTTATTATACAACTCAAAGGTATTTGATAAATTAAACCATTATACATGTTTAAATTAACTTGAAGTAATAAATTTCTTAATTAAACTTATTTAATGGTTGAAATATTATTTTAAAATAGAAAATAATGTTTGGTCAGTTCTATTAATAAGGACTTAGACTGGGGTCAGGTTGTAAGCTGCTGTGGTCAGGGAACTATATTAGGGACCTTGGTGTTTTTCAATTATTACTAAAGATATTGGACATCATACACATTTATGCAGATGACAGCCATATTATTTATTGTCATACTTTGCCTGAAAATTTTAAAGAGACAATTAAAATTATAAATGATATTAACCTTCATTGTATTGAAAAGTCAACGCTTATGCTCAATTTCATTTTAAGTCACTAACAAATATTTTAATGGTCATGGTTTGCTTCAGATAATAATTTATCAAATAATTTATCACCTAAATTTATTGAATAAATTACATATTGTAATAAAGTAAAAAAAAATGCAATAACAAATTGAATTATACGACCTCGGTCTTATAATTGATAGTATCTATAACTAGAGTGGCTATGTGTCTCGTGTTTACCAACGAGTTATGTTTTCACTAAAACATGTACAAACTCAGGAAATTCTCCAAAATCAACCTAATTTTGCTCGCAAAAACACTACTTTGCTCTATTATTGACTATATTGTCATACAATTCAATCAAACATTATGTTAAGAATTTAATAGTATATAAAGTAGAATTTTTACTTAATGGTGAGATCAGATTCGTATTACGATCTTGATATGGGAGAAGGTACCACCAAGTATCCGAGGCCGTGGCGCAGTGGTAGCGTGTCTGTTTCGTGTGCGAAGGGTCACTGGTTCGACTCCCAGGCTGTGCGGCTTTTACAAGGCCGTGTATGCTGGCGGAGTGCACTTGTGATCTTTGCATATGAGGTTGATGCGTGTGCTATTGTGTCATGAGTCATCGGTAGGAGAGGTGTGTATGCATGTCTCCGATCGTCCTGATGTAGGCAGTAGTGACCCTACATCACGCAATAGAGAGAATCTCGGGACGGTTCACCATTTCACTCATATTTCCTGCCTATCCATTCATCATCACCTATAACCAAACTTGCTGTAGACTAGGTAAATATAAGAGCCCTAGATAACACAAGAACAATTTGCAACCAAGGTTGACTGGACACAAAATGTGTATGGATTCTCAGAGTCTTTTCCAGTAACCTCATGGGGTATTAGCTTCTCTTCTGTATAGCCCATGAAAGATTGTATAATTACAATCACAATATTAAAAAAAAAAAAAAAGTATGCTTCAAATTAAAAAGCCTAGAGAACTATACTTTTGCTAACTAAATTTTATAAAAAACTATTAACTTAAGTCCTGGGTACTTAAACCAATTTGCAAGTAAACCCGTGATGTTAACATAAGAAATCAAATATGTGATATAACTATAATTAAAATGTCTATTACTAATTAAAAAATGTTTGACAATTTTTTTAGGGTTTTAAGGGATTAATTATGGAATAGTTTATAAAAAAATTAAGAATTTCATTTGTTCAAATTGCAGTTAAAAATAACTAATTTTTGAACAATATTTAGAGAAACTGTAATCATTCTTGTGTTTTATGAAGGCATGACAAAAATTCACTCTAATTTGTATCAATGTAAATTTATGCTCAATAATTATTATTATATATTTATATTCTTTTGTCTAACAAAAAAAAAAAAAATAAGTGTATATATTTTAAAATATAAAAGCCCCATAAAAGCTCGTGTTAATTTTAATAGTTATTTTCTTTCTTATATTATGGTCCAGGGATTAAAATTTTATCAAAGGTATAGCTTAGGTATAGTATAGCTATCAACTTTCATATGGCATCATAAAGTTTCAATGTATTCTTTTTAGATTTTGAGATACAAGCCATCTAAATACAGCCCTTCTTAAAGTGTATTTTAATGATTTATATATTATACCTTTTTTGTAACAATATTTATAAATGGTTTACGTAAGAGTTATTTACTAATTCAAGTGAAAATAAATGTATCTTAAATTAAAATTCTAGTAAGGAAATTATTAAATCGTATTAAAAATTATCAATAGAATTATATAAAAAAATTAATTTAATATAAATTTACTGACTGTACTCCTAAACAGTTGGATTACATTGAGATGTTGTGCGCCTAATTTCACCCAATAAAAGACATTAATTATTATTATTATTATTAAAAACTTTATTTTTAGAATCTTGCAAGACCTTGTGCAAGATTTTGAAATTGTAGGTTAAAATAATCAATATTTTTTTTAGATTACTTTTAATACTGCAGGAAAACAATGTAACAGCTTAGATATGAAATTGATAAGTATATATAACAAGGGAAATGAAGAAGCAATCATCAGCATGTTAAATAAAACAAGTAAGTAAAAATCCAAAATTGTTTTTTATTTAGCAACAGAGCAAGTCTACATACAGATTATTATGAAAGTAACTGTTTTGAGGCAGACTTTAAACAATTTTTACTTTCATCCGCTTTCCTATTTACTAAGCATGCGTATATACTTATTACGTACTATTATAATATTAAAGGAAAGATTTACTCTTCAGTACAGTTCGGAGAACTTTACAAAGTAAGAATGCGTCAAGTTCATATGAAAATCACTCTATTGATTATTTATACAATACAACTAGAACGCCACTTTGGGCGATTGTTAAAAAGTCACCCGATACTGTTCACACTTGATTACCATTGTGGTCATAGACCACATAAACCAACATGTGCTTTTTAATGAATAAACACAAAAAAGGATCTTCAAAACTGATGACAATTTTTACCAGAATGTTAATGTTACCCCACGAGAGAGCGTGAAAAAACTGTAAAGTATGTAATTTGCGTAAAAATTCATGTTTATGACGTCAGAAACATGCAAAAATTAGTATGAAAATGCAATGCGGGTTGCATAAATCGAATTTTCTAATCACTGCTACGGGGCTACCGTTGGTTTTTGAGACAAACTAAAGTTATTTTTGTAAATCCCATCAAGTGTTTTAAGATATATTATGCTTATGTTTCTCTCTGGTCTATTACTTTAATAGACAACTTGAATGGCATTTTTTTAGTCTTAAAAATTCTTTAGGAAAAATAAATAATATTGGTGCATATTAAACCTTTTTTAAACATGCACCTTTATTTTTAAAATATATTTGAAATTTAAATTACAATTAAAGTAAAGACGGTGGACATTACGCCGAAAGCCTTTCTATTGATTTTTAATTGCTGAAATCGTTCAAACAAGTTCGCAGCCACTGGAATTTTTTTTCAACGGCTGAATTCTTTTTCAAAAATCTGTATTTTTTCCCAACAGCTTTTTTTAAAAATTCAGCCGTAAAGCGTAAAGGTCACCATTTTTACTTCAAATAGAATTATAATTTCAAAATTTATTTTAAACATGAAGGAGCAGTTTTTAAGAAATTTTTAATTGCACCAATATTATTTATTTTTCCTGAAGAATTTTTTAAGACTATAAAAAAATGGCATTCAAAGTTATCTATGAAAAATGAAAATACATAAAATCTTATTTTCATATTATTTGTTTTGTATAAGACTAATAGTTGTTTATTTCAATGTTTTTGTATGTAATATCTTGTAGACCGTCTTCAGGACAAATTCTGGCTGAGTGCAGTGAGATATCTGGACAATTCTTGGATCTGGTCTTCAACCGGGACATTTACTGAGTATTTCAACTGGGCACCAAAGTATCCAGACCCTAAATCTGGGCATTGCATATATTTTACTAGCACTGGCTGGTTTAATACCGAGTGTAACAATACGTACAATGTTATTTGTGAACAATTTACTAAATAAAGTTAATTGCAAATATTATTTCATTATTTTTATCATTATCCTGCGATTGTATAAGTATTGTACACTTAGCATCTCTAAATTTACCTATCAAAATAATGCTGCTATCTTTAAAAAATAATCAACATGTCATCTTAGGTGACAGCAGCTTTACCGGATTTAACTTTGCGGAACACCTGCAGATTAATTAATGAAGGTTAAATCTGGCAACAATGCTGTCACATAAGATGATATGTTGACCATTTTCTGAAGAAAATGTAGAATTATGTAGGGTTTACATAACCTATTATAAAAAAGCTATAACTCAATACGATCTACTATTTACATTATGAATATATAAATATAAATAGACTGACCGAGTAATATTTGACCTTGGAGGTGAAGCATAGTTGCAGCTATTTTTGAATTGGATGGGTTAAAATAGCCTATTTTTACATTATTTGTATCCGCCATATACAATTATATCAAAGATAAAATCAAATATGAAGGTATTTTATGTTCTATTTTTTTAATTTTTAATTTATTTATTTCCACAATTGATACAAGATACATTATACATTATACAACAACAAATATTAACAAAAATGATTATAACCACATTGAGAGTAATATAAAAATACACGCATGTTACACAAAAGGTAACATAAAAATTAGTAGATAGAAAGGATTATTTTTTATTATCATTGTGAAATCAGTTTTTTTTTTCTCCCTCACATACATTTGAGAAACGTATTCAACCTGTCAACAGTATCAATGCTCTTAAATATATTGCTTAGTATTTTGAAACTAACAAAATGAGTCATTTTCCTATCCTGCTAATGAGTGCGTCTGTTTACTCAAAATGCGGAAAAGAAAGTAGCCGGAAGAAGAAACCACGTGATGGTAAAAGTGGGAGGTAGCTCCAGGTAGCTCAAAGTTAGCTTGCTGCTGGCATCAAGTTCTCTCCCACTTTTACCATCACGTGGTTTCCTTTTCCGGCACTTCCTTTTCCGCATTTTGAGTAAACAGAAGCACACAATGTCATTGAGTGCTCCAACATGTGTTGACTTGAAAATAATGCAAAAACACAATAATGCTGTTTGTAAATCCTGTTCTCTTGCACCAAAAAATGCGCATTCCATTTGAATAACTAAAAGCGATCGTCATTTCAGGAGCAGAGAACGTTTTACGAACAGCATCAATATATAGGCATTGCGGTTTCATGCATTTATAAATATAGATTTTCAATTTTTTAAATTAACGGGAAATGAACATCCAATCAAATCTAAAAAAAAAAAATTAATAAAAAAATATATATATATGTACGTTTTTATTTATGGTTGTACTTTTAGTATATAATTATTAAATGTAATGTTAATAATTATTTAATACATATTTTACATGTAGTTATATACTAGTTAATTAGGGAAGTATTGAAGGTTATTTTAATGATCTAATCATTCTCATTAATAACATTACTTTTTTTTCATATATGTGAAGTAATATATAAAAATGAAAATACTTATTATAACATTAATTTACTGATATAAATTTTTATGGATGAATTTTCTTCTAAAATTTGCACTTCTAAATTTCAATAGTTTTTATTATATAACATTTTACATTTCATAATTATTACTATCATAGTATTGAAAAGAATATATATAAATAATATACAAAATAATGTTTTTAGCTTACTTTTATATTATTTGTTTCGTACAAGTAGCAAGTGGAAATACAAATTCTAAGGTATTCATAATTTTTAATTATTTTTAACTAATAATATGTTCATTTATTTTACTATTATTTTTAGGCTGGTTTATCTTTAGACCCAGATTTAACTCGACAATAAAAAAGGGTGCATTACTTCAGTTACCCATCCTAACTTGTTTGAGATAAACATTCTTTACTTATTTTAAGCAGATAAAATAAAGTATTTTAGCAAATCATCAACACTAGCTATTTTAACTTAAAATAGCTTAAACAATTATAATGTTATAATAATTTACTAAAATGTATTATTTTGTCTGTTTATAATAACTTTAAAGTGTGTCTCAAGCATAGTAAACTTTTTTTAGAGATATATCTTAAAAGGTTCAATATATTTGAGACACAATTTGAAAACGATCCTTCAAGCTTGTGACATTTTTTTATTTATTATTATTATTATTATTTTGAAGTATAACACACAAATTAAGCTTTTCTAGAGCCCTATAATTATTACTTTTAACCAGTCTTTAGTCGTTTATCGTAACATATGGTTATAGCGAAATTGCAAAAATTAACGTTGTAGTTACAATAAATATGTACAGTTTTGTTAATGTATAACAAAAACTGCACATATTCAAGAAACGTCTACAACGTTACTTTTCAAAAGTCCATTTTTATTGTAAATATCGACCTAAAAAAAAGACGAAGCAAGAGAAATAACAATTAAAAAAATTGTTACATTATATACTATAAATTCTAAAATAATTAAAATAATAAGTTTATTTTAAATTTAATTATCATTACTTATAAATACGTGATAAATATACATATCGTTAAAAAACCGCTGTTAACGTTACATTTTACCATAAGTTAACATAGGTAACGTTATAGTACGGGAAAAATTAGAACGAATGTTATCGTTATAGAACTTTTAAGTCCCGTCCCGACTATGTACAAGATTGACTTTTAAAATATGTTTTCAGAGAAATCATGTCAAAAGTCATACTTATAGGAAAAATATGATATTAATTTGTTAGGTATCTAATTACAGACCAATATGGCTAGTCAGAAAGTTATCAAAGTAGCTCCAAAGCCACAATCAATAAAGTTATCTCCAGTTACCACAACCACAACTGAGGAGCCTCCTTATATTTTAAATAAAATAGGCAGAAAATCATACAAAGAGGAAATTCATGAAATATTCAGAACAACGGGGATGAATGATTGTCGATATGCATTCTGTGACGATTTTCAGGTACAGTTTTTAACCCTGTTATATATTTTTATATGTTGTGTATATATGTGTGTGTGTGTGTGTAATGTGTGTATATATATATATATATATATATATATATATATATATATATATATATATATATATATATATATATATATATATATATATATATTTATATAAATATATATATATATATATATATATATATATATATATATATATATATATATATATATCTATATATATATATATATATATATATATATATATATATATATATATGTTGTCAGGGGAAAGAAGAAAATATATATCGATGCTTCCACGTCAAAAGAGAGCATCTACACTTTCCAGTTTTGTGGTTAGGAAGCATCTGCACTTTCCTCGCAACGCAGTGACTGGACTAACGACCATTCACCTAACATTGAAGATGCTCCATGACGGAAAGTGTAGATTCTCTCTTTTGACGCGCAGTTCTTTATAATGTTTCACCGTCAAAATGTACTATCTGAACTTTCCACCAGCACGAGAAGTGGATCATTTGCAATTTCCACCATGGAGTATAATATACAATGTTAGATTAATCGCCGCTTGTCCACCAGTCATCTTTTTGCGTTGAAAGTGTATAGATGCTCCACTTGCCACGCAAGTGGAAAATGCAGATAGTGCATTTTACGAGGAAATATCGAAATATTATATTCTTTATTATTTGGATTTAAAAAAAAAATTATTCGAAAGCAAAATGTATTTTAATTTTCATTGTTTTCACATAACATTTTCTGCTATACGAGCATATACATTATGAATGTAAAACATAACAAATTTCATACTTTGTTTTTCGTGAAACTATTATTTAGTTTAAAGTAAAATGTTTTAAAAACTAAAGGATGAAAAAAAAAAAAGAACAAAAAAAAAATTGTATTTATTTTTGTTTATTATATAAATAAATATTCAATATATTTGGATTTTTTTGTTGCTGAATAAATTAATTATTAAAATTAAATAATTTTTAATTTGTATACATTATTTTAGACTGGAAGAAAATACTACAAAACAGGTAAAAAAAAATAATAATTTTATTTCCCACACTTTTTTTAGGTAGAGGCATAATTGAGTGTAAATATTGCTAATCAATATGATATTTTTAACTTCCGGCTTATAGTTATTTAATGAGTTTTTATGATTACGTAACATAATTCATATTATGCAACACTTAATGAGACGTAGCTTAATTACGTGTACATATGCAAATTTTAAAATAAAAACCTATAACAATTTAAAGAATGATTAATATTTTTCTTTTTATCTCATGGTTAAAGTCATAGAACACATTAAACAAAAAATTATTCTTTTTATGACAGATAAACCTTAATTAATACCTCATGAAAATAAACGTTGGTTTGGCCGGAGTAATAACTCACTAACCAACTAATTAACCAACTATAATAACTAAGTATAATAACTAACTAACTAACTAACTAACTAACTAACTAACTAACTAACTAACTAACTAACTAACTAACTAACTAACTAACTAACTAACTAACTAACTAACTAACTAACTAACTAACTAACTAACTAACTAACGAACGAACTAACTAACTAACTAACTAACTATAATAACTAACTTATTTTCCATTCACAAAATAGAGAATGTGGTTTTATGGCGTCACAGCTCACTGGTCCGCACACGCATAAAACAAGCAAGCGGTGACACTATAAAACCATATTCACCATTTTGTGAACAAAAAATAAATTAGAAATCAATGAATCTCGCCAAATCAATGTTGATTTTCGGTTACGTTAGTTATGTTATGTTTTGTATTCAATGCCTTTTAGTATCTTTGGAATTTTTTAATTAATAGTTTAATTGACTTAAAAGTTACATCAAAAATTAGAAGAATCACCAGTAAGTTTTCAAACGCGTAAACCTTATGACATATAATTTATTTTTTAGTGAATGAAATTGATGGTACAGCAAAAATCAGCCGTTGTACGGGCAAAGAATATTATGTACCTAAAGAACCAGTAAGTAGAGCATTTTAATTTATTCCTAATCAGGATTTTTTTATCATAATTTCAACACACAAAATTGTTATAAAAATGTAAGTAGTTTTAAATTTGCAATTTTCAAAATAAAACTTAATTTCCAAGACGAAGTAAAAGTAACATTTTAAGTGTTCTGTATAAGCTACACCGACAGAATGATTATTTGTTTGCTAAACAGAAATATATATTGTACAATAATGATTTTGCATGTGCAGTCAAGAATATAATAGTTATATTTTATATAATTTAATAAATTTCTCTCACCTACTCAGTTGATTGTTTTTAGTCAGTATAAAGTAAAAAATACTTTTAAAATGTAAAGATTTTGCAATGTTAACTTCAATTTTTGTTCATATATAACCATAACGTTAATTTTTACAATGTTTTTAATCTATAATATAGAAATAACGTTAACGTTTATAGTTAACTTAACGTTAACGACTTTCATTAAAGAATTGCTTGACTATTGTAATAATGTATCATAATAATATTATAGTTATTATACAGAATAGTAATAATTATGCTGTATTGACAAAACTATGCTGAAAATAGAATTGCGTATTATTACACATGAAAATAATTAAAATCAAATAAATACAATTTATTTTTAGTAAAATTTTCATAAATTATTTAATTTCTTTCAGGTTTTCAGTTATTCTGTTTATGAAGAGTGTTGCAAATATGGAATGGTTCCTGCTTCATTTAATACTAAAGATGAGCTGCTTTGTGTTACAAATGCACTTAAAAAAATTAAAGGTAAATATAGTTCTTTCCTGGAAAACATAAAATTAGATGCCATTATGAAATTGACGTACTTATGTTTAACATACACTCAGTTTATGCATCAGGTATGAAACGCCACAGGAGGTGAATCAAAACAAAAGAGGAAATTTAAAGCGACCAAAAGAGGGAAAATTTTGTGTCCCTCCTCCTCTTCCAGGTAATAATGTATTGTACCTGAGAGACCACGTGGCTCTGCTGACAGTCACCTTCTATGACGTATGTCAAAAATCGAAGTTTTACGAAGGGAACCGAGTTTTGACGACAGTAAAAGGGCGAATTATACCACCTTCTATAATATACACCTTGATTACGGTTGTAAAAAAAATAAGACTGTTCCGAAGCTGTAATGAAACTGTACTATTGATGTAGTTATGTTATAATTATAAATATGTATATTTATTTATTTATTATTATTATGTTAAATGTAAATAATGACAAGACCAATGCTATGTTACTATGCATTACCTTGGTCATAAAAATTTCTTATTTCTTAACATAAAAATAATAATTGTTATGCTTATTATTGTATGTTTTGAAAAGAACTTTTTTGCTATGAAATTTTATCTGATGAAATAAATTATAGGTTTCTCCATGTTATATCTACAAACGTCTTTCATAGATCATCAATTAGATGGCCGTTTTAAATCATGTTATACTGGACAAACTTTAGATAGAAAATTATGGCGTAAGGGTGAACCAAACAATTTCGATAATATGGAGTCATGCGCAGCTGTTTCAACTGACAGCGATGTATTTGATGATGTCCCATGTTCAATTTATTTTAAGCGACATGTGTTATGTGAGGTAAATTGTTTTCAAATTAATGTCCAGAAGGTCTAGAGAGAAAATTTGAACAATCTCTCGCCAAGATACTACTATGTTTACTCAAAATGCGGAAAAGGAAGTGCCGAAGGAGGAAACCACCTGACGGTAAAAGTGGGAGGTAGCTCAGGTGTAGCTTGCTGCTGGCACTAACTTTTCTCCCACTTTTGCCATCACGTGGTTTCCTCTTCCGGTCACATCCTCTTCCGCAATTGGAGTAAACATAAGCAGTCAAGATAACAACACGCTCAGTCAATTTGGACCTCCGTGAAATTCAAAATGAGCGTCTCAAAAATAAAATTTAGAATTCAAATCAGGATCCGAGTTGAAGGTCACGTTTAAAAATATACCAATCACACCTGCGCTTTGTAAGATTAACATGAAAATATTCGGTGTCCGTATATTGTATTTAGTATCTTATATCTTGGTTTTTGTTAGACTTTTCGTTCTGTTGCAAACAAATATTAATTAAATCAAGCTAATGGGTCTTTTTGACCGTTTAAGAATTAATACCATCTAGAAAATAATCGTTCCAAACCTTGTAATACAGCTTTGCAATAATTTAAGGGGATATTCAAATGGAGATCATCGGTTTAGCGCGCAGGGTAACGCGGGTACTGCTAAGGGTCCCATAATTTAACATTACGCTTATTGGAAAAAACACGTTTTTTTTTTTTTTTTTTTTTTTTTTTTTTTTGAGAACACTACTTCACGATTCCGGAGATATTCAAGTGGGAAAAACTAGACATACTAGACACACGTGTTTTAAGCCATAAAATTTTTTTTAAGATTTTTTTTAAACCGATTGCCTCCATTAAAGGATACTTAAAAGGGATACTTATAAATGTTATTCATTTTACTAAACCTCCCGAAAACGCGATCTAAAAACTTTAATTAATAAATAGCTGAGAGCTAAAGTCAATACAGTGACCTGCAACCTACTTCAAAACTTGACTTGTTTATTTGGTGTTAACTAAAATAAAGAAAAAATAAATAAATAACGGTCACCCAGTGTTTTTTAAATGGAATTGCATTTTTTTTCTTTTTTGAGCAATAAAGCAGCTTTCCAAATTTCTTTTTTGTAATTATCTAAGTAGAATGTCTTAAATATTTGTTTATATTATATATATATATATATGTATATATATATATATATATATATATATATATATATATATATATATATATATATATACTGAAATTTCAGAGTGTACCAGCTGGAATCAATAAATTTTCTAGTAATTATAAAAATAACTTTGATAGAAATATAGCATTAAAATACTACGATGAAAAAATAATAAATCAAACCAATCAGCTTAATGTATTGAACTGTAGATCATCGTATTGCAAAAAATGGATAGTAAGTGGATTAAAAGTACATTTTATTAAAATTATAATTGAAAAACATTATTTATAAATAAGTTTATTTATTTATTTTTTAGGCTGACTCCAGTGAAAGTAAGTTATAAAATAATTTTGTTTTCTATTTTTGGCCTAGTTTATATTATAAGAATATAATGTTAAATATACAATGAAATGAATTTAAAGACCACGATCCAGCTGCAGGTTTTTTATATAAGTTTGCCCAATTTTATGTTCTTTAAATACGTACTGTATAGGCTGTGGGTTATGTAAAACTTAAACTCTTAGGTTTAATACTTTTTTTTAACGATAACAATAACGATAACAATCGCAAGAGCACCCGCCATGACTGCATACCAGTTTTTTCTTTCACGCCAACGTGTGCGCGCGCATGGCAAGCAGCGAAAGCTGTCTATATATGAGCAGTGAATGATGTTGGAGAGGATGGAGTCTCGGTAGCGTAATGGTTAACGCAGTGGTCTGGGAAATTAAAGAGCCGGGTTCGAGTCCCGGTCGAGCCGAATACCTTTTCAATGTCAGTTTACAGATTATATAACACGGTGTAGAAAGCCAAACCCTTTCGATAACAATACTGTTTTATAATCTACCTTCATAATTGAGAGCTATACTGTAGTTATATTTAAAACGTCGTCAACGATAACATAAATTGGTTTTTACAACGTTACATCATAAATATAAAGTAAAATTATTCTAATTTAATAAAATATTTTAATTATTACTTCATGAAAAATTATAGCTACAATCATTACCTGCTACATTAGATTTTTTTTTTCTTTTTTCACTTTTGCACTCTTTAAATCTTAATGTGTATTTTTCTTATTTTTTTAAGCAAAAAGTATCGCTATCGATGTGACGATAAAATCCATATATTTGAGGAATATATGACGATAACATTAAAAAAAACGGTTCTACACCGCATCGATAAACCATAAATTATTTTCGTTGTAGTATCGTTATCTTTGTTCCTTTTTAGATATGTTAAGTATGCTGCCACCTGAAGGAAACATCATTAAAGAATGTGGGAAAATTTATTTTTATGATACTTCTAAACTGGTAAGAAAAACTATGAATGAATGAATGAATGAATGAATGAATGAATGAATGAATGAATGAATGAATGAATGAATGAATGAATGAATGAATGAATGAATGAATGAATGAATGAATGAATGAATGAATGAATGAATGAATGAATGAATGAATGAATGAATGAATGAATGAATGAATGAATGAATGAATGAATGAATGAATGAATGAATGAATGAATGAATGAATGAATGAATGAATGAATGAATGAATGAATGAATGAATGAATGAATGAATGAATGAATGAATGAATGAATGAATGAATGAATGAATGAATGAATGAATGAATGAATGAATGAATGAATGAATGAATGAATGAATGAATGAATGAATGAATGAATGAATGAATGAATGAATGAATGAATGAATGAATGAATGAATGAATGAATGAATGAATGAATGAATGAATGAATGAATGAATGAATGAATGAATGAATGAATGAATGAATGAATGAAGATGAATTATACACTCAATTCTGCAAGAGAAGTATCCTGAATAGCTAGACAACCAGTTGGTCACATTTGCTTAACAAATTGCATAACCTAACAGGATACTTAAGATTACACAGCATGTATGCAACACTGAGACATTTTCTGAATACATCGAAATAGTATTATAATATATATATATATATATATATATATATATAAATAAATATATATATATATATATATATATATATATATATATATATATATATATATATATATATATATATATATATATGTATATATATATACATATATATATGTATATATATATATATATATATATCTTATATGTGGATCAAAAAAATATATTATGATAGTTGTAGTATGAAATGTTTTCAATTTTAGGTCATTTGGTCAAAAACTCGAATTTTTGGCGTTTTTTATTATATTATGTTATATAGGATGTCGCATCGTGTTCGAGACATGAGATTAACTCTTTCGATTTCGGCATGTCATCGAAGTTCGTTCGAAGTCTACCTTTTTTCTCCCTTTTTTTAGACTTTTATTAATATTAATTTTATTTTAAATTTCAATTACAGTTTTAAAAGAATTTATCACATCTAGGATTATCAAAGCATTCAAATTTTTTTTTTTTTACATCTCCTTAGGCATTTACATTAATAGTAAAGTTGTCACTTTTGCTTAGTTGTTTGAAGACTCTATAATATTACATAAAAGTGCTTATTTTTTATTTTAGCTAACATATACTGAGAATTGGGAATACTGCTGCAAATATTCAATGGTACCAGTGAATATTGAGTCTGCAAATGATTTGGAATGTCTATCAAAGCATTCAATGAGTATGTATAACCTCTTAGTCTTAGACATAACCTCTTAAGATATTTTACACCTACACTACAGATGTTTATAATAATTTAAGTGTCAAAGTGTAATTCATTATTTCAACTTTAATCAGAACAAACCAAAAATAACTTAAATCCATAAAATTTAATATGGAATTATAGTTTTGATTTTGTGGTATAGAAATAACGTCAAAGGGATTACTGTAAAAATAAAGTGCCACTTTTGACTTTGTCCGTACTACTTTTCAATTTTCTTCTTTTTTTCCATTTTCTATTTCTTAAAGCGACACACAACCCTAAAAATAAGTAATTTTTATTCTTTTCTAATATAATTCAATAGAAATCAGTCGTTTATTTTACTTTTCTAGCCCACGGGATAAGCGAGCCCCGCTAGGGTAAAGAGGAAATCTCTGACGTCAGAGATTTCCTTTACTGTGTGAGTAAAAAATCTGTACACCTTTTCAGGTAAGCTTAGCAGGTAGAGCAAGGGGTACAAATTTTTTACTTTGATAGTAGAGGGGCGTGTACTGTATATCGTTACCCTCGCGGGGCTCGCTTATCCCGTGGACTAGAAAAGTCAAATAAACGACTGATTACTATTGAGTTGTTTTAGAAAAGAACAAAAAATACTCATTTTTAGGGTTTAGTATCACTTTAAATATACATAAATAATAATAATCATGAAAATATAAAGACAGAAATAAAATAGCAATAAAAATGTACACAGATAAAACGTTCACCCTCTATGTTAAATTTGTTTTAATTTTTAATTAGTTATAGACCGGTTCCATTAATATTTAAGAGTTGCCATAATTTGTAGTCAGAAATACACAGATTAGCATAGGATTTTTTTTCATTAGCACACTAAGATTTAAATCTCAATTTAAGATTAGGTTTAAGGGTTAAAAAACTAGAAGAATATGAGAACAAGGCTTACATTTGAAATAAACTTTTACTATTGTGATATTTGAGGGATATGATGTTTCCCTTATGCTGGACCATGCACTAGGCATCACAAACATGGTGACAAAGTGCAAGGATATGCAATCGTTCTATAGCCAATAAGCCTTTTAGTTGGATTTTATAGAAGGAAAAAAATTTATCGGGTATCAATTTGAATTCTTTACCAATAACTTATATTTAAAAAAAAAACTACTTCTGCCTTATTTCAGATTTTACTGGAAACAATTTATATTGGACTACAGCTATGGATAAATACCTAGATAATAATTTCACATCATGTGTTACTGGGAAACCTGTACAAAGTTCTGCCTGGTTTCAACAGAATTCCTGTCAATGTCAAAGTTACCCATGTGCAGTGGTTTACCTTCAACCAAATGTGTTTGTGTTGAAAAATTACAAATGTGAAGATAAAGCATTTGCTTTTTGTGAGGTAACTTTTGCATATCAATGCCTCCGCTTCAAAAGCAACCATCTACACTTTCCAGATTTCTGACAAAACGTTTATCTACACTTTCCGAGCAGCGTTGTAATTGGACTGTAAGCGGCCATAAGCTTAACATTGCAGATGCTCGTTGGCGGAAAGTGCGTAGATAGTCATTTTGTTGGAAAACTGAAAAGTGTAGATACTCGCTTTTGTATAGCGGAGGCATCGATATTTTGTAAAAAAAAAAAAAAATTATGTTATGTTTATAAACACGGCCCGGATCAGCTTGGCTCTTTCACAATTGTAAAAAAAAAACATTCCAAAATTAATGCATTGCAGCACTGTATGAATTTTTGTATGAATTTTCCACTTTTACATGTGATTGCGCCGACCAGCCTTGCTTAAAATTTTCACGGTTTTTCTAGGCTATCATTGCAAATGCTGGGCTTTGTATTTAAACTATAGTTTGTTTGTGTGGTTTACATTTTATTGAAAAGACCTTACATGTTAATAAGACAATGTCTTAAAGGGACTTATGACTATTGATTTTTGCAGCACAATAACACAATAATTTCAAGGAAACCCATTTTTTTCTACACACAATATATCAATTTTTTTTTCTTACGTTACAGACTGCTTGGAACATAGTGTCCGGTGTGAATTTTGCTCGACCTAATCAATACTACAACAAGGATTATTTGGAGAAAAATAAAAATATGTTCAATTGTAAAGCTTTAAATTGTGAACCAGCAGTAAGTAGTAAACGTTTTTTCTCTCATAATATGTTTCACACTAAAAAATAAGCGTTGAAAAACTTGTAAACATTTTCGTAATGCTTTAAATATTGTGGAATCAACGGTTATGACGTCACTAAACGTTGACAATGTAACGATAAAAGCGTAAATGACGTCACAAGCGTTGTAATTAAAGAGAAAACTCGTAGATTTGTAACGGCCAAGTTTAACGTTTATTCCATTGTAATTCTAACGCTTGTGACGTCATTTACGCTTTTATTGTTGGATTGTCATCGTTTAGTGTTACCATAACCGTTGATTCTACAATACTTAAAGCATTGCAAAATTGGGTACAAGCTTTTCAACGCTTTTTTTAAGTGTAATTTGCACCACCTAAGGATGCAACTAATTATAGTAATAAAAATACGTAGTAATTTCACGGTGTTCTTCTTATGTATGGGAGTGTAACCAAATTTTGTAGGCTTGTGATTGGAGTAGAGAAAACCCCGCTTTTGCGGAGATGCCCAAGTTACTTCGACAGCCAATTAGTGGCAGATTATAGCTTCTCAGTTAATCATTAATTAATAATATTAACAAATTGAGGAGGATATCCATAGATTTAAAAACAATAGCTGACTGGTTCAGGCATATTCTGATATGATTTTTATGTCCTGAAAATTCTTTTTAGTTGCGCTATGATTTATTAAAGTGACCCCCCTTTTAACATGATTTTATTATAAAGAAAAAAAAAACGCTTTTATTGAATCAACTGTACTAACTTTATAGTTACTATACGAACAATAAGACAGTGCCTAAAAACTCCCTATTTACAGTTCGTGCCACATAAGGATGTTCGCGATTAATCGAAATCGAGCTACGCTCAAGAGCTCAAGGTTGCTAGGAGGTGGGGTAATGTTAACTAAATGGAGAGTTTTTAAATGCTCTCTAATTGGTCGCATCCTTAGGTGGCGCGGACTGTAGTTAGCTTCGCATCAAATCCTAACGACCTTAAGCTTTTATCGGCTCGAAGCTCGATTTCAATTACTCGCTAATATCCTTAGCTGGTGTGGACTGTACTGCATAGTGACAGAATGATATACATTTACATTGTACTGTAGAACTAAAATTGAAACTGGTTCGGACTAAAACATTCTTATTGCCTAAATTACGGATTCAAATTCCACTGGAGTTAAAAAACGTTCAAAAAGAAAAATTATATGACAATATAAAAAAAAAAGTTTACTTAATAATCTGTAACAATTTATCAATTTATGTTTATTACCATTATAATAATTCTCTTTATTTGTAATTACACTTGCAAATTGTTTCAATATTTTTTTACATTATATACTTTTTCTCTTCAATTTAATACATAATTGTATAATTTAACAACATATTTTAATACGACGTGTGTAAAAATATTATGAACCAACCGATAAGGCTATGCATTGGTTGGATTTTGTATAAATGATGGATTTAAAAAAAAAATAATAATAATTTTTAAAAAAAAAAAAGTGCCCGGGCCAAAATCTTCGTTTTTTTTTTTTTTTTTTTAATTTTTTAATTTTTTTTTAATCATTTAACCGGGGTTGCAAACTTTTAGCTCAAAAACGAGCCAGCTCGAGTTTATTCCGCAAATACCTATAAAGAAAAATAATTTTTATTAGAAAACAATTTAGTTAATATTTTTGAACAAGCATGTAAAATAATTTATTTGTTTTTAAATGGTTAAGAATTGTTTAATTTAATTTACACTTTTGTCAAAAACACACACCATATTTTTTAACTTTATATGTTTTGTATATATATATATATATATATATATATATATATATATATATATATATATATATATATATATATATATATATTATATATATATAAAAATATGTATAATTTATTTATTTTCAGAAACTTAAAGAGAGTGAGTATTCTGTTTCAGATACCAATTAACACACAAATAATCAAGTGAAATATTATTTGATATTTTTAAATTTATAACACAGTTTGACACGTCTTATTAGTTGCAAGTGTTTGTGTATTTATATTAAATATATAATATTTAAATTGAAAACTAACATTTTAATGCATTTATGTTCACTTCTGAAAAAGAATAAAAGAATTGCAAATTCAACTCGTCAGATAGAAAAGACTATCCTCACTGCGAATCGAGCCTGGATCATTTGATTCAAGCTCGAATGCTCTACCCCTAATCTATCAGGCCGCTCTGATTTATAACAGTTAAATCTTGATAGTGTGAATTTCAGAATATTTGGAAAAACTAATACTGCTACTCTCTTTGCTCCTTGGCCCGAAAAGATCTGGGTTCGATTCCAAGTGAAAATACACTAGCGAGTTGAATTTGCAAAATTTTATAAGTGGGCGTAAGTGCAGTACATTGTTAGTTTTACTAGTTTATTACTTTACTCAGATTTCAAACTAAACCCGTGTGTCAAGCCAGATTGTTTTAAAATAATATGAATTTTTTCATAACACTAATATTTAAAATTTTATGTTCATTAAAAGGCAAAAAAATAATTAATTATAAAGTTTTTTTGTTAATTAGAAAAAACAAAAACTAATAGTTTTACTGCAATTAAATGTAGTAAGACATATTACTTAAGTATTTCTACAAAAGTAAGTATTTTTTTTTTATATAACTTTAATTCAATCAAATATTTAAACGGATAGGAGTAAGACTTAAATTGCATTTGGTATAATATTTTGTCAGTGGCAGGTGGCAAATGAAAATTTAACATTTAAACTTGTTTCTTATTAAAGCGCCTAAAACTATATTTTGCAAAGACATTTTTATTATAAAACCAGTTTTTTCAATTTTTTTACATATTTTACGAAGCAAGAGAGAGTGAGAGAGAGAGAGAGAGAGAGAGAGAGAGAGAGAGAGAGAGAGAGAGAGAGAGAATAAGGATTAACTTCATACATTGCAAACTGATTTCTGGCTTTTTTATTATTATTATTTCAACATAAAGTTGTAATGCCTTAAGTAGCATGGGTGCATGGTGAGCATATGAAGTCCTATGTTTCCCATGCTATTTTTTTCAAAAAAACAAATTTGATTTGAAATTTGATGTAAATGCTACTGAAGACTATACAAAATTATGCTGAAAACTACAGTAGAAGAAGAATTTGAGTCCAAAAAGGTTTTGATGTTTTAGATTAATCGTTAAATGCAACAGCGTGCACAATATTAATATATATTAGAATATGAATAACTATATATTTTTATATAGTAAATATTGCTATATACAGGAAAGAAGTAAGAAATTAAATACATGCTGTGATTTCTAGGTCAGTGCAATTGAAAACTGGCAACAATGCTGCGAGCATGGTTTGATCCCAGCTTCAGTTGATACACCTGAAGATTTAAACTGCATATTAAATCAATGTAAAAGTAATTGAATCAATAATGTCATTATTCACAAGTCTACTTGTTATAGAGTCCAAAGGGCGTACGTGCACCGTTTATAGCTTATGGCGGATGCACGCGCAGCAATGAATTTGAGAAAATTCAATACACCTTTTGGACACAACGGATATATATATATATATATATATATATATATATATATATTTATATAATATATATAATCTATTTTATGCTATTTTAGGCCTTCCATATGATGTTAACCTTCCCACACCATTATTGGACATTAATTTCAATAAAACATATTCCTCCTGTGTTACTGGTAAACGTTTTAATGAAAGCCTTGAAAAATATTGGGTACCTAACCCTTATACACCAAATGAAGCCTGTGCTTATATTTGGATTACTATGGAAAAAAAAGTGATAATTCTTCCTAGAAATTGTCAAAAACCATTTTTATCTTTGTTTTGCGAGGTAATATTTGTTTTAATAATTCTTCTAGTTCTTGTTAACTATAATTTATCTATCAAAATGTCTGTCTATCTATCTATCTATCTATCTATCTATCTATCTATCTATCTATCTATCTATCTATCTATCTATCTATCTATCTATCTATCTATCTATCTATCTATCTATCTATCTATCTATCTATCTATCTATCTATCTATCTATCTATCTATCTATCTATCTATCTATCTATCTATCTATCTATCTATCTATCTATCTATCTATCTATCTATCTATCTATCTATCTATCTATCTATCTATCTATCTATCTATCTATCTATCTATCTATCTATCTATCTATCTATCTATCTATCTATCTATCTATCTATCTATCTATCTATCTATCTATCTATCTATCTATCTATCTATCTATCTATCTATCTATCTATCTATCTATCTATCTATCTATCTATCTATCTATCTATCTATCTATCTATCTATCTATCTATCTATCTATCTATCTATCTATCTATCTATCTATCTATCTATCTATCTATCTATCTATCTATCTATCTATCTATCTATCTATCTATCTAGTATATATATACGTATATATTTCACACGATTTCTAATTTCTATATAGGAACTAGACAATAGGCAACTCATGGCACAGAAAATTGACATGGTAAGTACCAATTTGATATCATTTTGAAATCTCTAATATTTATAAATATTTAAAGACAAAAAAAAAAAAACTTCGAATGCATATTTTAATTTTTTTGCTTCTATTATATATTTGTTTAGGTAGAAACTGATATCAATGACTTTGATAAAATTGTTTACAATAAATCACTATCGTATTATATTGGTAAACATTCTGTAAGTATTTTATTCGACTAAATATACTTTTCTTATTTAATTTAAGTATACACAAACATTAACTGCACATGCTTGTTTCTATGACTATATGCTGTAGCATTATTGAACGTCATTATAATGGCAAATTTTCCTCTCTTTTTTTCTGTGTGCACAAAATGTCAGTTGCGGGATTATAACGTCACAGCTTGCTTGGTCCACGAAGGTGGAAACAAGTAAGCTGTGACGACATAAACCCGCAACTGTTATTTTGTAAATGGAAAATATATTAGAAATCAATGACTCAGGCCAAATTAATATTCATATTAATTTTTTAGTCCAAGGTGTTCTACGCCTTTCAGAAATATTAAAAATTCAAAATCACGAAAATATTTGGGCAAATTTTTGGCTTTTTTGTTAAAATCATAAATATGTTTCAGGTTTCTTTCAGTGCTGCAGGAAGACAATGTAACAGCTTAGATATGAAATTGATTAGTATTTATAATGAGGAAAATGAAGAAGCAGTCATTAGGGTGTTAATTAAATCAAGTAATTATAATCATTCGATCATAAAAAATTAGTACAATTTTAAAATATCTATTTATGCCGCAACGGAGCAAGTCCACATTTTGAATAATGTAGAAACTGTTTTATCTATGACTTTAAGTAATTTTTGCTCGCTGGCTTTTCCGTTTCAACCTATACTATGCATATTTAAGCATTCGAATATACATACATTCTATATGTAAACCTATAAACATAGGAAAAGAAAGTGCGGAAAGTGTAAATTACGTGACGGTAATAGTGGGAGAAAACTTCTTGCTAGCGGCAAGCTAGGTCTGAGCTCCCACTTTTAACACCACGTGGTTTCCTTTTCCTATTTTTAAGTAAACATAAGCAGACACAATTACGTATACTACAGTTTTTCTCATAAAAATAAGCACGTGGTAGGTTTTGAACATAGAAAAGTGTGGAATTAATAAATTGATCAACCAATAAGAACCAAACGTATCAGTTTTGAGCAGCTTTTCTGTGATATATTTTGCATTTGCATGGCTTTAGATTAGACGCCTCCTTTCTACTTCTCATCAGTACAAGTAGCCAAACGAGCAAACATGATGTAAAATAGGAGAAAGAAAGCAGAGCAGAAGAAAAAGAAACAGAGAGAGGGAGAGGGGGGGGGGGGGTAGTTACATTGAGGTGAAAATTTACTTCGTACTACCAAAGCATCATTGCTTTAGTAGCAAGCAGGAAAATTAAACGCTCTCTCTCTCTATCACACACACACACACACACACACACACACACACACACACACACACACACACACACACACACACACACACACATGCAAATGCAAGAACATGTTTCACAAAATATGTTACATCCGCTTCTTATTGGTCGATTATTTCAATAATTGCTCAGTTTAGTCAAATCTACCACGTATAACATTTTCTGCGGATATCTAATATAGTAATTTATTAAAGGCATGATTCATGCTTTACTGCATACTTTTCCACGTTAATTTTAATGTTTTTGTATATAATTTACAATAGAACGTCACCAGGACAAATTCTGGCTGAGTGCAGTGAGATATCTGGACAATTCCTGGGTCTGGTCTTCAACTGGGACATTTACTGAGTATTTCAATTGGGCATCAAAACATTCAGACTCTAAATCTGGACATTGCATATATTTTACTAGCAGTGGCTGGTATAATACCGAATGTAATAATACATACAATGTTATTTGTGAGAATTTTACTAAATAAAGTTTATAGAATATATCATTTCATTGTTTTTATTATTCTGCCTTCATATTTAAATTAGTATGTTATTTAAAAAAAAAATGACTCAAAAGGATTTTACGTATTTTTATAGCACCACTACGACTTGAATCATAACAATAAGAGAGGTGTTTATCGCTACACTTCTCAGCCTTTTGCTTGACTATCAAAGCACAACAAAATGTGCTCACCCACCCATTGTTCCTTCTCTCTAGTTTGCATGATCGGCTTGATTTCTGTCTTGAACAATTCAATCATCAGAGCATGATAGAAGTCAAGCAACAGGTTGAGAAGTGAAGCCGTAAATGAAATACCTATTTTACTTTTATGCATCCACTCGTATGGATGCGGTAAAAATCCTTTGAGTCTAGTTTTTAAAATAACTCGCCAAGTATGTACAGCTCTGGCCAAAAGTTTCCGAACGGGGCAGCGGCGGCCGCTGCGTTTTCTCATAAAGATAACATAGGGTGGTTGCGGGTTGCCTATGCAAATCGTTCGGGAACTTTTGGCCAGAGCTGTACAGTCAAAGACAAATAAAAGGTTACAATCTAAACTTACAATTTAATATATACAGTTTATATATATATATATATATATATATATATATATATATATATATATATATATATGAAACAATAGAGGTAACGCTCAAGTAACGTTCTCAATCACCTGAGCGTGAGTGGTGACCTCTAGTGAGTTTTATATATTTTTGAAAGAACGTGAATATAAGGTAACAAGGTTCATATAATAAAATTAATAAAGTCGAAGTTGAGCGCAGCACAAAACTCGCACATTCAATTTCATTTTGTGATGGATTGTAGCTGTTTCTAAGCCAATACAATGCCGTTCACCAGTTATGTCACTGATAATAAGGTGAAAAAAGTTTTAAGTGGTGATATGACGTCTTTGGTAAATTACTTTAAGCTGCGTGACCTTGGCCAAAACTTTTCCCGGAGCAACTAACCTCTTATATATGGACCTTGATAAGTTAAAATATCGTTTCAACATTAAAGACACACTTAACCCTGAAAATATGTATTTTTATTCTTCTACAAAACATTTCAATACAAATTAGTCGTTTATTTGACTTTTGTAGCCCGCGGGATAAACGAGCCCCGCGACGATAACGAGGGGGAAATGTGACGTCACATTTCCCCCCTACTGTGTAAGAAAAAGTCTGTGTACCTTCTCAGGTAAGCTTAGCAGGTAGAGCAAAAGGCACATATTTTTTACTCTCACTAGTAGTAATTTGTCTTGTTCCCTCGCGGGGCTCGCTTATCCTGCGGGCTAGAAAGTTGAAGTACACGACTGATTCTTATTGAAATGATTTGGAGAAAAATATAACATAATTATTTTCAGGGTTAATTGTATCTTAAGTGTATCTTTAAGTTTGAGGTGCGCAAATGAGAAACAAGTTTAAAATTTAACCTTTTATTTGTCTCCGTCTGCCTGGAGTGTTTGAGTGCGATTTCAAACATTTTTCGAAGACTATGTTAAGCACTCTAACAGTTGGCGTATGAGTATTCGAAATCTCGATCACTATTTCAATTAAATTTCAGATGTTAAAAATAAAATAATGATCAAATGTATATTTTAAATTACTTCCATTATTAATATAAAATTCTATAAAAAAAGATATAAATTAAAAGTGAGTTTTTTTCTATCTTGCTATAATACATGCTATTAGTTTTAGACATATTCGAACAAATCATGAATTATTAGCGAAGTGTTCGAAATTGGAAAAAGTTTGAAATGTCCATTATGCAAAGCATGTTCCAAACAACTTAATTGTTCGTTAGCTGTTTAAGTTCGTGAAAGGTAAATAAAAGTAACTTATTATTATTACCTTAACAGGAAATAAAAAATCCGGTAATATTTATGGAAAAAAAAAAAAAAAAAAAGGAAAGCACCGGTATAGTAATGAATTGTTAACTATATTTTAAATAATATTTATATCAAATGCCATTATTTTATTTTTTATATATTTATGTACAAGTAATTTAGGAAACTACGTTTTTTTATGATCTAACAATACTCATTAACAAATTTTATTTTTCATATGTATGCTCATGGTAGGTAAAATATAAATAAATGAATATCATGATTAGAATAATAATTTCTAACAATGCATACTTTTTTTTTTTTTTTTTTTTTTTTTAAACACAACATTTTCAGATGTACACTATTTAATTTCAATTTTCATTATGTAATATTTTACATTTCATCAATACTATAGCAACTCAGTATCCAAAATTAAATATATTTAGTCATATTTTAAGATCATGATTTTAGTTTATTTTTATATTAATTGTATTATACAAGTATGGAGTGGCAATGCAAATTCTAAGGTATTTGTGTGCTTTTTTTTTTTTTTTTTTATATATATATATATATATATATATATATATATATATATATATATTTTAAATTATTATTTATATGACGAGTCAATTTAACGCAAAGCGCGTCGAGGCGCGTCAACGGATAAACAAAGTTAAAATAATGTAAACAAATGAAGTTGTTAATATATAATATTTAAAAACAATGTTAACGGCTACATTTTTTATATTGTTCCAAGTTCCAACTATGTTTATTGTTCAAAGCATGTCAAATAAACGCGTCACATAAATAAAGCTACAAAGTTTATAGTATATAATATTGTGTCTTTAAAGCCATAGACTACATAAAACAAGTGAGCTTTTTAATTAATAAACACGAAATCGTATCTTCAAAACTTATGACAATTTTTACCAGAATGTTAATGTAGCCCCACGAGAGAGCGTGAAAAAATTGTAAAGTATGCAATTTGCGTGAAAATTTATGCTTATGACGTCAGTAACATGCAATAAATAGTATGAAAATGTTGTGCGGTTTGCATAAATCGATTTTTCTGATCACTACTCTGGGGCTACAGTTGGGTTTTGAGACAAATAGAAGTTATTTATGTAAATCACATCAAGTGTTTTGTGATATAAATGCTTATGTTTTTCCTTGGTCTATTCCTTTAACAATGGAATATTAACAAAATTAGCAGCATTTACACCTAAAGAATTACTTGATTTATGCTTCATTATATTATATATATATATACATATATATATATATATATATATATATATATATATATATATATATATATATATATATATATATATATATATATATATATATATATATATATATAATATAATATATATATATGGTTCTGAGACCAAGAGAGAGAGAGAGAGAGGGAGATATGTTGTGCACCAGACGAGTGGACGGCGGGCAAGCAAGCTTCATACTCTGATTCCGAGCAAAGAGAGAAGGTGTGCATAGTCAAGAAGGTGTGCTTAAATTTATTTCGTTGGCTACTGCAATGACAACGAGCCTAAGAAGACGGAGAACTGCGGCAGCAGACACACTTTGCTATTGTAATTTCGTGGACCAATAGTTTCTCTTTAACATTTATTCTGCTTTATACTGTACATGTAAAATAGCAATAAAATACTAACATTATGTAATGTAATTTAATGTTTTTGTTTTAATGAAGTCAAAAATTAGACATTCTTATATTGATATAAATATGTATAGGAAAATATCCTCTTTTAGAATATGAATTAAAATTACCCCCTTATTTTTTGTAACCTTCTTCATTGTGTACAGGCTATTGTTTCCAGTCAGAATAATAGTAAAGTTGATCCAAAGTATCGATTGATAAAATACACCACATTGATAAAATACACCACCACAACAACAACAACCGAGGAACCTCCTTATAATTTTCCTAAACAAACTAAAGTTAAATACAAAGATGAATGGCATGAAATATTTAGGACTACGGGGATATATGATTGTCGATATGCAGTCTGTGAAGATTTTCAGGTAAATCAAACAGTACAATTTATTATAAATCATTGAGTGAGTGAGTGAGTGAGTGAGTGAGTGAGTGAGTGAGTGAGTGAGTGAGTGAGTGAGTGAGTGAGTGAGTGAGTGAGTGAGTGAGTGAGTGAGTGAGTGAGTGAGTGAGTGAGTGAGTGAGTGAGTGAGTGAGTGAGTGAGTGAGTGAGTGAGTGAGTGAGTGAGTGAGTGAGTGAGTGAGTGAGTGAGTGAGTGAGTGAGTGAGTGAGTGAGTGAGTGAGTGAGTGAGTGAGTGAGTGAGTGAGTGAGTGAGTGAGTGAGTGAGTGAGTGAGTGAGTGAGTGAGTGAGTGAGTGAGTGAGTGAGTGAGTGAGTGAGTGAGTGAGTGAGTGAGTGAGTGAGTGAGTGAGTGAGTGAGTGAGTGAGTGAGTGAGTGAGTGAGTGAGTGAGTGAGTGAGTGAGTGAGTGAGTGAGTGAGTGAGTGAGTGAGTGAGTGAGTGAGTGAGTGAGTGAGTGAGTGAGTGAGTGAGTGAGTGAGTGAGTGAGTGAGTGAGTGAGTGAGTGAGTGAGTGAGTATTTTTTAAGGTAATGAATAAGATGAAATAATTTAAATAAATTTAAAACTATAATACTGTATATTGCTTTTGTTATTTAAAATCAAGTTTGTATTTAGTTAAGTTTTATTGAAAAAAAGGTTATGATAATTACTAACTAAAAGCTGTATTGATTTCTGTTTAAAAAAAATTAATATATTTGGGTTTGTCTACTACTAAAGTAAAGTAAAAAAATAATTTTTTATGTTGAATTATTTAAGGCTGGCAGAAAATATTACAAAACAGGTAAATACAATATATTATAAATAAAATATTTTTATGATGTTGTCACCAGTAATTTGCAGTTTTTTTTTTTTTTTTTTTTTTTTTTTTAGAGGAACAATTTGATTGCAAATAATTGATACAGAGTGTTCAATGACTTTTAATATATTTATTTCTTTCCACTTCCTGTATAAAGTTATGTAATAATTTTTTTGATGATTATGTAATAAATTTTAACAGCATTATATATTATATATAATACTTAATTTATCACATAATAGCAATAATAACAATGTAAATTACAAGAACACTATTGATAATGCTATATATGCAGTTTTGCATAAATTATGTAATAAATAAAAAAACTGTGCTGAAAATAAACTAGTATTATTACGTTATTATTTATGACTATGTAAAAATAATACAGAACGATGTTAAATAACAACCCTTATTTTTTAGTCAATGATCCTGGTGCAGGAAAGGTTACAAATTGTTCAGGCAAAGAATATTTTGTAGCTAGAGATCCAGTAAGTATACAACATTTTAACGATATATTTTTATTGTATAGTAAAGAAACAACTGTTTTGAAGCCAACTTTATAGGCGTAGTATAAAAAAAGTCTAATATCCTAACAAACCTAAATATCAACGTTGATTTAGCTGGAGTCATTGATTTCTAATTCTATTCACAAAATATCAGATGCACTTTTAAGACGATACAGCTCTCTTGATTTCGCGCGCGTGAACCAGTGATATGTGACGTCATGTGACGTCATATACCTACATCCCTACATTTCGTGAATGGAAAATAAATTAGACATCAATGACCTTGGCTAAGCCAGGGTTGGTATTTATGAATGATAGGATATTAGACAAGTTTTTTGTTCTACGTGTTCTACGCTTTCAAGCGATTTCCCTTATATTCCGCTTCCGTTTTGACGTATGCTGCGCATTCGTAGTAAGTAGAAACAGAAGTGGATGTAAGCGGACACGTTTTAAATCCTCCTCAAACATTTTTACTTTTAAAATAATTATAGTCAATACCTTTTGTTATATTTTTGTTGATAAAAATTTCTTGATGATTTTTTTTTCTTCAGGTTTTCAGTTATGCAGTTTATGCAGAATGTTGCAAATATGGCATGGTTCCTGCTTCATTTAATAGTAAAGAAGAAATGCTTTGTGTTCTGAATGCGCTTAAAAAAGTTCCAGGTATACATAAAATACTTTTTTTGGAAACATAAAATAAAATTAACGGCAGTCTGCTATATTTTTATTATTATGTAAAAATATAAAATTACTTAATAATTATGTTTTGTTTTACAATGTTATGAAAAAAAAATAACATGATTTTATATAAAATTATGAATGATCAACTGTATTGTATTATAGTACGATATAAATATAAAAAAAGAAAAAAACATTTCGGGTTAAATTGCAAATCAAAGAAAAAGTAATATACTATTATAATTAAAGTACGTTATATTGAAAGTTATTTTACGCAAAAATCTTTAATTAAATAGGTACAAAAAGAGGGGATGTAAAATTGCAAGCTCATTGCATTGCTGATTAAAGAATTTTTACTGCCGTGAAATTTCTTCGCTCATTTAATTAATTAATTAACTGCGTGATATTTAAGTTTGATGGAATACGATATATTTATGGTGGGTAGGCAAAACACGTGTCGATGCCTCCGCGGAAAACCGAACTATCTATAGTCTCCGCGCGCCTCAAATTTGGAACATCTGCGATCTCTGCTTCTCCCAAAATTGAAGCATCTGTAATGGAGCGCTGATAAGAGATGCTTCAAGTTCAGGAGAGGCGGAGAGCGCAGATGTTCCAAATTTGAGGCGCGCGGAGACTATAGATGGTTCAGTTTTCCGCGGAGCCATCGCGTGTACACAACTTGGCGATAGTGGTAATATCAGTGAGTTTGGTCACATTCCTATCACGGAAGTAAAAAATCTTTAATCAGTAACCTTAAGCTTGTAATTTTATATCCCCATTTTTGTACCTATTTAATTACAGATTTTTACGTAATATAACTTTCAATATAACGTGCTTTAATTATAAATATATTACTTTTTCTTTGTATTGTATTTTAGGTTATACAAGACATGATCTACAGACAGCTTACATATCTCACCAACTTGACGGTCGTTTTAAATCATGTTACACTGGACAAACTATGAACAAAACTTTGTGGTATCGTGATGAACCTAATAACGGCAATAATATCGAAGCATGTGCAGTCATTATCAATTTCAAAACTGAGTTTGATGATAGCAAATGTCTAATTGATGCCAAACAATACGTACTCTGTGAGGTAATTTCTATTAACATTACTTACTTGGTTCCACCATTAGTTAAGTAAGCGACTATATTTTAGCACGCAGGAAAAACATAAGGGTTCTCTAATTACGCTTATGAGGAGAAACGCGTTTTAATTATTTATATTATTTTTTTTAAGCGGAAAGTATATGTAAAAAAAAAATAATAATAGTGTGAGACATTGCTAGTGTCGTAGGCTCTAACGGGATGACCGTGGCGAGTGTTGTTCTTCTTGTTGTCCGACGTTGGGCGCATCTTCAGGTCATCCCGTTAGAGCCTACGACACTAGCAATGTCTCACACCATTTATCGAACCGTGAAAACCTACATCTCTACAATATAAATAATAATTTTAAAAATACCTTAAATTTCAGAGTGTACCAGCAAAAATCAATAAATTTTCCAGGAGTTTTAAAAATAACTTTAGTAAAAATATTTCTTTAAAGTACTACAATGAAAAAATAATCAATCAAACCAATCATCTAAATGTATTGAACTGTAAAACATCGTATTGTAAACAATGGATAGTAAGTATTTTGGAATATTATTTTTAAAGTTATTTTAAATATTATATCTGTATTTCTTTTTTCAGCCTGACTTCAGTGAAAGTAAGATATAAAATAGGCATTTCTATAATTATTATTCTATTTTATTATTAGTTTTTTTTTTTTAAGTAAAACTATCAGAACATAATATTAGAGCGCCCAAATACAAACAAATGCAGCAGTAGACACCTAACTCTCTAGTTAGCTAGCTAACTCATTTATTGCTATAAATATATTACAACATGATTAAGCTTGTAAGTCTATCTTTTACATGCAATTTTGAACTGACTTCTGTATTATAAGGTATGCTGCCACCTGAAGGAAAAATCATAAAAGAATGTGGAAAATTATATTTTTATGATACTACTAAACTGGTAAGAAAAACTATTTCATGAATTATGATGAATGAATGAATGAATGAATGAATGAATGAATGAATGAATGAATGAATGAATGAATGAATGAATGAATGAATGAATGAATGAATGAATGAATGAATGAATGAATGAATGAATGAATGAATGAATGAATGAATGAATGAATGAATGAATGAATGAATGAATGAATGAATGAATGAATGAATGAATGAATGAATGAATGAATGAATGAATGAATGAATGAATGAATGAATGAATGAATGAATGAATGAATGAATGAATGAATGAATGAATGAATAAAGATGAATTATACACTCAATTCTGCAAGAGAAGTATCCTGACTAGCTAGACAACCAGTTGGTCACATTTGCTTAACAAATTGCATAACCTAACAGGATACTTAAGAATACACAGCATGTATGCAACTCTGAGACATTTTCTGAATACATCGAAATAGTATTATAATATATATATATATATATATATATATATATATATATATATATATATATATATATATATATATATATATATATATATATATATATATATATATATATATATATATAATTGAAATTGTTCTATTTTCGATATTTTAATATGTTAAAATTTAATTAACGGAATTTTTTCAAACATGCCAAACAAATATAATTAAATATAATTTGATTAAAATAGCAATTTTTATCTTTGACACAAAGGAACCTAACTAAAATTTATGTGTGTGTATATATTTATATATATATATATATATATATATATATATATATATATATATATATATATATATATAATAATAATTGTATAATTTGTGATACAAATAATATTAAAAACTTTAACATATTTTGTAACATTATGCCATTTTTTTTCCAGATGACATATTCTCAGAACTGGGAATTTTGTTGTAATAAAGGAATGACACCAGTGAATATCGAGTTGGCAAAAGATTTGAAATGTTTATCCACACTTTTAACGAGTAAGCTTATTTATGTATATATATATATGTATATATATATATATATATATATATATATATATATTTATATTATATATATATATATATATATATATATTATATATATTATATATATTATATATATATATATATATATATATATATATATATATATATATATATATATATATATATATATATATATATATATATATATATATATATATATATATATATATATATATATATATATATATATATATATATATATATACACACACACATAAATATAGTTTAAATAAAAAAAATTGATAAGAAGAAAGCGTAAAAATAGTCTTTAGACTATTGTCAATATTCAAGGTATTGTTGTTGTTCATTTTTTTTTACTAAAAATGTCCACAAATCACATGATTTCAAGCTTTTGTAAAAAAAAAAAAAAACTGAAAAAATTTATTAGTGACTATATTTTAATCTCGTAGACTTTTTTATTTTTCTGATGTTTTTCTGCAATTTCTAACAAAAAAAGAGCAAAATTTTAAAAACAACGTTTTCAGTAGCGTCTCTAGGAAAAGTTCAAAAACAAAAATTTAACGATAGTGGAACACCAAAACAAATATTTAAATTATTGAACTTAATTTTTTTTTATTTATTATTATTATTATTTTGGCAGCACTTTTCAAGAGACGTTTTAATAAAATAATAACGTTAGACAAATTATTATATTAGTAATGAAATATGCTAATAAAATCAGGAAAGAGCTGCAACAACTTTAGACTATTTTCCGATTATTAAAAGAAATTTTACAGATTATTTTTACATACTTTATTTATTTATTTATTTTGTTCTAAAAAAGAAACTATTTTTTTGCTCACTAGTGATACTAATAAAATACGTTTTTATTGTATTAACATTTTTACTATATAGTGCAATATACCTCTAAAAAAAAAAATAAAATAAAAAACTTTATGTCTTTTAATTTCAGATTCTACTGGTAACAATATGTTTTGGACTGCAGTAATGGATAGATACTTAAGTAATAATTTCACTTCATGTTTGACTGGAAAACCTGTTGAAAAATCTCTCTGGTTCCCATATGATTCTTGTCAACGTCAAGTTAACCCATGTGCAGTAGTGCAGTTTCAATTTAATTCACTTGGGTTAAAAAATTTCAAATGTGATGATAAAGCATTTGCTTTTTGTGAAGTAGGTTTGGATTTTTTGGTTTTTTAATTTTTGATTTTATGATTTTTGTTTTTTGCCATAATTTGTGGTTGTTTAGCACCTTTTACTATAGATTTTAAAAAATCGCATAAAAATGCGTTTCCACTATCTTAGTAGGATGGTAGCATGCATGAAAAACATAAATTTAAAAAAATATATATTTATCAGTCTTGTAGTCGTTACCTGATTTTTCTATAACGAAACGATTTAGCGTTATGTTAATTTCATATAAAACTATAACGATAACGTTAACTCTAATTTGTTACCAACTATAACGTTAACTTGCGTTAACTATAACGTTAACTTGCGTTAACTATAACGTTAACTTGCGTTAACTATAACGTTAACTTGCGTTAACTATAACGTTAACTTGCGTTAACTATAACGTTAACAGCTTTTTTAGAGGATATGTAATTTTTTATGATTATTCGTAAAGTTAATCATTTAAAAAGTAAATATTTTACTTATATTTACTCATTTATATATAAAAGGGTAATTTCATTTATTATTTCTCTCACTTTCTTTGTTGATTTTGTTTTTTCAATCACTATAAAGTAAAAATTTCTTTCAAAAAGTAACGTTTTAGTTAACGCTATGTTAACTTCAATTTTTTTTAATCTATAACTATAACGCATTAAAAAAAAAAGGGTTTTCCTATGCTGAGCAATGATATTTATTTTCATTACCATACAGTATGGCATTCAAGTTTAATATGACGTCACATAAATATGCACACATTTATTTTTATTAATGTTACAGACTGGTTGGGATATTGTATCAGAAGTAAATATTGCTCGAATTAATAAATATTATGACAAGGAGTACATGCAGAGAAATAAAAAACTTATTAATTGTAAATCTATGAATTGTGAACCAGCAGTACCTTCCGTAAGTTACACAAAGGTTATCCATAGTTTTAGTGACAGCAAAATGAACATTCTTATTAAGGTATTACTTTAGGTTAGTGATTGTTTTCTGTTTTTCTGTACCCAAAAATGAAATCCAAAAAATTGTATCTCAAAAACTCACGTCACAACAGAGCGTTGGAGTATCTCAAAATGCCCCGCCCCCTATGTTAATGAATCTATATTTGAACCCCAAAATTAACCCATTCTGTGTTGTTTGTTTTAGCGGTTAAAAAATACTATCTTGTGTTTCGTATTAACTTTTAATGAAAAATGATTTTTCAGATTTTTCTTGAACGAATTTTACGAGAAAAAAAAAATATTCCAAATTGACCCATGTTAATTTGAATATGCGATTTTCAATCATTTTTTTTCTCCGTTAATGTCTCGTAAAAATAATTTGAAAAGTCAATTTTATTAAAAGAACACACTGGTATTTTTTGTTTAGACGTTGAACTAGAAATTGTTTGCACACGGTGAGCTTGAAGTTTTGTATGTTTTACGAGTTAAAGGGGGCGTAACCCGATGACTTTTAACGCTAATGTTCGTTTGGAGTATAGAAAATTGTTCCTTGGTTCATTATGAACCTAAAAAATGATATACAATTTAATTTTACCACAACATTCCTACCCTAAAGTAGTACCTTAAATAACTGTTTTAATTAATAAATTAAAGAATGTCATAGTTTTGAATAACATAAAAATAGCATATGAGAGGCTATTTCCACTTTTTACAACGGCGGCACCCGCGACGAAAAATTTTCGCCGATCGAATTGAAATTTATACACGAAGTACATACTAATGAAACATGTTTCGTCATAAAATATTTCTGAAAAATTTTATTTGGTTCGCGAGATACACGTATTTGAAAATGGCGGCCCATGCGCGATATGGGCATTTAGAGTCAACTTCTGGGCTCTGCATCTTTTCGTGTAAAAGAGATATTTTAAAAATTCTTTTTCGAGGGAGTAGACCAACATGTTAACTTATAATTTATTTGAGCACCAAAATTTTAAAACTATCCAAAGTATTTTTTAATAATTTAACAAAAATGACGAGATTCTTCAAAATTGCCTATTTTCTACGACCCGGCAAAAATATTCAAAAATTTTTTTCATGATATTTAACGTACTTTTTAGTTCAATAGTATCCTTATTAATACTTTTTTATGGAAAAAGTAATTTTTGAAAATTTACATAAAGTACAATACTCGACAAAACAACCGACATTTTGTCAAATTGATGATATTTGACCTCAAATATGGCCGTGTTACCCATTGTTTTCGGAAAATCAAAGTTGATGAAAAGAAAGCTTACATCTTACTCTACACAAGCAAAAAATAAAAAATGTGCTTATGAAGTTGCATCTACGTTTTGTAGCTATCTTCGTAACTTGCTTTTCGCGCGCTATACGTGATGTCAGCGGCTGCATATAAACATGCCCGCTAACATTAAAACGACCAAAAATGTTGTTAAAATATTATATCTTTTTAGTTTTGTTGACTTGAGTAACAATTTTCATTGTTTCTGTAAAAAAAAAAAAAAAAAAATCAATTTTGTTGACTTATGCTGAATTTTTGAGGATTCCTCTTCCCGCTAACTTAATCCATGGTAAGGGCAACTTCTAAACCTGCAATAGAATAGACATGGAGACCCCACCTTTTAAAAATTCTTAAAAATAGGTCATAAGTCAGTTTGTACTAATATATATAAAGATTATAACAAAATATAATTATTATTTAAATTTTTTTGTAAAGTTATCTATAAATAATATACAGATAGTAACATGACTTTTTTTCCAGAAAACATCAGAATTTATTTGTTTTATTGTTTATTTTATTTATTGCCTTTTTTACAGTTTTACAGTAGAAAACTTTAGCAATTACAGATGAAAGCAGCAGGTTCAGGAAACTCTTAGAATCTTCTATTTCTAAGTATTGCAAAACGATTGTTTTCAGCCATTTGAAGTTTTTTTTTTTTAACATTTTTTTTATATATAAATTAAATACCTAAATGTATGTTAATTTTTTCACCTCGGTGCATTAATTTTCATCTTAAAATATTATAATAATAAACATCGTTTAGCAATGCTTAGAAATAGAAGATTATAAGATTTTCCTGAAACTGTTCACGGTTCCGCCTGTAATTGGCGAGAGTATTCTATACTGGTAAATTGTTTTAAAACAGGAATAATAATAATAATAAAATTGATAAACAATAAAACAAATAAATTATGATGTTTTCTGGAAAAAAAAAGTCATGTTACTATCTGTATTATTTATAGATTACTTTACAAAAAAAAATGGAAATAATAATTATATTTTGTTATAATCTTTATATATATTAGTACAAACTGACTTATGACCTATTTTAAAGAATTTTTAAAAGGTGGGGTCTCCATGTCTATTCTATTGCAGGTTTAGAAGTTGCCCTTACCCTGGATTAAGTTAGCGGGAAGAGGAATCCTCAAAAATTCAGCATAAAAAGTCAACAAAATTGATTTTTTTTTTTTTTTTTTTTTTACAGAAACAATGAAAATTGTTACTCAAGTCAACAAAACTAAAAAGATATAATATTTTAACAACATTTTTGGTCGTTTTAATGTTAGCGGGCATGTTTATATGCAGCCGCTAACATCACGTATAGCGCGCGAAAAGCAAGTTATGAAGATAGCTACAAAACGTAGATGCAACTTCATAAGCACATTTTTTATTTTTTGCTTGTGTAGAGTAAGATGTAAGCTTTCTTTTCATCAACTTTGATTTTCCGAAAACAATGGGTAACACGGCCATATTTGAGGTCAAATATCATCAATTTGACAAAATGTCGGTTGTTTTGTCGAGTATTGTACTTTATGTAAATTTTCAAAAATTACTTTTTCCATAAAAAAGTATTAATAAGGATACTATTAAACTAAAAAGTACGTTAAATATCATGAAAAAAAATTTTTGAGTATTTTTGCCGGGTCGTAGAAAATAGGCAATTTTGAAGAATCTCGTCATTTTTGTTAAATTATTAAAAAATACTTTGGGCAGTTTTAAAATTTTGGTGCACAAATAAACTATAAGTTAACATGTTGGTCTACCCCCTCGAAAAAGAATTTTCAGAATATCTCTTTTACACGAAAAGATGCAGAGCCCAGAAGTTGACTCTAAATGCCCATATCGCGCATGGGCCGCCATTTTCAAATACGTGTATCTCGCGAACCAAATAAAATTTTTCAGAAATATTTTATGACGAAACATGTTTCATTAGTATGTACTTCGTGTATAAATTTCAATTCGATCGGCGAAAATTTTTCGTCGCGGGTGCCGCCGTTGTAAAAAGTGGAAATAGCCTCTCATATATTATTTGCTCATATTATAATGCAGATATTTTCAATTTTCAGAAAGCTAATGAGAGTGAGTAGTATTTATTTTCTGGTACAAAATAGACCAATTGCATGCCATGGTCTTAAAAAAATGTGTTAGGAAAAATATATAAGGTAGAGCTGTAAAAAACTCGAATTTTTTTAGCCCGGGCTGAGATTTTTTAGCACAGTTTGACTTGAAACTCGGGTTTAGCTTGAAATCGAGCTTAAACTCCAAAAACGAACCAAAGCTCGGAAAGCTCGATATTTGAGCCAAAGTTTAAAAATGAGCTTTCGAGCCTATGAAGAATAAAGCTCGATTTTCATGACTAAAAAATTGTTTCTGAAGGCCAAAAGTCATAAATAAAATAAAATTATTTTCATTAATATTTTAAACAGCCTATTTTTTCATGATAGAATATTAAAAACACCATTGTACACACAATTTACAAACTTTTTTTTTCTTTGCTTTCTGCAAAAATTGTTCTTTAGCACGATTTGTTTTGAAAATCTTATTTTGTTTCCGAGTCATTCACGAGTTCGCCTCAAAATAGCTCGAATTCATTATTTATATTCATATTTCATATTCATATTTATATATTTTAAATATATATAATATAGTTCCCTAAATATAAACATTAAAACTTTGTTATTTTTTGTGCTTACTAACACTTTTATATTATGTTGATTAAGCACCCACCGATAAGACTTCATTGTCTTGGTGGGACTTATTTATGTATTTTTTTTTAAATAAAAAAAAAAATAGAACACTAGCAAAAGTAGGTTTAGTGAGAAAATAAACAAACTCACAGCCCAACAATACTAACAAAGTGCTAGCAGACGACTTACTGTTCCTGTCTACATTTAACATGCTATCTTATGGGGCAATGAAGCAGCTATAACTCCCAAGCTGAAATTTTTACTGTAGCTTACTGAGTCTACAAGCTTTTGTTCCTGTATTTCACGTGATTTGGTTAAAAATGATTTTTTTCACCCAATTGACTTCAAATCCAGGAAAACAAAAGCTTTGAGGCTTAGTAAGCTACACTAAAAATTTCAGCTCTGAAAAATAATTCAAACTCAAGTTATAGCTGCTGCATTCCACCATAAGAAAGCATGTTAAATATAGACAGGAACACTAAATCGACTGCTAGCACTTTGTTAGTATTGTTGGGCTGTGAGTTTGTTTTGGGCTGTGAGTTTGTTTACTTTCTCACTAAACCTACTTTTGCAAGTCTTCTATTAGAGTAATTAAAATATAGTATTGTATTCATTTAATCAATTACAGACACAAAATTATAAATCAACAGTATTTCACAAATTGTTTTGAAGATAAATAATCTGAAATACATGGGTAGATGAAATCATGGGACAGTTTCTGCAATAAAATGAATATAGCTTTGTAAGTCCATAAAAGACAAAATAGTAAATTATTTTAATGTAATGTTTTCTTTTTTTTATAGAAAAAATTAAGAACACTTTTACCCCATTTCAATGTAGCAAAACATATTACTTAAGTTTTGTGACGATCGCAAGTATTATTTTCTAATTACTTTTGTAGCATAACAATTATCATAATTGTTTTTAATTTTTTCTCGCAAATTGCAATTTTTAATATTGTGTGTGTGTTTTCGTAAAAAAAAAAGAGGAGAAAGGCTCTAAAACTTTTAATATTATTAAAGCAATTACACTCATATTTTAAACGGCTTTCCTTTAAACAAAATAATAAATAAAAATATAAGATAGAAGAAAAAGAAGAAGAAAAAATGTCTTTAATTCATACAAAAAATTGCTGAAAGCTACCAATTTTCTAATTTATTTGTTGTTTTTATATTGACCGATTATGTTTACTCTAACAACAGGAAAAGTAAGTGCCTGAAAAGGAAACCAAATGATGTTTAAAGTGGGAGGAGGCTCAGGCCCAAGTTGCTGCTGACGGTCTCCCAATTTATCATCACGTGATCTGCTCTTCCGGCACTGTCTTTTCCGGTACTTTAAGTAAATTTGAGTGGTCAGTAACTGCTTCTGTTTACGTCAAAACTAACGGAAGCGGAAAAGTTTAGTATAAAGATTGATAGTACTTTAGCGGACTACCAGACTGTTTCATCTTTTTTTTTTTTTTTTTTTTTTTTTTTTTGCCATTTGTGTATACTGCCTGTCTTTAGTATGCATTTTTAAATCTAAACAATATTTGGGATTTTTAGGTAACTCCAATTGAAAATTGGCAAAAATGTTGTGATTTTGGTCTGATGCCAGCCTCAGTGGATACAATGGAAGATTTAAATTGCATCGCTAATCAATATAAAAGTAATTATTAATTATTAAATTATTTTAAAAAACTTAATTTACGGTTTTTAAGTTACAGATTAAGTTTGTCGTTGGTTTTAAGATGACAATGAAATAATAATATCAATATTCCATATGTAAAATCTTGGTTTATTATTATTATTATTTTGCAAGTCTTCTAATTTGTAGATATAATTACAAATTTTAGATTATAAAAATCATTTAAATCTTCCCACTGTGTTAATGGACACTCATTTCAATGGTACATTTTCTTCTTGTGTAACTGGAAAACGTCTTCATGAAAAATTTGAACCATATTGGAGCCATAACCCTAATGGACTAAATCAAGCCTGTGTTTACATGTGGATAACAATAGAAAAAACTGTTAGAATTCATAACTTACCTTGTCATGGTAAAATGTTATATTTATTTTGCGAGGTAAGCCATTATTAATATTTCTTCTTGTTCTTATTAACTCTTATCTATCTATCTATCTATCTATCTATCTATTTATCTATCTATCTATCTATCTATCTATCTATCTATCTATCTATCTATCTATCTATCTATCTATCTATCTATCTATCTATCTATCTATCTATCTATCTATCTATCTATCTATCTATCTATCTATCTATCTATCTATCTATCTATCTATCTATCTATCTATCTATCTATCTATCTATCTATCTATCTATCTATCTATCTATCTATCTATCTATCTATCTATCTATCTATCTATCTATCTATCTATCTATCTATCTATCTATCTATCTATCTATCTATCTATCTATCTATCTATCTATCTATCTATCTATCTATCTATCTATCTATTCATGCGATTTCTTATTTATTTAGGAACCAGGTGATAGGCTAACTACAATACCGAAGAATGACATGGCAAGTATTAAATATATTTTTTTAAACATTATTTTGGCAAAGTATGTAAAGAAGATAATTGAAAACATAATTTAAAATTATCTTAAAACTAATTGACGATGTAAAAATGTTGTTTTGTTGTGTCTTTTAGATTGTTCAGGCTGACGCTGATAGAAATGATTTCGACAAAATCGAATACAATGAAACAGTATCATATTATATCAGTAAAAATCCTGTGAGTACTTAATTTGCTTGATTTTTTTTTATTTCAGTACAGATTGTCATAAATTTCTTGAGTATCCCTTTCACTAAATATCAAATATTTAAATGAATATTGTGAAATTTTTTTTTAATTTTTTGGTGCTAAAAGATAAAAGCTTGTAATAATATAATATTTAAATAATCCTCTCTGTATTTTCTCTATTCATTCAAAAATATGTTTGAATGTTTTTGTATCATGGTATTAACTCTTTATTTCAAATAATAATATACAGTATGTAGAAAAAATATTAATATAAAAGAATAGAAAAAAAAATAAACGGACGACTTAGAAAGAGCGTGTCGCTCAACTCATTTAAACTGTTTGCACTCATGGCTCACGCTCAAAAGAAACAAAATCAGCAAACTTACGAAAGCGTCGCTCAAACAAGACGCTCATGGCTAAGTCTTCTAACATATTCTAAAATATTATATATAATTATATATATTAATAAAATATTTACACAATACTCTATAGCCCTCTAAAACACACTCCTTTTAAGTATTTTTCTATGTTTTCAAAAGATAGACAATTATTTATGTATAAAATATTATTTTATGAGTATATAAAAAATATATATATTTCCAGCTTTCCTTCGATGCTGCAGGAAGAGTATGTAACAGCTTTGAAATGAAATTGCCTAGTATTTATAGCAAGGATCTGGAGGAGACACTCATTAGCATATTGACTAAGTCAAGTAAATATTATTAACAATATTCTGTGGTGTTAGTGTTATTGATGTTGACATACATTTGCAGTATACAGTTGTAGCATACGTTTTATATATATGTTGGCAACCATTGCCGAATTCGCTCATTGGCCGATCCGAAATTCAGCACTTGTGCATCGTAATGTTGACCATAGACAATTTTTTTTGTCAAATTTAATAAGAAATCATTTTTATAAATATATAAATATTTTAATTAACTGAAAACCATAATGTAAAATGATGTGTTACAATAATAAAAATATATATGATATTATTCATACTTATACCGAATATCGTAACCTGCGCATTAAACATTTTGACCACGCTGCAGCGTGGCAATTATCAAAAACCACTCCACGAACTGGCTAAAATGTATTTGCCAAAAATTTGGCATTTGTTAAAAACCACTCCGCAACGTGGTCAAAATTACGATGCATTTCGGATCTTGGCAAAAATGCATTGCCACGCCGTGACGTGGTCACTTATTTCGGCCAATGAGCAAATTCGGCAATGGTTGCCAACATATATATGATAAGAATTATACTCTTTTGGTGAAATACTTTGCCTTACCTTCTGTAAAGATACTAGGCTAGTTGCTATTATTTTAAAATAACACTATACTTAATTAATATAGGTACTTTTTACACAAAGTTAAAAATCACTCATTTTACAATTTTTTTTAATTACATAGCTTTGCCATTCTCATAAAATGTTAAATTAAAATGTGAATGTTATTTAATTATTATTATTTCAAAATTTTGAAAACATTGAGTGTAAAGACTACACGGAAAAAAATTACTAACAGTTAGCTGTATATTACTAAAATTTTTAATGAAAAACGACCTAGGAACTTTTCTTTGTTAATTTCAGTAACAAAAGTTAGTTAACTCAATCAACAATACTTTAGTAGTATGTAATTGACAAGTTAGTAAATTTTACCAACTTTGTTTTTTTTTTAAATTGCATCTAACTCAAGTTAATCATTTTTACTACCCTAACTTATTAATTTTTTACTATCTATACTATTTATTATTAATGACAAGGTTGTTATATTTTATCAACTTAAATTAGTTATGATACCTATAGTTGGATATTTATAAATTGATTTCTTTTTTTATTATATAAACCTGCTGGTAAATTAAATAATACACAAATAATTCACTTTAATTGCTTGAATTATTAATCTCTCATGGTAACTACACTGTATTGAAGGGTGGTGGCAGGGGTTAGATTTTCAGTTTTTGTCACAGTCATGGGTACACATGATGAGTGGATAGCACTTGTGTTGTCACTTAGCAGCACCACCATCTCCGTGATATCGAACTTTAAAAATGGTCCTTTGGTCTGTTAGTAATGACTAATGAGATGTTTGTAATGCCACAAATATCCAAACTGTTGCGGGGGGCAGGAAAGTTTTTGGCCAGCCCTGTAAGAAAATAATAAAATGCAATGAGTGATGAGTTACATCATAACGTCTCTATACATACAACAGTGTTTAATTTTGAAAAAATAATTTCCAAATATGCTTTGGGAATAACAAATTTCTATGTAGCTTACCTTAGTGCGAGTAATATATTCCAAAGTCAGTTGATTTTCTTTTGGTTTTCAAATATATTAACTATGATTGCAGGAGCACAAGTTCACTGTATCACTGTTTCACGAGCACTGATAAAATAAGGGGTGCAGGAAAGTGACGGTTATTTTTAACGGTATTTTAATGATGTTACTAACATGTTAACTGAATTCTATTAACATATTTTCTTAAAAAATATTTTGATAAACATGTTAGTAATTTATAATGAGAATAGTTGATATAACTTTTTAAAATTGAAATAAACAATTATGTTTATTAAGTTTTACTAACAAGACTTGCAAGATTAAAAAAAAAATAAAGTTAGTAAAAATTAACTACTATTTTTCATTGCTTATAATTAACATTGTCAAAGAAGTAAAAATGTTAATTTTTACTAATTAAATATCAGAATATCAATAATGCGTTCACTAAGTTAAGATCAATTAACTCTAGTTGGTAACAATTTTTTTCCGTGTAGTGTCTATGCACAGTACGTAAGATAAAATATTTGATTTAGAAAGTTTTTTTACCATCATGCAAATTTAACTTGCTCCACATACAATATTAGCAAAACATGTGTGTGTGTGTGTGTGTGTGTGTGTGTGTGTGTGTGTGTGTGTGTGTGTGTGTGTGTGTGTGTGTGTGTGTGTGTGTGTGTGTGTACATATAAATCCCTTTCAGGGAAGCCAAAAACACAGATGTTTTTAACATGACATAGTGATAGACCTCCACAAGTTTCTATCCTGACATATACATACAGTACTTCTCTTGCTTCATTCGAACTCATACCTTGTTTTATAAATTTCCTTTTTGATATAATACTGTGTATAAGGTGTATGCGCATAACGTCATTCTTAATGCTTTTCGATGCTCTTCTTGAGCACTAAATAACATTATTCAGCATAGAAAAAACATAGTCATGATATATTTTCTATGGAAAATTATATATTTTTTAATGTTATTATGTGTCTTGCATACTTGAAAAACAAATTCAAACTATCAATAGCAAATATGTTCTCAAAAATATAGCAAAGTATTTTTTTAAACTGGCAAAATGAGTTATTTTCCCATACCAGTCCATGTTATTTAGCTCTCACTTATGGCATCGACTTTAACATAAATGAAACCACCCTATACATCCTTTTTTTTTAAACCACCGTATGACATTACTTTTATACTTCTCAGCTGCCAATATAAGTTAAGAGAATATTATAATGCAAATAGAAAATAATAAACTTAAAAAATAAAAAACTAAGCTATTGTAATATACTGTGTATATATATATATATATATATATATATATATATATATATATATATATATATATATATATATATATATATATATATATATATATATATATATATATATATATATATATATATATATATATATATATATATATATATATATATATATATATATATATATATATATATATATATATATATATATATATATATACTGCAAAATGTATTGCAGTATGTTATTACTTATTATTCACTATTGTATATTAATTTCATTATTTTTGCTAATATTTCTATCAGGACGTCGGCAGGACAATTTCTGGCTAAGCGCATTACGTTATAAGGACAACGCCTGGATCTGGACTACATCTTGGGCATTCGTGGACTATTTCAACTGGGCACCAAAATATCCAGACCCTAAATCTGGACCTTGCGTGTTTTTAACTATCAATGGCTGGCGTAACACTGAGTGTACAAATACAAATAATGCCATTTGTGAACCATTTTACTAAACAAAATTTGATTTAATATTATTATGAATCTGTTACTATATTTCAACGTATATGACTTACACACTAAAAAATTTCGTTAGTAATCAACGGAATAAGTGTTTTTTCAACGGTTATAAGTGTTGATAATTAACGTTTCAAAACTCAACTCTTATTGCATTGAAAACTCAACGCTTAAGTACAAATTCACTTTAAACGTTGATTTATCAGCATAAATAGAGTTGATAAAAACCGTCAATTTTCAACGGAATAAACGTCCTTCTCCACCTAATTAGAAATAATATAAAAACTTACTTTACAGAATTTCCTGTGTTCTATGCGAAAAATCAAAATATGCATAAGAATAAATAGTGTTTATTTTTTATTCTTTAACTAGAATCAACGAAAAAAAAATTTGAGTTTTTTTAAATTTCTGCTCAAAAAGTGCGTTTTTTTCGAAAAGTTACCAACCCGTTAGAAATTTTATTGCATTTTTGGATGTAACTCGATTTTTCATACCCAAATCGGTCATCCAAAAATTTATGATACAGTATATATACTAATTACCAGTTGAGTTTGGTTCTTTTACATCTAATTGTAATTAAGCGTTGATTATAAACGTTTGTGACGTCACACGTAAGCGTTAAATATCAACGTTTAAAGCATGACGAAACTGTGTACAAGCTTTTCAACGTTTAGAACGTCGATTATACACGTCTATTTTTTAGTGTGTAATCATATGTTTTGCATGGGTGACCACCGCCTGACATTTAAGCTACTGTCTTATCAACGGCAGTAGAATCCCGATGGCACACCGCTGCCTCATCGTATACAATTTTAAATATCTATTTATTCCGCAACGGAGCAAGTCCACATTTTGAATAATGTAGTAAAATATAATGTAATACAATAATAATACTAATACATACAATGTTATTTGTGAGAATTTTACTAAATAAAGTTTATTGAATATATCATTTCATTGTTTATATTATTCTGCGTATATATTTAAATTTTGTACAATATGTTATTTTAGAAACGAGAATCAAAAGGATTTTACGTATTTTTACCGCACCACTACGACTTGAATCATAACAATAAGAGAGGTGTTTATCGCTGCACTTCTCATCCTTTTGCTTGACTTTTATCAAAGCACACCAAAATGTGCTTGCCCACCTATTGTTCCTTCTCTAGTTTGCATGATCATTTGATAACACAACAATTCAAATATTTCGCGGTGGCCCAAACTGGATACCAAAATCGGCACGTTGCTCTTGATTGTTTATGTTTACTCAAAATGCGAAAAAGGAAGTGGCTGAAAGAGGAAACCACGTGACGGTAAAAGTGGGAGAAAAGATGTCGTGTGCTTCTGTTTACTCAAAATGCGGAAAAGGAAGTGTCGGAAGAGGAAACCACGTGACAGTAAAAGTGGGAGAAAACTTCGTGCCAGCAGCAAGCTAGCCTTGAGCTGCCTCCCACTTTTACCATCACATGGTTTCCTCTTCCAGCACCTCCTTTTCCGCATTTTGAGTAAACAGAAGCACACGTTTGCCAGCAGCAAGCTAAGCCTGAGCTACCTCACACTTTTACCGTCACGTGGCTTCCTCTTCCTGCACTTCCTTTTCCGTATTTTGACTGAACATAAGCAATCCTTGTATGTAGAATCTTGAATCCTCTGAGCGTGAGCAGCGACCTCTTTTGAGTTTTTTAAAATTTTTGGAAAGAACGTAAATATAAGGTAAAAATCTCGTTTCAACATAAAGTTTGAGGTACGCAAATGAGAAGCAAGTTAAAATTATAAGCTTTTATTTGTCTACCTCTGTACAGATAATTCTTGGGGTGTTCGAGTCTGATTTCAAACATTTTTCAAACAGTGTGTTACGCACTCTGATAATTCGAAATTTCGATCACCATTGCAATTAATTTCCAT
>OX439135.1:20396584-20399084 GCA_949318235.1 Ecdyonurus torrentis
ATTGTACTAAAAATAAACTAGCATTATTACGTTATTATTTATGAATGACCATGTATACTTTATATAGTACGACGTTAAAAAACTACCTTTATTTTTTTTTTAGTCAATGATCCTGGTGCAGGAAAGGTTAAAAATTGTTCAGGCAAAGAATATTATGTAGCTAGAGAGCCAGTAAGTATACAACATTTTAACGATATTTTTTTATTGTTATTTTATAGTAAAGAAACAACGGTTGTGAGGCCAACTTTATAGGCGTAGTATAAAAAACTTGTCTAATGTCCTAACATACCTAAATATCAACGTTGAATTGGCCGGAGTCATTGATTTCTAATTGATTTTTTATTCACACAATATCAGATGCGGTTTTATGACGTTACAGAGCTCTGTTTTCGCGCGCGTGAACCAGTGATCTGTGACGTCATGTGACGTCATAAACCTACTTTTTTCGTGAATGGAAAATAAATTAGACATCAATGATCTTGTCCAAGTCAACGTTGGTATTTATGAATGATAGGATATTAGACAAGTTTTTTGTTCTAAGTGTTCTACGCTTTTAAGAGATTTCACTTATATCCCGCTTCCCGCTTATACCGCTTATCGTAGTAAGTAAAAAAACAGAAGCGGATGTAAGCGGACACGTTTTAAATCCTCGTCAAACATTTTTCTTTTAATATAATTATATTTATTGTTTTTATACCTTTTGTTTAACCTTTGTTCATAAAAATTTCTTGTTCATTTTTTTTTTTTTTTTTTTTTTACACTTTAGGTTTTCAGTTATGAAGTTTATGCAGAATGTTGCAAATATGGCATGGTTCCTGCTTCATTTAATACTAAAGCAGAAATGCTTTGTGTTCTGGATGCACTTAAAAAAATTCCAGGTACATAGCATAACATAAATTACTTAAACATTTTGTTATGAAGAAAAATAAATAAATAACGATTTTATATAAAATTATGAATGCTTAATTGTATTGTATTATAGTACAATCATTCCAATAAAAAATGAAATTATATTGGCTTATGGCCATTCAATGCAATCAGATGGAGATTCTATCTAAATACATGTTATTCCCATATGCCAATAGAATTTCATTTTTTATTGTAATGACTGTACGTATATAAATATAAGAAGAAAAAAAAACATTTTAGGCTAAATTGCAAATCAAAAAAAAAGTAATAGATTATTATAATTAAAGCACGTTATACTCGTATTGAAAAAAAAGATGGGAAGTAAAATTGCAAGCTCATTATGCATTGCTGCAGATTAAAGAATTTTTACTTCCGTGAAATATTTTCGCTCAGTTAATTATTTAATTAACTGCGTGATATTTAAGCTTGATGGAATACGATATATTGATGGTGGGTAGGGCAAAACACGTGTACACAACTTGACGATAGAAGTAATATAAGTGAGTTTGGTAACATTTCTATCACGACAGTAAAAATTCTTTAATCAGCAACTTTGAGCTTGCAATTTTACATCCCTCTTTTTGTACCTATTTAATTAACGATTTTCGCGTAATATAACTTTTAGTATAACGTGCTTTAATTGTAAATATATTACTTTTTCTTTGTATTGTATTTTAGGTTATACAAGACATGATCTACAGACAGCTTACATATCTCACCAACTGGACGGACGTTTTAAATCATGTTACACTGGACAAACTATGAACAAAACTTTGTGGTATCGTGGTGAACCTAATAACGGCAATAATATCGAAGCATGTGCAGTCATTATCAATTTCAAAACTGAGTTTGATGATAGCAAATGTCTAATTGATGCCAAACAATACGTACTCTGTGAGGTAATTTCTATTAACATTACTAACTTGGTTCCACCATTAGTTAAATAAGCAACTATATTTTAGCACGCAGGAAAAGCATAAGGGTTCTCTAATTACGCTTATGAGGAGAAACACGTTTTAATTATTTATATAATTTTTTTAAGCGGGAAGAATATGTAAAAAAAAAAAAAATAATAATAATAATACTAGTGTGAGACATTGCTAGTGTCGTAGGCTCTAACGGGATGACCGTGGCGAGTGTTGTTCTTCTTCTGTTCACGACGTTTCGCGTCCGACGTTGGGCGCATCTATAGGTCATCCCGTTAGAGCCTACGACACTAGCAATGTCTCACATCATTTATCGAACCGTGAAAACCTACATCTCTACAATATAAATAATAATTTTAAAAATACCTTAAATTTCAGAGTGTACCAGCAAAAATCAATAAATTTTCCAGCAGTTTTAAAAATAACTTTAATAAAAATATTTCGTTAAAGTACTACAATCAAAAAATAATCGATCAAACCAATCATCTAAATGTATTGAACTGTAAAACATCGTATTGCAAACAATGGATAGTAAGTATTTTGGAATATAATTATTAAAATTATATTTTAAATATTAAATCTGTATTTATTACTTTTTTCAGCCTGACTTCAGTGAACGTAAGATATAAAATAACCATTTCTATTATTATTATTACAATAATAAT
>OX439135.1:20404084-20446584 GCA_949318235.1 Ecdyonurus torrentis
CCATTACGCCACAAAACAATTAGTTTTTTTATGTGTTTTGACTGAAAAAAAATTTCCAGCGGCCGAACTTTTTAAAAAAGTTGTATTTTCTTCAACAGTATTTAACAGCACACCTTATACAAGAACACACTCTAATAACTGGTGCATTACTGTACTTTAGTTACGAATCTTAACTTATTTAAGATATACACTTTTAAGTTATTATTATTAGCTAAAATAATGCATTTTAGCAAATTATAAACAATAGTTAATTTAATTTAAAATAGCTTTAAAAAAACTTAAAAAATCTTAAAACAACTTAAATTAGCTATTTTTAATAACTTGCTATAATGCATTATTTTACCTACTCATAATAACTTAAAAGTGTTTATCTTAAATAAGTTAGTATTCGTAACTAAAGTAATGCACCAATTTTTAGAGTGCAATAATAAAAAAACGTATAACATGTCAGCATTCCAACCCATATATTCCCATAATTATTTTGAATGAAATTTTTCGTCATATTGATATCTTAAGCTATTTTGGGGTTTGTGAATCCAAAAATGTCACCCAAAACATTTTGGATGCACGGTATGCAAGTACTATGCTGTTGCAAAAACGCATCACTGGGCTGAATGAGGTACAAATTAGGATATCTCTTATAATGACAATGTTAAGTAATAAAGGTTGTTTTGATGTCATTTCATTTTATTTTTGTAGAAGGAACTAAAATAAGGGTGTTTTAGCGTAATTAGGGTGGTTTGGGGGTAGTTTTTCTGAAATCAACTTTTGAAATTTTCTGAAAACTAAACAAAAGGAAAATAAAAATGGGAAAAATCATATAAAACAAACACAAATGAACGAGGACATATACCTATGATATTATGTAATTTATGCTAATCATATCGAGTTGCACGGCCTTGTTTATTTTTGTTAATTTTTTGTATGTTTTTTCCATTTTTATTCTCATTTTAAATATTTTTCAGAAAAGTTTCAAATCTTTTTCTAGAAAAACTACCCCCAAACCACCCTTATCCCGCTAAAACACCCCTATAATAGTTTATTTTACAATAATAAAATAACATAAAAAAGCCAATATAACTACACATCGTCAATATAAGATATATCCCTATTTTGTACCTCATTGCTTTGGTTGCTTTGGTTTTCGCCTGATTTGACTAAACTTAAAATTAGGCTATGGCCTCAAAATTTTTTTATGCATAACTAGGATAATAAACTTTATTGTGTATGGTTATCAAATCATTAAAATCAAAATTGCAGTTTGTAAAAAGTTACAAATTTTAAATTTTAAAATGTTGCGAAAACGCAACCATGGTATTATATGGGTTTTGGTGCTGAAAATGAGCTATATGGCTATAGAGCATAATAATTATATATAATATATATATATATATATATATATATATATATATATATATATATATATATATATATATATATATATATATATATATATATATATACATACGTATATGTATATAATTATCATGCAATAGCCAGTATAGCTCATTTTCAGCACCATTTGTTCAATACATCATAATTCATGCTATATTTCATAATAACTACGTATATAATAATATTGTACAGCATAATTATTAAAGTTGTACTTATTTAGAATCATATGCTATAATGAGTTATACATGCACTATAAATTACGTATTAACTTATTTTTCCATGCGTATATTTATTTATCCTTACGTATTTCATGAATAGGAAAGATAAGCTTAGATAGCATTCTTTCACAAATATATAAAGGAGCTATAGCTCAGATGCAATCTCCCTTAAAGGTATAGAACCCTTTGAACAAAAAAACATGTCTAGTATCCTAACATACCTAAATATCAAAGTTGGTTTGACCAGAGTCATTGATTTCTAATTTATTTTACATTCACAAAATGTTCACATTTACAAATGTTTACGTTCACAAAATGTTTCCGCACTCGTGGACTAGTAAGTTGTGATGCCATAAACATGCATCTGACTTTTGTAAATGGAAAATAAATTAGAAATCAATGACTCTGGTCAAATTAACGTTAATATTTAGGTACGTTAGGATATTAAACATGTTTTTTTTTTGTTCAATGTGTTCTATTCCTTTAATTATATGCTGAAGAATGTATGGATACTGATATACAATTTTATTACCTTCCATGTCTTTACAGAGTAGAACAAGTCATAACACAAAATAACAAAACACAAAATAACAAAACACAAAATAACAAAACACATAATATTCAATATAATAGAAGACTTGCAAAAGTAGGTTTAGTGAGAAAATAAACAAACTGACAGCCCAACAATACTAACAAAGTGCTAGCAGACAATTTGGTGTTCCTGTCTACATTTAACATGCTTTCTTATGGGGCAATGAAGCAGCTATAACTCAAGTTAGAATTATTTTTCAGAGCTGAAATTTTTACTGTTCCTTACTGAGCCTAGAAGATTTTGTTTTCCTGGCTTTCAAGTAATTTTGTTAAAATGATTTTTTTACCCAATTGACTTCATATCCAGGAAAACAAAAGCTTTGAGGCTCAGTAAGCTACACTAAAAATTTCAGTTCTGAAAAATAATTCAAACTCAAGTTATAGCTGCTGCATTTTACCATAAGAAAGCATTTTAAATGTAGACAGGAACACTACTTAATCGTCTGCTAGCACTCTGTTAGTATTGTTGGGCTGTCAGTTTGTTTACTTTCTCACTATAAACCTACTTTTGCAAGTCTTCTATTATAGAGCAATTAAAATATAGTATTATATTCATTTAATCAATTACGGACATAAAATGGTAAATTAACAGTATTTACATTGTTTGAAGATAAATAATCTGAAATACATGGGTAGATGAAATCATGTGACAGTTTCTGCAATAAACTAAGTCCATGTAAGTCCATAAAAGACAAAATAGTAAATTATTTTAATGTAATGTTTTCTTTTTTTATAGAACAAATTAAGAGCATTTTTACCCCATTTCAATGTAGCAAAACATATTACTTCAGTTTTTTGACGTCCGCAAGTATTATTTTCTATTTACTTTTGTAGTATTAACATTTATCATAATTATTTTTAATTTTTTCTCGCAAATTGCAATTTTTAAATATAGTGCGTATTATTTCGTAAAAAAAAAAAAATGAGGAGAAAGGCTCTAAAACTTTTAATATTATTAAAGTAATTACACTTATATTGTAAACGGCTTTCTTTTAAACAAAATAATAAAAAAAATAGGATAGAAGAAAAAGAAAAAATGTTTTTAATTCATACAAAAGAATTGCTGAAAGCTACCAATTTTCTAATTTATTTGTTGTTTTTATATTGACCGATTATGTTTACTCTAACAACAGGAAAAGTAAGTGCCTGAAAAGGAAACTAAATGATGTTTAAGGTGGAGGAGTCTCAGGCCCAACTTGCTGCTGACGCGAAGTTTGCTCCCACTTTTATCATCACGTGATTTCCTCTTTCGGCACTGTCTTTTCCGGTACTTTGAGTAAATATAAGTGGTCAGTAACTGCTTCTGTTTACGTCAAAACTAACGGAAGAGGAAACCAAGTGATTGTAAAAAAAAAAAAAAGTAAAAGTAAACTCGCACATTTGACAATGTACAGCAATTTGAAATAAAAAGAAAATATTAAAAATTTTAAGCAGATGGAGCGATTTTAGTATAAAGAATGATTATACTTTCATTAGCGGACTACCAGATTTTTTTTTTTTTTTTTTTTTTTTTGCCACTTGCTTATTCTGCTTGTCTTTAGGATGGTTAAATCTAAACAATATTTGTGATTTTTAGGTAACTGCAATTGACAATTGGCAAAAATGTTGTGATTTTGGTCTGATGCCAGCCTCAGTAGATACAATGGAAGATTTAAATTGCATCGCTAATCAACATAAAAGTGAATAATTATTTATTTATTTTAAAAAACTTAATTTATGGTTTTTAAGTTACAGAATACGTTTATCGTTGGTTTTAACATGATAATGAAATAATAATGTCAATATTCCATATGTAAAATCTTGGTATATTGTTGTTATTATTTTATTTTTATTATTAGTTGTTGTTGTTGTTTGTTTGTTTGTTTGTTTTTTTTTTTTTTTTTTTTTTTTTTTTGCAAATCTTCTAATTTGTAGATATATTTACACATTTTAGGTTATAAAAATCATTTAAATCTTCCCACTCTGTTAATGGACACTCATTTCAATGGTACATATTCTTCTTGTGTAACTGGGAAACGTCTTCATGAAAATTTTGAACTATTTTGGAACTATAACCCTAATGAACCAAATCCAGCCTGTGTTTACATGTGGATAACAATAGAAAAAACTGTTAGAATTCATAACATACCTTGTCATAGTAAAATGTTATCTTTATTTTGCGAGGTAAGCAATTATTAATATTTCTTCTTGTTCTTGTTAGCTCTTATCTATCTATCTATCTATCTATCTATCTATCTATCTATCTATCTATCTATCTATCTATCTATCTATCTATCTATCTATCTATCTATCTATCTATCTATCTATCTATCTATCTATCTATCTATCTATCTATCTATCTATCTATCTATCTATCTATCTATCTATCTATCTATCTATCTATCTATCTATCTATCTATCTATCTATCTATCTATCTATCTATCTATCTATCTATCTATCTATCTATCTATCTATCTATCTATCTATCTATCTATCTATCTATCTATCTATCTATCTATCTATCTATCTATCTATCTATCTATCTATCTATCTATCTATCTATCTATTCATGCGATTTCTTATTTATTTAGGAACCAGGTGATAGGTTAATCACAACACAGAAGAATGACATGGCAAGTATTAAATATATTTTTTTAAACATTATTTTGGCAAAGTATGTAAAAAATATAATTGAAAACATAATTAAAATTATCTTAAAACTAATTGACGATGTAAAAATCTTGTTTTGTTGTGTCTTTTAGATTGTTCAGGCTGACGCTGATAGAAATGATTTCGACAAAATCGAATACAATGAAACAGTATCATATTATATCAGTAAAAATCCTGTAAGTACTTAATTTGCTTGATTTTTTTCAGTACAGATTGCTGAAAATTAATCGAGTATCCCTATCACAAAATGTCAAATATTTAAATGAAAATTGTGACAAAGTTTTTAATTTTTTGGTGCTAAAAGATAAAAGTTTGTAATAATATAATATTTAAATAATCCTCTCTGTATTTTCTCTATTCATTCAAAAATATATTTGAATGTTTTAGTATCATGGTATTAACTCTTTATTTCAAATAATAATATACAGTATCTAAAAAAAGTATTATTATAAAAGAATAGAAAAAAAATTAAAAAAGAGAAAAGAGATAAATATAAATTCAAAAGTAAAAAGGTGAAAAGAAAAAAATGAGCGGATGACTTACAGTGAAGAGCGTGTCGTTCAACTCATTGAAACTGTTTGCACTCACACTCAACTCAAAAGAAAAAAATCAGCAAGCTCAGGCGAGCGTAGCTCAAATAGACTTTCATGACTAAGACTTCTAACATATTCTAAAATGTGATTTTATATATATATTTATATATATATCGATGCTTCCGCGTCAAAAAAGATTATTTGCATTTTCCACCAGCGCGGCGAATGGATGATCTGCACTTTCCACGCTGCACGGTGCGTGGTCTAGTGGCCATTTACTTAACATTACAGATGCTCCATGTTGGAAAGTGCAAATACTCTTTTTTGACGCGGAAGCATCGATATATATATATATATATATATATATATATATATATATATATATATATATATATATATATATATATATATATATATATATGATTGAAGAAATGTTGGTCTTACCTTTTTAAGACCCTGGGCTTTTCACTCGCTGAAGTTTGTCTTGAATTTTAACAAATTAAAATTACGTCACAATACAATGTACATATTAAAAACTCAATTCACTATAGTTTTTAAAATTTACATAGCTATGTTAAAATTACACTACACAAACATGAACGTTTTCGGAAAACTGCATATATAAAAATATATGTGTGTCGGTTTTCCTTACTCCTATGTCACTGAACTATGAAATGTTGGTTCGTTTCTCTATGCGAGCCGACCGTCGCAGAGGGAGGGGAAGTTTGTTGTTATTTTGCACGTGATTCTTCTCCTTATCTATACGGTCAGGTTGTATAGCTTTCTTATATGGAGGTAAGAGTGATGTCCAAATGGGGGGTAAATCATAACTTGGTTGACTTATCGTGTCATTCTGCCTTCTCACCATCTCTATTGCTTCTAATATTTTCCTCTTTTTATAATGACTCTCCCTGCCAATTACCTTAGCCTCATCCCACTTAATCTGATGTTTGTTTTCTAATGCATGGTCTACTAATTTTGAATAACCAGCGTCTTCTTTTTCTATCTTTTGTCTGTGTTCTTTCACTCTTATATCAAGTGGCCGGCTTGTTTCTCCAATATATTCTTTTTCACACATGCATGGTATTGAATATACTACATTTTTGTTAATATTTTTATTTGCTTCTGGTTTGGTTTTAACTAAATTTAAGAAAGCTATACAACCTGACCGTATAGATAAGGAGAAGAATCACGTGCAAAATAACAACAAACTTCCCCTCCCTCTGCGACGGTCGGCTCGCATAGAGAAACGAACCAACATTTCATAGTTCAGTGACATAGGAGTAAGGAAAACCGACACACATATATTTTTATATATGCAGTTTTCCGAAAACGTTCATGTTTGTGTAGTGTAATTTTAACATAGCTATGTAAATTTTAAAAACTATAGTGAATTGAGTTTTTAATATGTACATTGTATTGTGACGTAATTTTAATTTGTTAAAATTCAAGACAAACTTCAGCGAGTGAAAAGCCCAGGGTCTTAAAAAGGTAAGACCAACATTTCTTCAATCATCATGTTACCTCGCTCGAAATTCAATTGTTACAACATATATATATATATATATATATATATATATATATATATATATATATATAATATAATGCTCTATAGCTTTCTAAAACTCGCTCCTTTTAAGTAGTTTTCTACGTTTTTGAAAGATAGACAATTATTTGTAAAATGTTATTTTATGAGTATATAAATATATATTTCCAGCTTTCCTTCGATGCTGCAGGAAGAGTATGTAACAGCTTTGAAATGAAATTGCCTAGTATTTATGACAAGGATTTAGAGGAGACACTCGTCAGCATGTTGACTAAGTCAAGTAAATATATTATTAACAATATTTTGTGTTGTTAGTGTTATTGATGTTGACATACATTTGCAGTATACAATTGTAGCATACGTTTTATAAATATGATAAAAAATACTTTCTTATTGAAATATTTTGTTTTACCTTCTGTGAAGTTACTTAGGCTTTGCACTCGCTGTTGTCACTATTTTAAAATAACACTACTTAAATAATATAGGTTCTTTTTACATAAAGTTAAAAAAATCACTCCATTTAGTTTTTTTTTTTAACATTTATGTTGTTCTCACAAAATATTAAAGTAATAAGTGACTGTTATTTAATTAACGAGTTTATTTATAAATGCAACTATCGAGTTATTTAATTATTATTTAATTGTAAAATTAGCAAGAGGAAAGTCTAGTGTATGCACAGTAGGTAAGATAAAATGTGTTATCTAGCAAGTATTTTCTCATATTTCTCAATTTCTTATATACAGTTGGAATGATAGAATCTGGGAATAAAGCAATAAGCCGCTCCAATCAAGTGGCTGCCCGATAATTGCAATTCTCCGCCTTCTTGCAGCTTGCTTTGCGTAAGAAGCAAAATGCAGTATGTGTTCAGTTGACCAGACACCGGCGCCTCCACCTTTACTACTTATTTCTATCTCTTTTTGCTCTTGAACTTGCTATTGTACGTTTGCTGGACAGGGAACGATAACAGAGAGAGAGAGAGAGAGAGAGAGAGAGAGAGAGAGAGAGAGAGAGAGAGAGAGAGAGAGAGAGAGAGAGAGAGAGAGAGAGAGAGAGAGAGAGAGAGAGAGAGAGAGAGAGAGAGAAACGAGATATGCATGCGACACGAGTAAAGAGAGGAAATGAGGAGTTGAGGTGGACCCCCACCTTTACAACACACATGCATTTTGGTTGTTACGCACAGTAAGCTATAATGCAATTATCGTCCAGCCACTTCATTGGAGCGGCGTAATGCTTTATTGTTAAATTCTATTATTTCAACTGTATATATATACGTATATATATACGTATATATATATATATATATATACATATATATATATCATGATGTTATAATCCCTTTCAGGGAAGCCAAAAACACAGCCAAAAATTCAGATTCATACCTGGTTTCACACATTTCCTTTTTCATATAATACTGCATAGTATACATATTCTTAATTTTTTTAAACCACTGCAAAAAAATTACTTTTATACTTCTCAGCTGTCAATTTAAGTTAAAAGAATATACATGTATTAGTATACAAACCTAAATAATGAAAAACTAAGCTTTTGTCAAAAATATACAACACAGTTTTTTCTGCAAAATGTAATGAAATTTATTATTATTCACTATGGTACTTTAATTTCATTATTTTCGCTAATATTTTAATCAGGACGTCGGAGGGACAATTTCTGGCTAAGCGCATTACGTTACAAGAACAATGCCTGGATCTGGACTTCATCTGGGACATTCGTGGACTATTTCAATTGGGCACCAAAATATCCAGACCCTAAATCTGGACCTTGCGTGTTTTTAACTATCAATGGCTGGCAAAACACCGAGTGTACAAATAAAAATAATGCCATTTGTGAACCATTTTATTAAAAAAAATTGATTTAATGTTTATTATGCTTTTGTATAACTATTTGTTTTATAAATAAAAATCAAAACTATATCTAATAAAACTATTCGATTGTAAATTTTGTTCTTTATTTCGCTTTTCAACTTCTTATAGTAAAATAAATAAGAAAAAAAATATTTCGAATAATCGTATTAATAATAATAATACTTGAAGCAGCACAATGCAGTAGCTAAAGTTTTACACCAAGCGCTGACCAAGAGATTTGGTCTGGTGGAGAAAGAGCTTCCATACTACTGTAAGCCTGAGCAAGTGTTGCGTAATCAAGACGCCAAGCTCGCAAAGCTACTGTGGGACTCCATTATTGTTACTGACAGAGCGGTAGAGTTAAACAGGCCAGATTTGGTTCTGTTTAACAGACGAGCTCAGACAGCGATAATTATTGATGTTGCTGTTCCTCTGGACAATCATGTTGTTACTACAGTTGCTGAGAAGAAGAGGAAGTACCAGCCGCAGAAAGCAGCAGTTCTTGGCTTGGCTAACATCGTTCTCATTTTTATTTTATTTTCTACCACAATAGATACGTAACAACAAGTAAAAAAAAAATAATAATGAAATTCTAATGTATTTAAATTTTAATTACTTACTTACTTGCTTGCTTACTTACTTACTTACTTACTTACTTACTTACTTACTTACTTACTTACTTACTTACTTACTTACTTACTTACTTACTTACTTACTTACTTACTTACTTACTTACTTACTTACTTACTTACTTACTTACTTACTTACTTACTTACTTACTTACTTACTTACTTACTTACTTACTTACTTACTTACTTACTTACTTACTTACTTACTTACTTACTTACTTACTTACTTACTTACTTACTTACTTACTTACTTACTTTTGACCAGATTATTCATCTTTTTACTCCTTTGTATCCATTTTTTTAAAGTAATGAAAAGGTATAGGAATGAAATAATTGCCTTCTATTATTCAGCTAATTATTTACTAAAATAATATAATATTATACTCCTTTTTAAAAATTTAATGTAGCTTATTATTTATTAATATTTGTTTAAAGGGAAATGAAAACCCGGTTAATTGTGCACAAAAAAAAAGGTGTATATCGATGTTGGGATGCAGAAATGCGACCGATGAGAAAAATCATGAGGTTTTTACTCATGATTTTTCTCATCGGTCGCATTTCTGCATCCCAACATCGATATACTAATTAATAATACAGCATCAATATTATTCAAATCAAATGATACTTTGTGTACAGTGAAATAATATATAACATTATTTATGCTGTATATATTTTATTATAGAATAATTGTTGCTAACAAAAGAACAATGTACATAATTAAAAGTTTGTACAAGATAATATTTATGCTATTGTAGCATAGTTATTATGCAAGGTCCATATAATAAAGAGGTTGAGCGCAGCACAAAACTTGCGCAGTTGATTTTATTTTGTGTTGGATGTACTTGATTCTAAGCCAATAACAGTTCACCAGTTACGTCACTGATAAGGTGAATAAATATACACCCGGTGATATGACGTCTTTGGTGAATTCCTTTAAGCTCCGCGACCTTGGCTAAAACTTTTCCTGGAGCAATTAACGTCTAATATATTATGGACCTTGTTATTATGCAGTATTAAAGATTATGCTGTATTGAAGAAATTGTGCTGAAACAGCTACCATAATTTTTACGTATTTTTTTCCGTGTATATAGTTATGTGCTATTGAATTAGGAAACAAAGTTTTTTTTTTTTTTTTTTTTTTTATGATCTAATCATTCCAATTAACTAAATTTTATTTTTCGTATGTATGTTTCATAAATTAGTAGCAACATATTATAACGTTAAATTTTTGCTATAAAGTTAAGTGTATGAAAACAGTAACATATATATATTTTTATTAAATAATTTTAACAGTTATTATGTAACATTTTAAACATCAGAAACACAAAGAATTTAAGTATCAGGAACCAAATTATTACATAATTTAAAATGATGTTTTTAATTTATTTTTATATGATTTGTATATATGCATACCATATACAATGGAAATTCTATTTCTAAGGTATTTATATGTGTTTTTTTTACTTATTTATTAATATTTATGTATAAAGCTTACATTTTGTTTCTCATGAAAATCAATATTTTTTAAAAAATTGATATTTTATTTATTTTTTTTATTATTTTTTACATGTTGTATTTATTCGTGTTCTGTCATTATAGCATAAATGATTTAAAATTACCAAAAAATATATAATGTTGATGCATGCTGTATGTATAACATAGTTACTATGCAGTATAGCATAAATTATGCTATATTGAAGAAATTATGATAAAAATAAACTAGCTTTATTATTTTGCACTGATTTTTGTCCCTGTATATATATATATATATATATATATATATATATATATATATATATATATATATATATAATATATGTAATATATATACATATATATTATATACTGTTGTTATTTAAAAATGTAAAGAAAATTAAATGTTAAATTGATAAATTTTGCGTGATTTGTCATAGTAAGATTATTTAAGGCATTTGATTACAGACTATATTATCTCATCAAAAAGATGGTAAAGTAGATCCAAAGTCCCAGATGATGAAGTTATCTTCAGTTAACTCTACAACTACAACTGAAGAGCCTCCTTATAATTTTCCCAAACACATAAAGGTTAAATACAAAGAGGACCTTCATGAAATATTTAGGACAACGGGGATATATGATTGTCGATATGCAGTCTGTGAAGATTTTCAGGTACAGTTACACTATAAATCTTAATAAATAATTGACTAATAAAGGAAAACTGATTTGAGGCTGTCTTTTTTGGTCACATCTACTTCCATTTCTACTTTCTACACATGTGCAATACGTCGAAATGGAAGAGGCTGTGAGCAAAATCACAGGCCTCAAGACAATTACTCCTTTACTATATTCATTTGATACACGAAAAACATAAATTTTAGAAATTTTTCAGATACATACAAGTAACTCTTTAGTACAAACAAGTAATTTTTTTGAAAAAAGTTAAAAGAGTAACTCGTTAGTATAAACGAAATTTTTTTAGCGGTAAATAGTTAACTCTTTAGATTCTAAAAAACTTAATATGTATGTATCCTGACGAACTTATTATAAAAAAGTTATCTAAATAGTAATTCTTTAAATAATTTTTTGCTTGTATATTTATATTTATATATTCATATAAAATCTTGAGTTCGATTATCATATTTACGTTAATAATATCATTTTTACATTGATGTGTTATAGACCAAAGGTTTTATGAAAGAATTAGTTATATATAGATTTAGATTAACATAAATTGAAGATATTATCGTCACATCGATAACGATACTATATAGATTTATACTGTATATAACAAAAATAGGATAATAATTATTAGGCTAAAGCTTTTTTTTGTTAAATATTCAACATATTTGGATTGTCTAATACTGAATAAATTATTTAAACTCTATTAAAATTATATCTTATTACTTTGTATTATTTTAGGCTGGAAGAAAACATTACAAAACAGGTAAAACAACAATTCTAAAATTAAAAAATAATTTTTACATGTAGTTTTTTAATTTTTTTTTTCCATTTTTTTTTTTTTTTTTTTTTTTTTTTTTTTAGTTACAATTCCAAATAATTTGAAATAGATTTTATAGAGATTGCAATTATTACAAATATATTTTTGTTTCCACTTCCTGCTTATTAACATCTATTTTTTTTATTATTACATAACATTTTAATATAAAGATAATTATATTTACTTATTTTTTAAAAGTAATAATTATATTGCTGGAAGTTTATTAAAAATAAATAAATATTTTTACCCATTATTATTTGCTAGATATAAATTTTGTACTTGAAGGCTTGAATTTGTGTTCTCGTTGTCTATATTTTGGTCATTGATACAAAGAAATACACAAATTCTCAATGAGTAAACTAGGGCGGTGGTTATAATCCGGTTTATAGTAATTGAAGATTCAATCAACCGGTTTAAATAGAACATCGTGACCCCCTCCCCCCCTCTTGCGGTTGGTTGTTAGTGTGAATCAGATTTGTGTGAGATTTGCGATTTAAGAACTTGCTGAGCGAGTTTTCAATTTTATAAACCAGTTAAAGGGAGAGGTGAGAAATGTGCGAAAAGGTGACTCCAAATAAGGTTCTGGGTTTCACAAGAAATATTCATCGTAACTGAATTTTTAAAGCATGGATAAAAATGACATTTTAATATTAAAAAACAATAACAATGAGATCTTGAAATTTTTGCGGAAATCGAGACCTTTAATTTGCACACATTTTTAAACTCTTTTCTTTCAAGGGAGCTCATTCACGTCCTAAATACTTTTTGAGCTGACATTTTTTTGTTATGATGATGCGCAATTTAACTTAATTTTATCAATTTTGAGGCGATTAGGCCAAAATTAACATAAAACTAATAATGATCCTTGCCAGTGATCGAACTAAAAACCCTTATTTCCAGTGACATGTTCTGATTATGTGAAGTTGCCTATTAGTAAATATCATAAATACAAACCTAATAAATTAATTCAAATATTTTAGTAAATGAACATGTTGGTAAGAAAGTCACAACCTGTCCAGGCAAAGAATATTTTGTACTTTCAGAAGGTGTAAGTATTTAATAATTAAATCTATTTTTATAAATGTTTTTACTATAACTTTTGTTGCATGTACATTTATTCATTATAGAAAATGAAAATAAATTTAGAATTATAAGAAATCTTTGATATAAAAAAAATCTTCTCATGAATTAATTACAAGATCGGACGTATTTTTATTCAAACAACCAAACATTACCGAGCTGGTATGGCCGAGTGGTAACTCTGTACTCAACACCGAGTATAGGTTCGAGCCACTGCTGGGTGCGTACGTAAAGTGTGAGAGTACAAAACGTTGCCCGATGCATGTTTACATGCATTCCAGGACGACGCACAATATTCGGGAGATGCATGATTGATGTGATTGAACCGACCAGCCTGCCTAGATGTTTCCACGGTTTCTCTAGGCTGTCATGGCGAATGCCGGGCTGTATACTTAGGCCGTGGCTGGCCAATGTGTGCTTTTCCATTATTTTGGAAAGTCCTTACCTGTCGATAAGATAATGTATTGACTGGGACTCTGATTGGTGTAGCACGATAACACAATATGGCAAGCAAAGAACCGCAGCAATCCCTTAACACCCTACTGTAGCCTCACAAACTGTGTAGAAAACTTGTAGAGTAATTATTGCAGACCTGGAATGTATAAATTCATGAAATCCTTAAGTTGTATACTATACAGTTTAAAGAAATAAATAATAATAAAATAATATGTTAATTTTTAGTGAAATTTTCATAAGTTACTTTATTTACTGCAGGTTGCCAGTTATTCAATTTATGCAGAATGTTGTAAATATGGCATGGTCCCTGCTACAATTCAAACTAAAGAGGAGCTGCTATGTGTTACAGATGCACTTAAAAAAATTCCAGGTAATAATATTTTTGTATGAGTAAATGAATAAATTAACGGCTATTAAGTGCTTTATAACACACGATCTTATGGTTCTACCTAATTTCCACGCTTTTTATTGATCTATTTGATTGATTATAAGAGATTTGACTACAGATAAACATACCTTACTGTGTGTTTAAAGCCATGTGTATTTGGTACGTTAAAATAATCAGCACGCGTACATAAATTATTACTGCAATACAAAACTAGCAAAAAGTAGTCAAATCAATAAACTCCGAGCGCAACAATACTAATAAATTGCTATAGCAAGCAACTCTGAGTTCTAGTTTAACATGGTATTTATATAGTGTTCTATCAGGGGAAAACATTATGGACTGAAGTTAGAATTTTTTTCCTAAAACTTTTTACCTTCATGGGGAGCTTTAAAAATTTTATTTGCCTGAATATTAATTTATTCATTAATAAAGTAGTTTTTTCATCCAATTGAATTGAAATTTAAAAAGAAAAAGTTTCAGTTCTTGTACATAGGATATATATAGTTAAAAGTTTGGTATATTCGACATTTTTATTATTATTATTATTTTTAAAGATGTTTAATGATTGTAATCTTTTACAATAGGTTATTCAAAGCCAGACTTACAGACAGCTTACATATCTCATCAACTAGATGGACGTTTTAAATCATGTTACACAGGACAAACAATGGCCAAAACTTTGTGGATTCGAGGTGAACCCAACAACGCACATAACATCGAGGCGTGTGCAAAAATATCCAACGATCAGGATGGATTTTTTGATTACTCCTGTCCAAATTTCTTTTATTTACACGTACTCTGCGAGGTAATGTTTATCAAATATCATTTATTTTAAGCTAGCACGTAAATAGATGTAAAAAATGAATTTTGGTAAAACTCGTGGGCACAATTGAAACATATATACAGCGAGATTTTTAAAAGTTGGGACCCAAATTTTATAACATATTTTCACCGCACCAATACGAGTTGATGCATAATAATAAGAGAGGTGCTTAATGCTGTAATTCTCTACCTTTTACTTGACATCTAACAAAGCATAACAAAAAATGTGCTCAATCGTTGTTTCTTTGCTCTCGTTTGCATGATGTTTGCTAATTGCTTTAGATTACTCCTAAACGCTTCCTGTCTTGACCAAGTCGATCATCACAATTACATGATAGAAGTCAAATTAAAGGTAGACAAGTGCAGCAGTGAACACCTCTCTAATTGTTATGCATCAACTCGTATTGGTTTGGTAAAAAAATTTAAAATCCTTTGAGCCCTAATTTTAATATAACTCGCTGTACTACAAACAAACAAAAAAGTAAAAAATTATAAAACTTCAAATTTCAGAGTGTACCAGCTGCAATCAATAAATTTCCTATAAGTCTAAAAAATAATTTTAATAAAAATATTTCACTAAAATACTATAATGAAAAAACTATGAATCAAACCAATCAACAAAATGTACTGAACTGTAGATCATCGTATTGCAAGCAGTTAATAGTAAGTATTTTGAAAACAATAATTATTAAAATATTTTTGAAAAATAAAATTTTAATAATATATATATTTATATAATTTTTTTTTAGTATGACTTCAGTGAAAGTAAGTTAAAAAAATGCGTTTTTTTTTTTTTTTTTGTCCTAGTTTATCTTATAAGGCAATGTTGCAAAATTTTATTGAAGTGTATTTTTAACCCACACACTAGCTACTGACTAGGGTGTATGCCCATGACGTCTTATTTAGAGCTCCTGGACGCCATCCCGGAGTAATGAATAACATTAATTGCTTAGCATAGGCCATCGCCTCAAAAAGCCTGAGTTACTTGCTGTTCCACCTTACATGATATCGCCCAGCCGCCCCCCTGTGAAATGCGCGCGAGAATATGGGTGATACATTAGTGGTAAAATGATCGGCTGAGTTTTTTTTTTTTTGCTTGCTTGCTTGCTTGCTTGCCATATTGTGTTATCGTGCTATATGTACACCAATCCCAGTCCCATAGTCAAGGCATTGTCTTATCGACAGGTAAGGACTTTCCAATTAATGGAAAATCACACACGGGCCGGCATTCACCATGACAAACGTGGAAACATCTAGGCAGGCTGGTCGGTGCAATCACATCAACTAGATGAACGAGTCATATCTTTAGTTTGAGTCGAGTATAGATCGTTTGCATTCATATTTAAGAGCCAGCATTTTATTGGTCGGAAAGGAATAGGCCAGTATAGGAAATATGTCATTTTTATTTTTTTTAATAGCAAAAGAAGTTTCACACATCAATTAAAACCTTATTTTTAGCTCCTAATAAGCTCGAAGAATATGTCAAAAATTCTTTCAGTTGAAATAAACTCTTTTTGTTGGAAAAATTTGGAGAAATGATGTTTTCCCTATGCTGGACAATGCATTAGGCTGACCACAAACATGGCAATAAAAGCGCAAGGATGTGCAAGGGGTCTATAGGTTTAAGCTACCTCCCACCTTTAATATCGCGTGATTCAATTCCGACGAGGCACTTCCTTTTCCAATTTCTAGCTTTACAATAAATGTCAATATAGCATGTTGCATTGATCTTTTTTCATGTACATTTTAGGTATGTTACCACCTGAGGAAAATATATTGAAAGTTTGTGAAAAACTTTATTTTTATGATACTTCTAAACTGGTAAGAAAAAAATTAAGTATGGAAATGAATAAAAGAATATAAAAGTCATACAATAAAATATAAAGCAACTCAGAAATGTACAGTACTGAAAAAATTCTGATCCTATAAAAAAATAACTCGTAATTTTCTTTTTTCAGCTGACTTATACCCAGAACTGGGAATATTGTTGTAGTAAAGGAATGATACCTCTAAATATCGAGTCAGGAGAAGATTTGAAATGTTTAACTTCATATTTAACAAGTAAGTATTTTATGTGTATATTATTGGCTGTGTCTACATTTCAGTGAGGTACTGACAGTTTGACAACTGCAATTCTACACCCCGTAACTTCACAGTGTCTAGGTTCATGCGAGTATATTTAAAACAATTAGTTACAGCCTAGCAATTATCCAGCATTCGCCATTGCAGGCTAAGGAAACCGTAGAAACAATCATTCAGGATGGTTGGTATTAGGTTGACCTTACCCACGGAAACTCCAAGCTAGCTTCTTGACATCGCCAGATTTTCGTCAAAGCCTGGACGCTGGCTGAGAATGAACTCGTAACCTATTCAATAAGAGCTGGATGCATGAACCACTAGCACTAGACCATATCTATGGCCTCTAATTAAAAGCTATTTAATATTGTTACAATAAAGTACTCGGACGTTCTCAAACGTCTTCATAAAGATTCTAAATCATTTTACTTCAGAATTTAAAAACCAATTGCATATTTTAAACAATTTAATATTTTTATTTGCTATATATATATATATATATATAAGTTCATTCAAACAAAGAATATAAAAAAGGTTTATTTCTGGGTAATTTCAGATTCTACTGGCAACAATTTATATTGGACTGCAGTTACAGATAAAAACTTAGATAATAATTTTACATCATGTTTCACTGGAAAACCTGTTCAAAAAACTGCCTGGTTCCCATATGAATCTTGTCAACGTCAAAGTAGCCCATGTGCAGTGTTGAATTTACATTCAAATATACTTGGGTTAAAGACTTACAAATGTGAAGATAAAGCATTTGCTTTTTGTGAGGTATCTTTTTAATTATATATATATATATATATATATATATATATATATATATATATATATATATATATATATATATATATATATATATATATATATATATATATATATATATATATATATATATATATATATGTTTCAAACTTCAAATGATATAGTTCTTCCTTACTACACATAAGTGTAGATCGGACTCCACGAGATGGCGATATATGTATATATCAATATATAAATATTTGAAAATATTTATCTAGCACTATTACACCATCTGAAACGAATCATATAAATGCAAATAAAGCCAATCAGTTAAAAGGAAGTCAGCGGCCGGAATCGAACCGACAACCTTTGGATTTGCGCTCCACTGCTCTGACCATTGAGCTACGCGGCCAACCAATTCAACCATGATTCTCTACCTGCATTTATACAAATTCTATGACGACAAACTTGTCGCCTATTCGCTGCCCGAGAGGCACCTGTTTCTTCAAACCAGCCTCTCTTTAAACAGCTGGTCCCCTCTTACGATGGTCAGAGCAGTGGAGCGCAAATCCAAAGGTTGTCGGTTCGATTCCGGCCGCTGACTTCCTTTTAACTGATTGGCTTTATTTGCATTTATATGATTCGTTTCAGATGGTGTAATAGTGCTAGATAAATATTTTCAAATATTTATATATTGATATATACATATATCGCCATCTCGTGGAGTCCGATCTACACTTATGTGTAGCAAGGAAGAACTATATCATTTGAAGTTTGAAACACATAAATCCCGCCGCACGGGTAAAATTTCCCCTCGCAAGAGGGGACCCCTCGTAAGAGGGGACCAGCTGTTTAAAGAGAGGCTGGTTTGAAGAAACAGGTGCCTCTCGGGCAGCGAATAGGCGACAAGTTTGTCGTCATAGAATTTGTATAAATGCAGGTAGAGAATCATGGTTGAATTGGTTGGCCGCGTAGCTCAATGGTCAGAGCAGTGGAGCGCAAATCCAAAGGTTGTCGGTTCGATTCCGGCCGCTGACTTCCTTTTAACTGATTGGCTTTATTTGCATTTATATGATTCGTTTCAGATGGTGTAATAGTGCTAGATAAATATTTTCAAATATTTATATATTGATATATACATATATCGCCATCTCGTGGAGTCCGATCTACACTTATGTGTAGTAAGGAAGAACTATATCATTTGAAGTTTGAAACACATAAATCCCGCCGCACGGGTAAAATTTCCCCTCGCAAGAGGGGACCCCTCGTAAGAGGGGACCAGCTGTTTAAAGAGAGGCTGGTTTGAAGAAACAGGTGCCTCTCGGGCAGCGAATAGGCGACAAGTTTGTCGTCATAGAATTTGTATAAATGCAGGTAGAGAATCATGGTTGAATTGGTTGGCCGCGTAGCTCAATGGTCAGAGCAGTGGAGCGCAAATCCAAAGGTTGTCGGTTCGATTCCGGCCGCTGACTTCCTTTTAACTGATTGGCTTTATTTGCATTTATATGATTCGTTTCAGATGGTGTAATAGTGCTAGATAAATATTTTCAAATATTTATATATTGATATATATATATATATATATATATATATATATATATATATATATATATATATATATATATATATATATATATATATATATATGTATATATATATATATATATATATATTGTGTACACGTGTATTGCTTTTTTTGTATTAATGTTGTGTACAACAACCGATAGTGGACAAGTGGACGGAGTTTATTTTCCATTTTTTAATCTCGTTGCGGGTATAGCACCGCTAACCTTATACAAAGACTGGCGGTATGGTTGTGCTGGCAGATTGACCACTGTTTGCTAACGCGATTGCTGTCAACTCTTGATTTGGCCAAGAACCAGTAATCTGGGTCGCACATATTTGGTATTCGAGCCCAGAATAATGTGATAACGGTTTGAACTTGATGTCTGGTAAGCTCAAAAAGTCCATACTGAAAAGAGTTGGTCCTCTGTTAAAAAATGAAATTTATTATAGCGTCATGAAAACTGATGACGATAAACTGTTTCAATAATTGTATTTTTTGTGTTACAGACAGACTGGAAAATAGTGTCAGATGTAAATATTGCTCGTATCAATAAATATTACACCAAGGACTACATGGAGAAAAATAAGCATATTTTGAACTGTAAATCTTCAACGTGTGAAATAACAGTAAGTTGAATTCTTAATTAAATAACAGGGCAAATTAGCATAATAAATAATGTTCTTATTAAATAAATTAATATTATCAATTAATAAAAAAAAATTACTAGTTCAAGAAATCATATATTTAGTTTAAATAGACTTATTTAAAATTGTAATTAACCATTTAATATTGTATTTCTGTCGTCTGATTTAGCTGTTTTTTTCTTGCTTTTTCAACTATACTTCTTGCAACCTACATGCATAATATTTTTAAGCATTTACACACATACTCATAAACAAACAAAATTTAAAGTAAAACAAAATTATACTTTTTCAGAAGGCTAAAGAGAGTGAGTATTTTATATATATATATATATATATATATATATATATATATATATATATATATATATATATATATATATATATATATATATATATATATATATATATATATATATATATATATAATATATATATATATATATATATATATATATATATATATATATATATATATATATATATATATATATATACATATCCATATATATATAAAGGCAACCATAATTTAATTGAAATAATATTAAAAATGATTTTTCATTTACCACAACATTTTAAAAATAAATGGTTTTTATTAAGAGGCCATGCATAAACTATAAACCCACGTGCATTGGTACTCACTATCATCTGCACTTTCTAACCATCTATCTATCCATCTGACTTTTTTATGTAACAGTATCTCAATATTTGAAAAAAATAGTAGTAACAATCTTATTTAAAATCAAAAAGTTATACACTATTAGTACTATTACCTGAACTATATACATCTCTTTGCAGAGAATCTAAGACGTGGTAATTTTTACTAAAAAGAGCAAGGTGTGGAAGTATTGAAATGATCGATCAATGAGAACTAGACGTATCAAAATTTTGTGAAACATATCGGTGGTGTGTTGCATCTGCATTTTGCATGTATTTCGACCCCTCCTTTTTATCTCCCCTGAGTCAGGTAGCCAAAACAAGCAAGCAGGAGAAATAAAACAGAGCAGATCACACAAGACGGAGAGCAAGAGAGAGAGAGAGAGAGAGAGAGAGAGAGAGAGAGAGAGAGAGAGAGAGAGAGAGAGAGAGAGAGAGAGAGAGAGAAGGAGAGAGAGAGAGAGAAAAGTTTCTTATTTATGTTTATATTATTTTGGGGAAAAATGCAACAGTATGAACGAGTCGGATTGCCGGCGAGCGATGAATATTTGTAAGCATGTTTGTGTGTGCGGGTGTGTGACATAGACACAGAGAGAGACAGAGCAAGAAAGAGAGAGAGACAGAGATAGAGAGAGAGACAGAGAGAGAGAGAGAGAGAGAGAGAGAGAGAGAGAGAGAGAGAGAGAGAGAGAGAGAGAGAGAGAGAGAGAGAGAGAGAGAGAGAGAGAGAGAGAGAGAGAGAGAGAGAGAGAGAGAAAGCATGCTGCTTGCTGCTCGAGCAAGAAGTGACGCTTGCATGGTGGAACGAAATCCACTCTCACCTAAATGTAACCTTTCGTTGCATCTCTCTCCCTCTCTCTGTCTTGTGTGATCTGCTCTGTTTTCTTTCTCCTGCTTGCTTGTTTTAGCTACTTGACTCAAGGGAGGTAAAAGAGAGATGTCTAAATACATGCAAATGCAACACATCACCGAAATGTTTCACAAAAAATTGATACGTCCAGTTCTCATTGGTTAGTCATTTCAATATTTCCACACCTTACTCTGTTTAGTAAAAACTACCACGTCTTAGATTCTCTGCAAAAAGCTGTATAATGACCCTTACCCCCGTAAGCTGCGACGCTAACTAACTAGTTAAACCGTTGTTAAATTACTATTTTGATTGTTGCGACAATTAAAAAAAAAAACTAAGGTTTAACTAGAGGTTGCAGCTTACAGCTATTAGTTTATAAAAAATTAATAAAATTAATAATAATTCATTTTGTTTAATAGAAAAAAATAAGAATTTTTTCAAGAAGTTCAAATGTAGTAAAACTTATTACATAAGTATATTAACATATGTAAGTATAATAGTTTCAAATTTCTTTCGGTAAGTTTATTACTTAAAAAGTGCGTCATTTTGACATTTTAAAAAATATATAAAATTATAAAATTACGCATTTTACATCATTCTAAAGCCATACCGTGACAATCAGTCAATCATCGCCCGTATTTTAAGGGCTATGCTGTACGTGTAAAGGGTCCTTAAAAATGCACAACCGCATATCCCATACTCCCTTAAAATGTTCCTATAGTATGCGTTATTTTTTTAATGTATTCGGTCGACTTTTGAAAGTTATAGATATTTTTCCGATATTTCGATACTTTTCTATATGTGAGCAATCTCTAACTTACATCACAGACAGCTAGAAAAGTACTTGAAAGATAGCAAGAAATGTCCTGAACAGGTTCTTTTCTTTACTGAGCAAAAAGAAAAGAGGGTAATTAAAAAATTGTTATTTCTAGGTCAATCATCTTGAAATTTGGCAACAATGTTGTGAGTATGGCCTGATCCCAGCTTCAGTAGATACAATTGAAGATTTAAATTGCATTTATAAAAGTAAATATACTTATCAAATACTTTAATAAATAATTTTATCCCTTATTTATAATTATACGTTTATATTTTATTACATTTTTTGACCAGCTAATATCCTTATCTATATCTTATAGTATGGTGCGCTTAACAATTAATAAAATAACTCACCTACAGGGAAAGAAATGTAAGGAAGCATATCTAACAACATAAGTATACTAACGCAAATAAGCCTGTGCCATCCTTATTACATGTGCGCAAGATCGATCTGAGTAACCTGCATCTGCCAAATCCCTAGCGCTAAATTTTATTCCACCTGCGATCTAGAAGGAGCGGTATCTATAGCGTCAGTATAGTTTTTATGCTACCTGCAAACTTGGAGGAGCGGTACCTTTAGCATCAGTATAGTTTTTATGCCACCTGCGATCTAGAAGGAGCGGTACCTATAGCGTCAGTATAGCTTTTATACCATCTGCGATCTAGGATGAGCAGTACCTATAGCGTCAGTATAGTTTTTATGCCACCTGCGATCTAGGATGAGTGGTACCTATAGCGTCAGTATAGTTTTTATGCCACCTGCGATCTAGAATGAGTGGTACCTATAGCGTCAGTATAGTTTTTATGCCTCCTGTGATCTAGGATGAGCGTTACAGTACCTGACTGCCAGCTCGGGTTGTACAGTCTCTTTCTTAAAAAAATTGCATTCTATTGACTTATGAGTTATGACAATACAATGCATTCAGATGGAGGTTTTGGTTGACTAAAAACTCCATTTAAATAGGGTGGTTGCATTTATGTTAAAATCGATGCCATAAGTGAGCACTAAATAACATAATATGCCAGTATAGGAAAATGATTTATTTTGACAGCATAAAAAAACTTTGCAATATTTTTGAGAACATTGATGCTGTAAACAGGTAGAACTAGATTTTCTAGTAACCAAGAAAAATATTAATAAACCACAAAATAGTTAATTAAAAAAAAATGCCAAAAACTGTACGTTTGTCCTATGCTGAGCAATGTTATTTATTGCTCAAGAAGAGTATCGAAAAGCATTCAGGATGAATTCATGCGCACAATCTCTATATAAAGAAAGTGTACTTCAGCTGCCGCGTGCTTTGATCTAGTTTAGCTGGTATAATGTCCAATTCTGAATAATTTTTTTTTCTCACAAATAAATTTTCTGCATTACTTAACTGAAACTAAATATTGAAGTAAATATGTATGTTAAAACAAATATTGATATAAGGCCTAAATTATATTTTTTTACTGTGCTACCTTTGTCATGATATATTCAATTCATGCTGATCCATTCCATATATATGTATAATCTTGTAGAATTGATTTTGTAAATTCATTATTTATATATTTTTTATTTATTTAAGCTTTCACCCAGGCTATAAATCTTCCCACTACACTAATAGACACTCACTTCAATGGAACATATTCTTCTTGTAAAACTGGAAAACGTCTTCATGAAAGTTTCAATCCACATTGGCACTATAACCCTAATGAACCAAATCTAGCCTGTGTTTACATGTGGATAACAATTGATAAAACTGTTAAAATTATGAATATACCTTGTCATAATAAAATGTTATCTTTATTTTGCGAGGTAAACAATTATTAATATTTCTTCTAGTTTGTTATTGTTAACTCTTATCTATCTATTTATCTATCTATCTATCTATCTATCTATCTATCTATCTATCTATCTATCTATCTATCTATCTATCTATCTATCTATCTATCTATCTATCTATCTATCTATCTATCTATCTATCTATCTATCTATCTATCTATCTATCTATCTATCTATCTATCTATCTATCTATCTATCTATCTATCTATCTATCTATCTATCTATCTATCTATCTATCTATCTATCTATCTATCTATCTATCTATCTATCTATCTATCTATCTATCTATCTATCTATCTATCTATCTATCTATCTATCTATCTATCTATCTATCTATCTATCTATCTACTCATGCGATTTCTCATTTATTTAGGAACCAGGTGATGGGTTAATCACAACACAGAAAAATGGCATGGCAAGTATTAAATATATTTTTAAACAATATTTTGACAAAGTATTTAAAAATATAGTTAAAAACAAAATTATAACTTATATTATAAAAATTGACTTGCTATTGTAAATAATACATTATTATTATTATTCAGGCTGACGCTGATAGCAATGATTTCGACAAAATCGAATACAATGAAACAGTATCATATTATATCAGTAAAAATCCTGTAAGTATTTTGTTTGCTTGACTTTTTTTTCATTCAGTATACATTGACGCAATTTCCTCGAGTATAGCTAAATGTAAAATATTTAAACTCTATTATTTTCACCAAGTTTCCAATATTTTGGTGTCAAGTGATAAATTTTTTTTAACTAATAATAGCAATAAATATTTAAATTACACTCTACCTGTAATATCTCTTTCTCTATTTATTTAAAAATTATTTTTCAAATTTTTGGTATCATGCCAATAGCTCTGTATTTCAAATATATTGTATCTATGCAAAAATTAAGAGAAAAAAAATTAAAAGTGAGTAGAAATAAATATAAATTTCAAAGTAAGAAGGTAAAAAGAAGAAAAACTTGCGTGCATGGGTGAGTTAGTAAAGAGCGTGTCGCTCAACTCATTGAAATTTACTAGTACAGTAACACAAGTATTGACAGAGAAACTAGTTCTATTAAAGCAGTATCAACTAGGGCATGCACAGTAAGTCAAAACACAAGCGGATATAAACAATATTGCTTAAAGTCGGCCTAAAAAAAGTGTGTGTTTTTTACTAGTCAATTGATTGTGGTCACATAGATATTTACTAAAAGATCGCACTTACGCTCAACTAAAAAAATTATAAGAATGATAAGAATTATAAATAAAAATAAAAGAGAGCTCAAAGGAGCGTCGCTCGTACAAAATGCTCATAGCCAAGTCTGATAAATATTATGCATATAGCTCTCTAAAACTTCCTCTCTTTAAGTAGTTTAAAAAAAAAATCAAGACATTTATTTATTTACTAGTAAAGTAACAACGGTTTTGAGGCCTTCTATAAGTGATTTTGGTCACATTTGCTTCCATTTCTACAAAATACGCGTGCGCAGTAAGTAGAAACAAAAGTGTATATGAGCAAAATCGCTTATTGTCAGCTTCAATACAATTGTTCCTATATCAGTCAATAGAAGTTTACTATATCAGTTCGTAAATATATTCCCAGCTTTCCTTCGATGCTGCAGGAAGAGTATGTAATAGCTTGGGCATGAAATTGCCTAGTATTTATAACAAGAATCTGGAGGAGACAATCGTCAGCGTGTTAACTAAATCAAGTAAGTATATTTTTTATAATATTTAATATATGATTAATATTATATCGCCCTTGTTGGATCCATAGGGTGAACTTGCATTTCAAGGTCGACTCACAAAAGTCGTACTTATATTCTTATCCATTCCCACAAAGGGCGAACTTGCACATGGTTAACATGGTTTTACATGTTAAACTTATGGCGGAGGCGCGCACAGCATTAAAAGTAGCCAAATGCAAGTACGCCCTTTGAACGCAACAAGGGCGATACATATATATATATATATATATATATATATATATATATATATATATATATATATATATATATATATATATATATATATATATATATATATATATATATTATATTAATGCTTATATTCTTATATTACAAACCATCTAACAGCCCATGATGTTGTAGGCAAGGTGCCTCTATTTCTCTTTCCCTACACTCTACTATGAAAGATGTACATACCTGTTTTGCTATATACGTTCATCAACCAAAATTCTCAACATAAACAAACCACCAAAAACCATTGCTTTCATACTTCTCAACCGTAAAAATAAGCCAAAAAAATATATGACAAAGAAAATGTAAAGAATGTTTTTTATAAAATTCAAAATTTATTTATTTCTCTCTTTCCTTCAATCGTATACAATATACATCGTATTTGTCAGACAGAAGAAGTAAAAACATTACATATGGTATGCACATGCACAATTGGTGCTACTTTCTACTAGTGCTACTTGCTATTACTATTAAAAACAATAAAACATAGCTGTAGGCTCACTGTAGGCCCTGACTTTGTCTACATTTCTTTTTTATTAATATTTATTATTATTATATATATATATATATATTTCATTCTTTAAAAATCATCCATAAAAATTATCTATAAATAATCCATGTTTATTTTATTATTTTTGTAAAATTTCTATCAGAACGTCGGAAGGACAATTTCTGGCTAAGCGCAATACAGTACAAGGACAACGCTTGGATTTGGTCTTCTTCTGGGACATTCATGGACTATTTTAACTGGGCACCAAAATATCCAAACCCTAAATCTGGACCTTGCGTGTTCTTAACTACCAATGGCTGGCAGAACACTGAGTGCACAAATACAAATAATGCCATTTGTGAACCATTTTACTAAAAAAAAAAAAATAATAATATATATATATATATATATATATTATGTAGTTATTTGTTTTATAAATAAAATATCAAAGCTATATCTTCTAAACTATTGGAATGTTATTTTTTTTTCTTTAAATTCTGTAATTTCTCATAACAAAAATAGTTAAAAGTAAAAAAAAAAATAATAATAATATTAAAGTCTGCATGTGAATGGCCTAGTAAGCACAAACTGGTTGAGAATCATGAGAATAGACTTTTGAATGCCATGCAGAAAGAAGCAGTTCTTGGCACAGCTAAAATCGAGTTTTTTTTTTTTTTCAACACAATATGTATACGTATAGTAAATAAGTAAAAAAAAAAAATAATAATAAAAACTAAATAAATAAAATAAAAATTCTAAAGTGTTAAACTTACTTACCTACTTACTTACTTACTTACTTACTTACTTACTTACTTACTTACTTACTTACTTACTTACTTACTTACTTACTTACTTACTTACTTACTTACTTACTTACTTACTTACTTACTTACTTACTTACTTACTTACTTACTTACTTACTTACTTACTTCCTTCCTTACTTACTTACTTACTTACTTACTTACTTACTTACTTACTTACTTACTTACTTACTTACTTACTTACTTACTTACTTACTTACTTACTTACTTACTTACTTACTTACTTACTTACTTACTTACTTACTTACTTACTTACTTACTTACTTACTTACTTATTTACTTACTTACTTACTTACTTACTTACTTACCCACTTACTTACTTACTTACTTTTTTTTGTCCAGATTCAATTATTCGTTTTTAACTCTTTTGTAAATAATGAGTAATGAAAAGATAGGAAGGAAATAATTGCATTCTCTTGTTCAGCTTTTCATTTAATACTTTTTTAAATACATATAGCTTATTATTTATTATTAGAGTCCGGAAAAAAAGTTTTTATTTTTAGCAAAAAAAGCTCTTATAAAAAAGCAAGTATTTTGCCCAAAAAAAAGCACGAAAAGAAGCAAAAAAGCACGAAAAAGTGAAAAAAAGCATTTACAAAAAGAATGAGTTATTTCAGATTTTTATCATTATAAATGCTATTTTCTGAGGTGTTGTAGTCAATTGATCATTTTTCGATCCGACAACGATCATTTGATTAAATCGGTGATCGGATCAACCCCTTTTTGTTTAAAAAATGAACGTGATCTGATTTTTATCTCATTTAGAGCTTTTTTTTTTTTAACATTTTTTCGATCCGATGATCACGTCCTAAAGTTCAAAGTTTTAAACCTTTTTTTAAAGGTGGTTAAAAAGAAAGAGAGAATATAGAAATACCTGTCTGTGAGGCACAGAATAGAGGTATCTATACTGATTTTTAATAAATTTCTAGCTATAAGAAATTATTTCAAAAACAGTGCCTTTTTTTATATATTGAACCATAGACTTATACATGTATTGAACCTTTTTGTATTTTATTAATACTTTTTTTTTTACCTAAATGGAATGAAAATATTAAATTGCTATTTTGTAATGTGAATACATTTAAAAGTGAACATATAAAATCAATTGAAAATGAACGGAAATTTTGATCTGATAAAATCGTGATTATAATCGTCTTGTGTTTTAATGATCTTGATCGTGATCAAGTCAAATCTCAATTGATCTCAACGTACACCACACATAAAGAACAATATTTAAAATAACACAATCCAATAGAACAGTTAATTAATTCACAAATCAAACAATTAGAATATACAATTTGTAACTACAGATTTACTACAAGCATTGCTATCCAATACATTTCCTTTAGCTTCAACTAATTTGTCTCTATCAATTTTTGCAAAAACTGCAATGAATTGCGACTTGGTTTCATCCGACCCAAATTTGTGTGCAAATAAAAAATTTCTTGAAAGAATTAGCAGGTAAAAGATATAGAATCGTATTCTCAAAAAAAAAAAAAAAAAAAAAAAAAAAAATCAACGTACAAAACAAAACATTTAAAAAGATCACTACCAATGCTCCAGCTGATCCTCAGCCTCGTAACCTGGGTAAAATAACCCCTATTTCTAACCCCTCCGCCCCCGAAAAAAATATCAAACACTTACTTACTTGTTAGCTTGATGCTAAATATAGCCAATATAAAAGAGACAAAAAAAAGTCTGCAAACTACAAATTTTCACCGTAATGTGGGTTGCCTAGATAGCAAAGGGATATTCTTTCTCTATTAAATATATCTAATTGCATAAATTTGGTTTTAGCGCGGGAAGTAAAAAAAAAAAAAAAACATGTCATTTATTTAATAATTTAGATTTTTTTCTTCTGAAATTTCAATGAAAAAAGCAAAAAGAGCAAAAATCGCCAAAAAAAGCACGAAAAGAAGCAAAAAAGCAACAAAATGCAAAACAAGCAAAAAAACCAAGAAAAAGTTTTTTCCTAGTGCTTCTTTTTTTGTGATTCGCAAAGATATTATATTGGTTTTGGTATATATGTAACATAGAAAAAGAAGCATTTTGCTAGAAATCCGGACTCTATTTATTATAATTATTTGCTTCAAAGGAAATGAAAATCCGGTCAATCATGCCACACAAAACAATGTATAGTAATTATAATAATACAGCGTAAATATTATTCAAATCAAATGATATTATTTTACTTTTTGTACACGGAAAGAATAAATAACGTAATTTATGCTGCATATATATTATTATAGCACAAATGTTGCTAAAAACAGAACAATGTAAATAATTAAACGTTTGTACAAGATAATATTTAACCTATTGTAGGATGGTTATTATGCAGTATCATAGATTATGCTGTATTGAACAAATTGTGCTGAAACCACTACCATAATTTTTACGTATTTATTTTTTTCCGTGTATATATATAGTTATGTACTAACTAAGTACTAATGCATTAGGAAACTAAGTTGTTGCTTTTTTTTTTTTTTTTTCTGATTTAATCATTCTATATTATATTTTTCGTATGTATGTTTCATAAATTAGTAGCAATATACTATAACGGTAAATTTGTGCTATAAAGTTAAAACAATAACATATATATATTTATTAAATAATTTCAATAATTATTATGTAAATTTTTAAACATCAGAAACACAAAGAATTTAAGTATCAGGAACCAAATTATTAAATAATTTAAAATGATATTTTTGGTTTATTTTTATATGATTTGTATATGCCATATACAAATTTCAAGTGGAAGTTTTATTTCTACGGTATTTATATGTATTTTATTTACTTATTTATTATTATTTATGTATAAAGCTTACATAATGTTTCTTTAACAAAATTAGCAGCATGAAAATCAATATTTTTTATTGATGTTACAAAACTATTTTTATTTTTATTTTTTTATTTTTTTTTATTATTCTTTTTTCATTTTGTATTTATTCTTGTGCCGTCATAATAGCATAGTTACTCTGCAGTATAGCATAAATTATGCTATATTGAAAACATTATGATAAAAATAAGCTAGCATAATTAATATGCACCGATTTTTTTCCCTGTTATTATATATATATATATATATATATATATATATATATATATATATATATATATATATATATATATATATATATATATAACATACATACATACATACATACATAATATACATATACATAAAATTGCTTTTATTTAAAAAATGTAAAGAAAATAAATGATAATTCTTTCGTGATTTGTCATAGTATATTAATAAGGCATTTGATTACAGACTATACTCTCTCATCAAAAAAATGGTAAAGTAGATCCAAAGTCCCAGATGATGAAGTTATCTTCAGTTAACTCTACAACTACAACTGAAGAGCCTCCTTATAATTTTCCCAAACACGTAAAAGTAAAATACAAAGAAGAGCTTCATGAAATATTTAAGACAACGGGGATACATGATTGTCGCTATGCAGTCTGTGAAGATTTTCAAGTACAGTTACACTATAAATCTTAATAAATAATTGACTAATAAAGGCATACTGATTTCAGGACGTCTTTAAGTGATTTTGGTCACATCCACCTCCGTTTCTACTTTCAACACATGCACAATACGTCGAAACGGAAAAGGATGTGAGCAAAATCACAGGCCTGAAGACAGTTACTCCTTTACTATAGTCATTTTATACTTATATTTATATGATCATATAAAACCTTGAGTTCGATTACCATATTTACGTTAATGATATGATTTGGTTATATTGATGTGTTAATAGACCAAAGGTTTTATGAAAGAATTCATTATACTGTAGATTAACATAGATTGAAGATATTATCGTCACATCGATAATGATACTATAACTATATATATATTATATATATATATATATATATATATATATATATATATATATATATATATATATATATATATAACAAAAATAGGACAATAATTATTAGGCTAAAGCTTTTTTTGTTAAATATTCAACATATTTGGATTGTATAGTTATACTGAACAAATTATTTAAACTCAATAGAAAACTTCACATAATCAGCACTTGTCACTGGCAAAGGTCATGAGGTTGATCACTGGCAAGGGTCATCATTAGTTTTATGTTAATTTTGGCCAGGTACATGGCTTACCATGTTAAATTAAGGGTTTTAATTTTTTAATTTCTAGCTTCAGAAATAATGAAACATGTTATTTTGCACATCATCATAAAGTTAAAAGCACAAATCGAAAAGTGTTTAGGACGTGATTGAGCCTCAGTTAAAGGAACCAGATGAAAAATGTGCGCAAAGTTGACTCAAAATGACGGCCTGTGTTCTACCAGAAAAAAAAAAAGTTTCCCATTGATAATATTTTAAATATATATGGTAATAAAATGTTAGTTTCACTCATAATTTAAAATATAGCATTGATAAACTAATTTCTGGTAGAACCCAGACCCTCATTTGAAGTCAATTTTTGCGCACATTTTTCCCCTACTTCCTTTCACTAAGGCTTGTTAGCGTCCTAAATAATTTTTGAGTTGTACTTTTTACTTTATGGTGATGTACAATTTAACTTGTTTTAACAATTCTGAAGCGAGAAAATTAAAAATCAAAATCCTCAATTCAACATGGTAAGCCATATACCAGGCAAAAATTAACATATAACTAATGATGACCCTTGTTAGTGATCAACCTAATGACCTTTGCCAGTGACAAATGCTGATTACGTGAAGTTGCTTATTAAAATTAATATCTTATTACTTTGTATTATTTTAGGCTGGCAGAGAACATTACAAAACAGGTAAAACAACAGTTCTAAAATAAATAATGATTTTTACCTGTAGCTTTTCACTTTTTTTTTTTTTTTTTTTTTTTTTTTTTAGTTACAATTCCAATGAAGTTAAAATAGATTTTATAGAGATTGCAATTATTATAAATATATTATTGTTTCCAATTCCTGCTTATTGATATGTAATTTTTTTTTTGTTACGTAACATTTCAATATAATAAAAAAAATTACATTAACTTATTTGTTAAAAGTAATAATTATATTGCTGGAAGTTTATTAAAAATAAATAAATATTTTCAAATGTTCTATTTGAAGGCTTGGATTTGTTTTCTCAATGTATATATTTTGGTCATTGATACAAAGAAATACAAAAAATATTCAATGAGTAAACTAGGTCGGTGGATATAAACCGGTTTATAGAAATTGAAGATTCAATCAACCAGTTTAAATAGAACATCGTGACCCCCCCTCCTTTTGTTGGTTGTTACTGTGAATCAGATTTGTATGAGATTTGCGATTTAAGAAATCGCTGAGCAAGTTTGCAATTTTAGGAACCAGTTAAAGGGCGAGGTGAGAAATGTGCGAAAAGGTGACTCCAAATAAGGTTCTGGGTTTCACAAGAAATATCTATCGAAGCTGAATTTTTAAAGCAGGGATAAAAATGACATTTTATTACCAAAAAACAATAACAATGAGATCTTGACAATTCTGCCAAAACAGAGACCTTTAATATGCGCACATTTTTAAACTCGTTCCTTTCAATGGGGCTCATTCAAGTCCTAAATACTTTTTAAGCTGACATTTCTATGTTATGATGGTGGGCAATTAAACGTAATTTTATCAATTTTGAGCGCGATCAGGTCAAAATTAAGAATACTAATAGTGATCGTACTAAAAAAACCGTATTGCCAGTGACATGTTCTGATTATGTGAAGTTGCCTATTAGTAAATTTCATAAATACAAACCTAATAAATTAATTCAAATATTTTAGTAAATGAACATGTTGGTAAGAAAGTCACAACCTGTCCAGGCAAAGAATATTATGTACCTATTGCAGGTGTAAGTATATAATACTTAAATCTATTTTTTTTTGTAGGTTTTTTACTATAACTTTTGTTGTATGTACATTTATTCATTATAGAAAATGAAAATAAATTTAGATAATTAAGAAATCTTTGATATAAAAAAAAATCTTCTCATTAATTAATTACAAAATCAGGCATAATTTTATTCAAAACACCAAACATTACCGAGCTGGTATGGCCGGGTGGTGAAGGCAGTAGACTCGTAACTCTGTACACCTCACCGAGTATAGGTTCGAGCCACTGCTGGGTGCGTACGTGAAGTGTGAGAGCACAACACGTTGCACGATGCATGTTTACATGCATTCCATGCATTCCATGACGACGCACAATATTCGGGAGGTGCATGATTGATGTGCTTGCACCGACCAGCCTGCCTAGACGTTTCCACGGTTTCTCTAGGATGTCATGGCGAATGCCGGGCTGTGTGCTTAGGCCGAGGCCGGCCCCATGTGTGCTTTTCCATTAATTTGGAAAGTCCTTACCTGTCGATAAGATAATGTATTGACTGGGACTCTGATTGGTGTAGCACGATAACACAATATGGCAAGCAAAGAACCGCAGCAATCCCTTAACACCCTACTGTAGCCTCACAAACTGTGTAGAAAACGTGTAGAGTAACAAATACGCGTGCTTTGATTTTTATTGCAGACCTGGAATGTATAACTTCATGAAATTCTTAAGTTGTATACTATACAGTTTAAAGAAATAAATAATAATAAAATAATAAGTTAATTTTTAGTGAAATTTTCATAAGTTATTTTATTTACTGCAGGTCGCCAGTTATTCAATTTATGCAGAATGTTGTAAATATGGCATGGTCCCTGCTACAATTCAAACTAAAGAGGAGCTGCTTTGTATTACTGATGCACTTAAAAAAAGTCCAGGTAATAAAATTTTTTGTATGATATGATTAAAGTAACGGCTATTAAAGACGTAGAACACCTTGAACAAAAAAACTTGCCTAATATTCTAAAATACCCAAATATCAACATTATTTTGGCCGGAGTCATTGATTTCTAATTTATTTTCCATTTACAAAATGTCAGTTGCGGGTTTACTACGTCACACTCGCCTGTTTCCGCGCGCGTGGACAAGACGAGCTGTGACGTAGTAAACCGCAACTGACATTTTGTAAATAGAAAATAAATTAGAAATCAATGACTCCGGCCAAAATAATGTTGATATTTGGGTATGTTAGGATATTAGACAAGTTTTTTGTTCAAGGTGTTCTACGCCTTTCAGTGCTTTATAACACACCTAATTTCCACGCTTTTGATTGGTCTATTTGATTGATTATAAGAGATTTGACTACTGATAATTATACCTAACTGTATGTTTAAAATCATGTGCTTTAAGTACGTTAAAATAATCAGCACGCGTACATCAATCATTACTGCAATACAAAACTTGCAAAAAGTAGACAAATCAATAAACTCAGAGCCCAACAATACAAATAAATTGTTATAGCAAGCAACTCTGAGTTCTAGTTTAACATGGTATTTATATAATATAGTATTCTATCAGGGGAAAAAATTATGGACTGAAAAAAAGAAAGAAAGAAAGAAAGAAAGAAAGAAAGAAAGAAAGAAAGAAAGAAAGAAAGAAAGAAAGAAAGAAAGAAAGAAAGAAAGAAAGAAAGAAAGAAAGAAAGAAAGAAAGAAAGAAAGAAAGAAAGAAAGAAAGAAAGAAAGAAAGAAAGAAAGAAAGAAAGAAAGAAAGAAAGAAAGAAAGAAAGAAAGAAAGAAAGAAAGAAAGAAAGAAAGAAAGAAAGAAAGAAAGAAAGAAAGAAAGAAAGAAAGAAAGAAAGAAAGAAAGAAAGAAAGAAAGAAAGAAAGAAAGAAAGAAAGAAAGAAAGAAAGAAAGAAAGAAAGAAAGAAAGAAAGAAAGAAAGAAAGAAAGAAAGAAAGAAAGAAAGAAAGAAAGAAAGAAAGAAAGAAAGAAAGAAAGAAAGAAAGAAAGAAAGAAAGAAAGAAAGAAAGAAAGAAAGAAAGAAAGAAAGAAAGAAAGAAAGAAAGAAAGAAAGAAAGAAAGAAAGAAAGAAAGAAAGAAAGAAAGAAAGAAAGAAAGAAAGAAAGAAAGAAAGAAAGAAAGAAAGAAAGAAAGAAAGAAAGAAAGAAAGAAAGAAAGAAAGAAAGAAAGAAAGAAAGAAAGAAAGAAAGAAAGAAAGAAAGAAAGAAAGAAAGAAAGAAAGAAAGAAAGAAAGAAAGAAAGAAAGAAAGAAAGAAAGAAAGAAAGAAAGAAAGAAAGAAGAAAGAAAGAAAAGAAAGAAAGAAAGAAAGAAAGAAAGAAAGAAAGAAAGAAAGAAAGAAAGAAAGAAAGAAAGAAAGAAAGAAAGAAAGAAAGAAAGAAAGAAAGAAAGAAAGAAAGAAAGAAGAAAAGAAAGAAAGAAAGAAAGAAAGAAGAATAAGAAACTCCAGTGTAAGCAGCTTCATACCCCCCCCCCCCCTCATAAGAAAGCGTGTTAGTTTAAACTAACGTTATACAACCACATCTGCTATTTCGTACATGTAAAATAAATTAGAAATCAATGACTCCAGCCAAATCAACGTTAATATTTAGTTATGTTAGGATATTAGACATGTTTTTTTTTTTTTGAATATGTTTAATAATTGAAATGTTTTACAATAGGTTATTCAAGGCCACACTTACAGACAGCTTACATATCTCATCAACTAGATGGACGTTTTAAATCATGTTACACAGGACAAACAATGAACAAAACTTTGTGGGCTCGAAGTGAACCCAACAACGCATTAAACCTCGAGGCGTGTGCAAAAATACACAATGATCAGGATGGATTTTTTGATATCTCCTGTCCAAAGTTGTTTTATTTTCACGTACTCTGCGAGGTAATTTTTATCAAATATTATTTATTATAATTTATCACGTAAATAGATGTAAAAAATAAAGTTTGGCAAAATTCGTGGGCAAGACTGAAACACATATACAGCGAGATATTTTAAAATTATGATTCAAATATTTCTTTTACATATTTTTACCGCACCAATATAAGTTAATGCATAAAAATAAGAGAAGTGCTTAATGCTGTAATTCTCTACCTTTTACTTGGTATCTATCAAAGCATACCAAAATGCGCTCAATTTTTCATCATTTTTCCTTTGCTCTCGTTTGCATGATGTTTACTAATAGCTTTAGATTACTCCTAAACGCTTCCTGTCTTGACCAAGTCGATCATCACAATTACATGATAGAAGTCAAATTAAAATTAAAGGTGGACAATTGCAGCTGTGAAAACCTCTCTAATTGTTATGCATCATATCTTATTGGTTTGGTAAAAAATTTAAAAAAATCCTTTGATCCATAATTTTAATATAACTCGCTGTACTAAAAACATAAAAAATTATAAAACTTTCATAAAATTAACTTTCAGAGTGTACCAGTTACAATCAATAAATTTTCTAGAAGTTTTAAAAATAATTTCAATAAAAATATTTCATTGAAATACTATAATGAAAAAGTTATTAATCAAACCAATCAGCAAAATGTACTGAACTGTAGATCATCGTATTGCAAGCAGTTAATAGTAAGTATATTGGAAACACTAATTATTGAAATATTTTTAAAAATATAAATTTGTAAATTATATATATTTTTTAGTTTGACTTCAGTGAAAGTAAGTTAAATTTTTTTTTTTTTTTGCATTTCTGTCCTAGTTTATATTATAAATTATAAACCAATGTTGCAAATATTTATTGAAGTGAATTTTAAACCCACACACTAGCTACTGACTAGGGTGTATGCCCATAACGTCTTATGTAAAGCGCTTGGACGCCATACTGGAGTAATGAATACGTTGCTTAGCATAGGTCAATTTTCTTTTTAGGCTAATTTCTTCTTGCCAGAGCTTGCACGCTTGACCTACCTCCCACCTTTAATATCACGTGATTTTCTATTCCACGGCACTTCATCTTCCACGTTTGTGCTTTACAATAAATGTCAATATAGCATATGTTGCATTGATATTTTTTCATGTATATTAGATCTGCTGCCACCTGAGGGAAATATCTTTAAAGATTGTGAAAAACTCTATTTTTATGATACTTCTAAACTGGTAAGAAAATATCAACCAACTCAGAAATGTACAATACTGAAAAAATTCTGATCATATAAAAAAATAACTCATAATTTTCTTTTTTCAGCTGACTTATACCCAGAACTGGGAATATTGCTGTAGTAAAGGAATGATACCTCTAAATATCGAGTCAGGAGAAGATTTGAAATGTTTAACTTCATATTTAACAAGTAAGTATTTTATGTGTATATTATTGGCTACAACTCAGTGAGGTACTGGCAGTTTGACAACTGCAATTCTACACCCCGTATATTTACAGTGTCTAAGTTCATGCGGGATCATTTAAAACAATAAGTCACAGCCTAGCAAACATTGAGCATTCGCCATTGCAGGCTAAGGAAATCGTAGAAACAATCATTCAGGATGGTTGGTATTAGGTTGACCTTGCCCACGGAAACTCCAAGCTAGCTTCTTGAAATCGCCAGATTTTCGTAAAAGCCTGGACGCCGGCTGAGAATGAACCCGTAACCTCTTCAATGAGATCCGGATGCATGAACCACTAGCACTAGACCATATATATGGCCTCTAATTAAATGCTATTTAATATTGTTACAATAAAAAGTACTCAAACGTTCACAAACGTCTTCATAAAGATTCTAAATAATTTTACTTCAGAATTTAAAAATCAATTTATAATTTACATATTATATATATATATATATATATATATATATATATATATATATATATATATATATATATATATATATATATATATATATATATATATATATATATATATTTATATTTATATATATATATAAAGTTTTATTTCTGGTTATTTTCAGATTCTACTGGCAACAATTTATATTGGACTGCAGTTACAGATAAAAACTTAGATAATAATTTCACATCGTGTGTCTCTGAAAAAACTGTTGAAAAATCTGCCTGGTTCCCAAATGAATCTTGTCAACGTAAAAGTAGTCCATGTGCAGTGTTGCAATTTCAATCAAATATTCTTGGGTTAAAAAACTATAAATGTGAAGATAAAGCATTTGCGTTTTGTGAGGTATCTGTATGAATATATATATATATATATATATATATATATATATATATATATATATATATATATATATATATATATATATATATATATATATATATATATATATATATATATAAATGAATTTAAGATTTGTAATTTAATATTTATCGCACTACTCCCATCTTAATAGCACTGTAAATTAATGCAAATAAAACTCACTCTCAAGTCAGTGTCAAAAGAAAGACTCCACTAGGCTTTTAACCCTGGACTGGACCTATGGATTTACGTCCCACAGCTCTATCCATTAAAGGCATAGAAAACATTGAAACAACATGTTCTAAACACAAAATGGGATCTACAAAACTGGTGATGTTTTTTACCAGAATGTAAATGTAGCCCCACAAGAGAGCTGGAAAAAAATGTTAAGTATGCAATTTGCATGAATATTCCTGTTTATGACGTCATAAACAGGCAAAAACTAGTATAAAAACGTTGTGCGGGTTGCATAAATTGACATTTTCTGATCACTGCTACGGCGCTACAGTTGGGTTTTGATAACAATTAATGTTATTTATGTAAGTCCCATCAAGTGTTTTGTTATGTAAATGACAGTAAGTGCAAGTGTTTTTATGTTGTCTATGCCTTTAAGCTGTACAGGCTCTTGTCTGGAAAAAGACTGTAATTGCAAATGAGCAGCAAATAGACAACAGTATAGTTGGCAAAACTGGTTCTGTGATTAAATGCCAAAACCATTAGAAGGTACTAATAAGATGACCTCCATATCTTAATGGTTTGATTAGTGGAGAAGGAATCTATACGTCAAGGGTTCAATGCCTGGTGGAGTCTTTCTTTTTATACTGACTTGAGAGTGAGTTTTATTTGCATTAATTTACAGTGCTATTAAGATGGGAGTAGTGCGGTAAATATTAATTTACAAATCTTAAATTCATTTATATATATATATATATATATATATATATATATATATATATATATATATATATATATATATATATATATATATATATATATATATATATATATATATAGTGCTATATATTAAGATGACAGTAGCGCGGTAAATTAATATTAATTTACATATCTTAGATTCATATTTAATCACCCTCTTCATGCGTTTAATTACATCAAACATGGTGCTCGAAAGAGCATCGCATATATATATGTATATATATATATATATATATATATATATATATATATATATATATATATATATATATATATATATATATATATATTGTATATATACGTGTATTATTGCATTTTTGTATTTGTGTTGTACAACAACCGATAGTGGATAGTGGATAGTTTGACCATTGCCTGCTAACGCGATTGCTGTCAACTCTTGATTTTTTAAGAACCAGTAATCTGGGTCACACATATCTGGTATTCGAGCACAGAATAATGTGATAATGGGTTTACCTTGATGTCTGGTAAGCCTTAAATAGCCCATACTGAAAAGAGTTGGTCATGGTTAAAATTGAAATTTTTATAGCGTCATGAAAAGTCATGACGATAAATTGTTTCAATATTTGTATTTTTTGTGTTACAGACAGACTGGAAAATAGTGTCAGATGTAAATATTGCTCGAATCAATAGATATTACACCAAGGACTACATGGAGAGAAATAAGCATATCTTGAACTGTAAATCTTTAACGTGTGAAGTAACAGTAAGTTAATTTCTTAAAGGCATAAACTACATAAAACAACATGTGCTTTGTAAAGAATAAACACAAAAAGGAGTCTTTAAAAATGTTGACAATACTTACCAGTATGTAATTGTAGCCCCACGAGAGAACATGAAAATACTGTAAAGTATGCAATTTTCGTGACTATGAATGTTGATGACGTCAGAAACATGAAAAAATTAGTATGAAAATGTTGTACGGTTTGCATAAATCGAAATTTCTGATCACTGCTACGGAGCTACAGTTGGTTTTGAGACAAACTAAAGTAATTTATGTAAGGCTTATCAAGTGTTTTGCTGTTTTGTGATATAAATGCCTATGTTTTTCTCTGGTCTATTCCTTTAATATTATAACAGGACAAATTAGCATCAACTTATTTTAATATTGTGAATTAATATATTGAATTAATATATAAATTAAAAATATTAGTTAAAAAATCCCTTGACGGAGAGAGTTACCCGAGTTGAAATAACTTAAGTGCAAACCAACTCAAGTTTTGTCATAACTCAACTCAAGTCATAACTAAAACTTAAGTGAAACCAACTCAACTCTCAGATATGATGAATCAAAAACTTGAGTTGGTTCACACTTGAGTTATTTCAACTCGGGTAAATCTCTTCGTTTGCATATTTAGTTTAAATATATATATATAACATATTCAAGAATGTAATTGCCAATCTTAATATCGTATATCTGTTGTTTGATTTGTTTCTTCTTTTTTTCCACCTTTTCCTTTTTCAACAATACTTTTTGTGCCCTAAATGCATAATGTTTTCAAAGGCTTTATATTTTGAGTGTGCACACATACACACACACACGCAAACAAAATTTAAAGTTAAACAAAATTATAATTTTTCAGAAGGCTAAAGAGAGTGAGTATTTTTTTATATATAATAATATATCAATTCAGGCAACCATAATTTAAGTGAAATATTATTTAAAAATAATTTTTAATTTACAACATTTTAATAATAAATGTTTTTTTATTTAGAGGTCATGCAAAAACTATTTAACTCACTTGAATGGGTACTCACTCCCATCTGAACTATCTAACCATCTATCTGTCCATCTGACTTCTTTTAACAGTTAAGGTATTTGTATGAAATAGGTAATCCAAAGCGCGAAAAAGCACTTCCGGTGAATTACGTTTATTGATTGTTTCATGCCTGTGTTTTTAGAGCCATATAAACAAATGTAAATCAAGTAAAGTTTACGGCTCTCGTGTAAGTGAATAGTGGACTTTGGTCTCATATATAAGTGATCTATTGTAACAAACTTCAATTAAGTGCTTGCATTTTAGTATTATGATCTAGAATTTGGGGAATAACAAATTTAAATGACAGGTGATGTAAAAATAGCATTTTATATAACTTATTATCGCGTTTGTTTGTTTTGTTTTTTGAATTTTTTGTCTGACTGACCAATGAAAAATAGGCAAGAAACACTTTGAAATCAAATATTTTCTCGTACGTATCACAATTTTTTTGTATCGTAGAATTTTTTAATTGCATGGATAAATAACAACAAGCAATGCTATGCATTAACCAATATATTATAAATTAAGAAATAAAAATTTAATATTAAAACTGATTAAAAATACACAAAATGACTTAGCGAGTGTGTGATGCCTCAGCTGTTTCCTGTTTTGTGGGCGGAGCTTCTCTTTGGATTACCTGTTTAATATTAATTCCTTATTAACAGTATTAGAGTACAGTACAGTTTTATGTAACAAAATTTCAATATTTGAAAAATAATGAGTATAACAATTTATTAAAACCCAAAAAGTCCTACTAAATTACCTACACTATATAATATAATAAACCATAGTTTATAAAAATTGAAGAAAATTTATAATAATTCATATTTTTGTTTGATAGAAAAAAATAAGAATTTTTTCAAGAAGTTTAAATGTAGTAAAACTTATTACATAAATATAGTTACATATGTAAGTATAATAGTTTGAAATTTTTTTCGTTAAATTAATAACTTAAAAATTACATTATTTTGGCATATAAAAATATATTATATTATTATAAACTTACGCTTTTTACATCATTCTACAGCCATACCGTGACAATCAGTCAAGAAGCGCCCGTATTTTAAGGGCTATGCTGTACGTGTAGAGGGTGTGTAAAATGCGCAACTACATATCCCATACCCCGTACCCCTTAAAATGTTCCTATAGTATGCGGTATTATTATTTTTTAATGTTTTTGGTCGCGTTTTTGAAAGTTATAGAT
>OX439135.1:20454084-20564194 GCA_949318235.1 Ecdyonurus torrentis
TTGCAGCTATGATTATACAAATATAATATAAATTTATGTATTTAACATTGATAAATAATATAATCTGTATTTCTTTATTATATTTAGAGAAGGAAAAAGAGAGAGAAAAGCGGGGCGATTGTGCCTATAGACGGCATAAAATATCAGGATCACTATTTTATTGACTGGCCCGATTAATTATAGATTCCATGAAAACGGAAAACGGAAAATAGTTTTTTTTTATAACACATTTAAAAAAAAAATATTCTTTAGAAAACACTTTACTCATAGAAAAGTGAAACAAAAAATAAATCACGCAAGCTTAATTTTTGTACTTCTTTTAGTTTTTGTTTCACATTTTTATCAGCTTTAGAGGGAGGAAATATTTTTTAAAATTTGGCCATATAGTCACCGCAGTAGCCAATGTACACCCGACACCCAACTTGACGTAAGAAAAAAAAAAAAAAAAAAAAAAAAAAAAAATGAAACGAGTAAAAATTGAAACTCTTAAAACGTCTTTATAAATTTTTCTTTTAAAAGTATGTTTGAATATAACGTAACGTTTTATCACTTATATCTATAAAATCACTTATAAATACATAAATATGCATGGAAAAAAATCATGTCATTCAATATGCAAATTTAATGCAATATGTTTTATAGTTCCTAAATTATTAATTAAATTAATCAACTCAAAAATACGTATAGGATATAGCTTTTTATTCTTATTTTCCAATGCACAATGTAACAAAATAATTTTAAAAATCAAACATCAAATAATGGTTAAAGTATATAGTTTTTTCATAAATGTTTTATAAAAAAAAAAAAACTATTTTCCGTTTTCATGGAATCTATAATCTAGCCAGTCAATAAAATAGTGATCCTGATATTTTATGCCGTCTAGAAGCACAATCGCCCCGCTTTTCTCTCTCTTTTTCCTTCTCTAAATATAGTAAAGAAATACAGATTATATTATTTATCAATGTTAAATACATAAATTTATATTATATTTGTATAATCATAGCTGCAATCAAGATTCATCAACTTAAAGAAAAGGAAAATATACTTTAAATACGATTTCAATGAAGTCTGAATCAGCCGTATACGCCGCATATCGCGGACGTGATATTTTAAAAAAGAACCGCGAACCGCCATCCGCCATCTTTTCAAAGGAACCTCTCTGACATCACAAATTTGCCGCGCTTTCTCCACACTCAATCATTCAATGCGCCGACTGTATATATATATATCTTTTATATAATATAGCATTATTTTAAAACTAATTTTGTAAATTAAATTTGTATGATATAACACAAAAAACTTATAAAATTGTACTAAATAATTTTAATGGCTATTATACAACATTTAACCCATCACAAGCACAAGCGTTTGAGTAATAAGAACCAAATTATTACAAAATTATGTTTTTAGCATATTTTGATACTATTTTTATTCGCCATAATATACGAGTTTTCAGTGGAAATACAAATGTTAAAGCCATAGACCACATAAAAACTCATATGCTTTTTAATGAATAAACACAAAAAAATATCTTCAAAACTGATGACAACTTTTACCAGAATGTTAATGTAGCCCCACGAGAGAGCGTGAAAAAACTGTAAAGTATGCAATTTGCGTATAATTTCATGTTTATGACGTCAGAAACATGCAAAAATTAGTAGGAAAATGTTATGCAGGTTGCATAAATTGCATTTTCTGATCACTGCTACGGGGCTACTGTTGGGTTTTGAGACAAACTAATGTTATTTATGTAAATCCCATCAATTGTTTTGTGATATAAATGCTTATGTTTTTCTCTGGTCATATTTTTTAAGTATGCACAAACTTTTCTTTAAAAATTTATTTTAAACAAAATTAAGTGTCCATAATACATAATATACTGTTAATTTAATAGAAATGAATGAGATAAGGTGAATAGGTAAACTGTTTCGAAAAAAAAAAAAGATAAATAAAAAGATATCACTGACTTGACGTGGACAACTTGCACTGCCAGGACTCACTGTAATGCAGGAAGACCTCAAGAAATTTTTTAAGTATTTTTTAAACCAATAACCTTTATTTCTGTAATTTCGATTTTCGGTCTAAGTCAGTCACACTCTTTCGATAAATAAATAGTTATTTATAGTTATAGTTAGTTATTTGTTAGTTATAAATAATTAAAATATACCTTTTAGAACTTGGATTGTCAATCGATATTTGTATATACAAATAATAAGCCGAAAAAATAATTTTAAATTTTTGGCATGTATTATACTATTGAAATATTATTGTTATTATTATTTTAATACATATATTTGCTTCTTCATATTGAAATCATTATAATACTGAAGTGTAAAATGTTACATATTAAAGGCTCACGCAGACGTCTTATTTTATTTAATATTACATTAATTTAAAAAATAAGCCACTGTGATTGGGTGAGAGTCGACTCTCAGCCAAAAACAGCAACTTCTTTTCTTTAATTAATTTACTACTTAATAAAATAAGACGGTTGCGTAGGCCTTAACTATTGAAATTCAACAGTGAAATTGAAATTATAAATATATACTTATAACACTTTAAAATTAATGTTATACCACTAATATTCATTTATATTTATAAGTTACAAGCTTATATCAATGAGAATCATCAGATCATTAAAAACTTGTACTTTCCTAATTTATTATAGAGTTAGTAACATAAGTATAGAAATGATAAAAAACATTTCGTAAATAAATTTTATTATTTTTTTTTTTTTTTGACCCAAATTTTATTTTCCGCGCATTGTTAATATTAATAAGCTACATTTTCAAAAAGTTATATTAAAGTCAATAATAGCTAAAGAAAAAATAATAAAAAAGGCAATTGAACTGGAAAAGAAATCGCCCATAAATTTACGTTTTTTTTTAACACTAATTTTGAGCACTCTAGAATGGGTAGAGTCCGCAAAAGCAAGAAAACCTTTTTGTCAAAAGAGACATATTTTTGTCGGGGAAGACATGTAAGAGTAAGGGACATTGCTTGTGTACAGAGTAATAAATGAATAGTAAAAAATAATAATAATAATGCAGAGTATTATTATAAATTTATCATACAAAACACATATATACAGAAATAAATATTTATAGTTTTCAATCAATTTTATTAAGAATAGATATTTCACAGATGACATTATTTGTATTACTACACTCAGTATTATACCAACCAGTGCTTGTAAAATATACACAAGGTCCAGATTTAGGGTATGGATATTTTGGTGCCCAATTGAAATAATCCACAAATTTGCCAGTTGAAGACCAGATCCAGGAATTTTCCATATACCTCAGTGCGCTCAGCCAGAAACTATCCTGATGTCGTCCTGTTTTGGAACAAAAATAAAATAAATCTACTCTAAAATAAATAAGCGTTGAAATGCTATTAGTATTGTAAAATTAACAGTTATGATATAACGTTACTAAACTAGAGTGTACTGATTGTATATAGTAATTAGATGTAATAGTACAGTATTTGCATATTCTGTATTTAATGCTATACTTTAAGTACTTTTCAACTTAATTTTTTATCATTTAGAATACTAGATTGATAATAATCATGAGCTTTTTAATTAATTAACACGAAATGGGATCTTCAAAACTGATGACAATTTTTACCAGAATGTTAAAGTAGCCCCACGAGAGAGCGTGAAAAAACTGTAAAGTATGCAATTTGCGTAAAAATTCGTGTTTATGACGTCAGAAACATGCAAAAATTATTATGAAAATGTTGTGCGGGTTGCATAAATTGAATTTTCTGATCACTGCTACGGGGCTACTGTTGGGTTTTGAGACAAACTAAAGTTATTTATGTGAATCCCATCAAGTGTTTTGTGATATAAATGCTTATGTTTTTCTCTGGACTATTTCTTTAACAATAGCTATTTTAACTTGAAATAACTTAAATATATTTAAAACCACTTCAAACAACTTAAATTAGCTATTTTTGATAATTTACTAATATGCATTTTATTTAAGCTACTCATAATAACTGAAATGTGATTGTCTTAAATAAGTTAGGATTCGTAACTAAATTATAGCAAAATTTTTTAGCGTGCAACTTTTTTCGTTTTTCTCACTATAGTAAATTTTTACCATTATTTTTCAGTACATTGATGATTGCCTCTGTAATTTCTTTGGCTTGAGGGGCAAACATTTTCATGTTAAAACTGTTGCACACTTGTCCTGCTGCAGTGAAAGTAAACTGAAAATAATATATTATGTATATTATATATTATATATATATATATATATATTTATATATTTATATATGCATATTTATAATATCATAGATTACGATTGCATGGTTAAATGTTATCTCTATCTTTTAATGCTTACACTTCGAAGTGAACGAACTACACTTTACAAAATTTGTTCGAAATGCCCGATCTACTTTTTATAAATTCCAAGTTCACCCATCTAGTTCTCCTGTTAAAAAAAAGTAAAAGCGCCAAACGTAGATCATTCATTTTCAGTGAGAATTTTAAATTGTAGTTCATTCACTTCAACGATGAGTAACCATCTATTTTAAATAATTAAAGAAATAAAAAAAAATAAAAAGGGGGGAGACCTGCCACGTGATTAGAGAAGACCCAACAGGAGATTGCCAGTCTTTTACTTATGGCCCAGGTAGACTATAGTACTCTAATGGCGTTATCTAATTATATATTTAACTAGGATTAACTTTAAAATGATATAATATAGGTATACACTCTAAGCATTGGTGCATTACTTTAGTTACGAATACTAAACTTATTTAAGATAATCACATATTCACTTTTAAGTTATTATAATAGCTAATAAAAAATAATACATTTTAGCAAGTTATTAAAAATAGCTATTTTATCTTAAAATAGCTTAAGAAAAATTAAAGCAAGTTAAAACAACTTAAATGAGCTATTTTGAGTAACTTGCTAAAATGCATTACTATTTTTTTTTTTTTTTTTTTTTTGCTATGCTCTTATTAACTTAAAAGTGATTATATCATCTTAAATAAGTTAGTATTCGTAACTTAAGTAATACAAAGATTTTTAGAGTGTAGGCTTTTACGATTCGATGATTGGTGTAAAAGATTGTTGCAGAATGTATGTTAAGCTATGTTTTACACCCATTACTTACATTTCTTCCTTGAGGACCAATGTAATATGATACATCCTTCAAGTTCAGTTTGCTAAATTCAGTAATATTTATCTATATAAAATCGAAATAAACGTTTTAACTATACATATCCAATTCAGCATGAAATTAAGATTTCATTTTTTATTTATTTTTTCGCAATCAATATTATACATAATATTGTTTATATTAAACGTATATTAAGAAAGGGCCATTAATATATATATATATATATATATATATATATATATATATATTATGTGTGTGTGTGTGTGTGTGTGTGTGTGTGTGTTTTAATTTTTTTTAAACAAACCTTTGGTATTCTATTGGGGGGTGAATCCTGAAATTTATCAAGTAGAATAATTATTTATTTATTGAAACTTTTGCAACCAAAAAATTAATACGCATTAATCTTTCTAAACCTAAACACATTTTTTTTAAATTCAATGTTGTAAATAACCATTTATCACTTATCATATATAGACCCCTTTCACATCTTTGCGCTTTGTCGCCATGTTTGTGGTGCCCAATGCATTGTCCAGCATAGGGGAAACTTCATTTCTCCTAATTTTTCACATAAAAAGAGTTTATTTTAACTGAACGAATTTTTTTTCATATTCTTCGAGCTTATTAGAAGCTAGAAATAAGTCTTTGATTGGGGTTTGAAGTTGGTTTTGCTATTAAAACAAATAAAAATGACGTTTTTCCTATGCTGGCCTATGTAGTCCTGACCAGCAAAATGGCGGCTCTTAAATATGAGCGCAATCGGTCTATATATCCATTTTGTAAAAAAAGTATAAAACTTATATTTGTATAAAAAAAATAATAAATTTTTTATAACAATAATAATAATAAAAATATATTAAAATTAAAAAATATATGAAAAATAATAAAATATAAAAACTATTTTAGTAAAAAGTGTAAAATTTACATATAAAATGAATAACTTATAAATCATCAAGACTTAAAAAATAAATATAAACATTTTTGGTACGAAATAGATTCAAAATTCAATATACGTCGTTTCGTATGAAGGGGGTATAGGTGACCGATTGATATCTTGCAAACTAGGACGGTTGCGAATAATAATAATAACACAAAGTAAAGAAGAAATGTTACTTAAAAAATTAGTTATGTCAAACATGTAAAAACACGATCAAATATTTAAGTTAATACGCTTTAAAGATAACATGTTAATGTGGAAATTTAAATTTAAGTGGGAAATTTTAGTCAAATCAAAAACTTTTTTACAATTAAAAATATCATTAAACATTTTTTTGGTATAAAAAAATAGCTTTTAAATTTATTTGATTTTATTTGAAAGTTATAGTGTTGTTATATTGGAATTAAATCATGTGCAAAAAATTATTAATAAAATAAAGTTCTTCTTTTAGCGATTTCCGGTCCAAATCGGTCCCCCGTTGCCTTAAGTATAGCATAAAATTTTAGATGTTATATTATAAATGGCAAGAAGAATGTATTTTTGTGTTTATTTTAAATTTATATATTTATTTCCACCATACTACATACATACATACATAACAGCAATAATAAATAGTGTGTGCTTCTGTTTACTCAAAATGCGGAAAAGGAAGTGCCGGAAAAGGAAACCACGTGATGGTAAAAGTGGGAGAAAACTTGATGCCAGCAGCAAGCTAACCTTGAGCTACCTGGAGCTACCTCCCACTTTTACCATCACGTGGTTTCTTCTTCCGGCTACTTCCTTTTCCGCATTTTGAGTAAACAGACGCACTCGTTTACTCAAAAAGCGGAAAAAGGAAGTGGCCGGAAGAGGAAACCACGTGATGGTAAAAGTGGGAGAAAAGTTGGTGCCAGCAGCAAGCTAAGCCTGAGCTACCTCCCACTTTTACTGTCACGTGGTTTCCTTTTCCGGTCACTACCTTTTCCACATTTTGAGTAAACATAAACAGCCCAGGCCTAGCTTGCTGCTGGCACCAACTTTCCTTTCACTTTTACCGTCATGTGGTTTCCTTTTCCGGTCACTTCCTTCTCCGCATTTTGAGTAAACATAAGCTGCCAGTATATACGGATTCAAAAAATGATAATATGTATGAAAAATAACAAGACAAATATTTGGTTGGGTGACGGGTTAAGTAAATAAAAGTAAATAAACTTTTAAGTCACATTTAAACTGTACTTCTTGTTGATTTTTAGACTGTTTAGATTGAGAGATATCAGCCGCTCACCTACTCCCTTTAAAGAGGAAGTTCAGGGGTTACAACATGCGGCTTCTTCAATGTTAGATAATGAGAAGAACGGTTCATGAACTCATATACTGTCTGTTTGGTATAAAGTGACACAAATATCGTTGAAAATGCCATTATAAATTCTCCCTTTTTACCTAACATACAGCATATATATATATATATATATATATATATATATATATATATATTATTATATTATTATATTCTTTTTTAATTCAAAATACGTTTACTCATTTCTATCTCCTACTATCATATACAAAACATTGTACATCAGCAGGTTCTTCTTTAAACAAAACAATAACAAATGATAGTCAGACCACAAAGAAGACTACAGAGACTACAGAGATATCAGGTAAGACATAATTGATGTCGCTGAGAGTGGGGAGTGTTTACTAGTATTTCTAATGGTTTCTAAGCAGTTGTGACCCTGACTGCTTATATAGGGTCACAACTGCTTACAAACACTAGTAACCACTCCCCACTCTCAGCGACAACAATTATGCCTTACCTGATATCTCTCTCTGCGGTCAGACTTACAACTAAAAATGCACTTACCTATGCAGTGCTATAGGTAAGAAATATACCGTGCTACCATTTTTTATGCTAACGTTATTTATTTATTTATTATTTTTATGATGATTCAAAGCCCTTACGTAGATCCTCAAACTCCTGCGATATATGCAACTCATCCCGTAACTTTTACGTCATATAGTTACGTCTTTACCATATGTTATAGTAGTTTGCATATCTCGCAGGATGAGTGCAAGTTTAAGGGGCTACCATGGGGCTACGGAAGGGCTTTGGGTTATCATATTATGTGAGTTTATGAACAGTTCATCTCATTATCTAATATTGAAGAAGCCATGTTGTAACTCCTGAACTTCCTCTTTAAGTCATAGACGACATGAAGCAAAATATTCTTATTAATGATTAAACACAAAAAATGGGATCTACAAAAATGATGATAACTTTTACCAGAATGTAAATGTGGCCCCAGAAGAGAGCGTAAAAATACTGTAAATGTAAAGTGTACTATTTGTGTGACAATTCCTGTTTTTGACGAAGAAACAGGAAATATTTAGTATATATACAAATATTTGTGCGGGTTGTAAAACTCGAAATTTTCTTATCACTGCTATACGGCGCTACAGTTGCGGGCTTTAAGACTAACTAATGTTATTTATGTAAGTCCCATCAAGTGTTTTGTGATGTAAGTGATAATATGGTCTAAACGTTTAAAACTTAAAAATATAAAACATTAATACTGAAATTTGTATTCTAAAAATAGTCATAATATTACAAAAAAAAATAATAATGGGCCAGAATTCCTCATCTCACACAGTATAACACCCTCATCTGAAATTTTTAGTGAAAAAAATATATATTATTGGGGACTGTCTAAAACCTATAAATATGAAGTTTTAGGTAAATCGGACCAAAACTGAAATTTTGGGGCGGGAAATTCAAAATTGAATAATTGAGATTTTGAGCTAAACTTAGTTTTTTCCCATAATTTGGTACGATGATATTTGGGAATTTTTATATTATATTTGGATACTATGGCAATATACACATTACGTGAAACCATAAAAGTCGATTTTTCCCGTAACGATTTTTTAGGAAAAATCGTGGAAATTTGGCTGAAAAAGCTTATTTTAAGTATTGTTTGGAGCCGTATTGCAGCGAAACTAATAAGAATTTTGAAACGTAAGTTTGCATATAGGTACCTGGGTATTTGTGCTTACTAAAATTTTTGATATTATTTTTCCAGTTACCTTTGTTGAATTTAGCGGGAATTTTGAATTTTGATAAAAATGAAAAAATATGCAAAATATAAAAATGAATTACAAAGAAGTCTCCAAATATTTTTTCAATTTTTTTGGTCTAAAATACTTCTACACTATTGTTCTAACATATGACAAAAAATCAGCCTGGCCTTTTAATTATTACTATTTTTTTTTCTAATTTTGAAAATCGTAGTTTTTTCATCGGACGGCAAAAAGCTTCAGAGCTTACGGATGCATTTTATTTTCGATGTGCATGGTTCAAAACAACTTAAGCAACATTATAAAATCACCTCCAAGTCATGATCTAACATATTAACATACATACCTATATTACCCCCTCCCCCTCCTCCCTACTTCTTATATATTTACAAAAAAACGTCATATTTCCAGAAATTAGGTAAGAAGTAGGGGGAGGGGGAGGGAGTAATATAGGTACTTATGTTAATTTGTTAGATCAAGACTTTGAGGTGATTTTATAATGTTGCTTAAGTTGTTTTGAACCATGCACATCCAAAATAAAATACATCCGTAAGCTCTGAAGCTTTTTGCCGTCCGATGAAAAAACTACGATTTTCAAAATTAGAAAAAAAAATAGTAATAATTAAAAGGCCAGGCTGATTTTTTGTCATATGTTAGAACAATAGTGTAGAAGTATTTTAGACCAAAAAAAATGAAAAAATATTTGGAGACTTTTTTGTAATTCATTTTTATATTTTGCATATTTTTTCATTTTTATCAAAATTCAAAATTCCCGCTAAATTCAACAAAGGTAACTGGAAAAATAATATCAAAAATTTTAGTAAGCACAAATACCTAGGTACCTATATGCAAACTTACGTTTCAAAATTCTTATTAGTTTCGCTGCAATACGGCTCCAAACAATACTTAAAATAAGCTTTTTCAGCCAATTTTCCACGATTTTTCCTAAAAAATCGTTACGGGAAAAATCGACTTTTATGGTTTCACGTAATGTGTATATTGCCATAGTATCCAAATATAATATAAAAATTCCCAAATATCATCGTACCAAATTATGGGAAAAAACTAAGTTTAGCTCAAAATCTCAATTATTCAATTTTGAATTTCCCGCCCCAAAATTTCAGTTTTGGTCCGATTTACCTAAAACTTCATATTTATAGGTTTTAGACAGTCCCCAATAACATATATTTTTTTCACTAAAAATTTCAGATGAGGGTGTTATACTGTGTGAGTTGAGGAATTCTGACCCTAATAACAATAAAAACAAAAGTGTGCTATATATACCTCGCAGAACATGTAGTGATACGTTACACCACATCCTATGTTAATTATCTCTGATTTATCATGGTTGGGTGGTATATACATATAAGTACACGCTGCATTGACTTTGTTACCTCCAGTCCAATATGGCAACAATGACGTATTAAAAGGTTTTCCAGTGATGCATGATGAATAAACACCGGTTAAATGTGTGTCCATCAATGGTAAAGGTAAATTTTTTACACCTTTTAGTGCTGTTATAGCTATAATATACAATAATATAACATTTATCAATATAAGGATCCACCTGTTCCAAATTTTATTGAATGGTTTACATAATATTTCAAACCCACTATCCTCATCATTCGAAGACATATTAAACAATTATTTCAATGTCATAAATTTTAACCACGTTTTTGTAAAAAGAATTCATTGCTAAAACTATGTCTCGTTTGTTAAACATGTTTTCTTACTTTACGATTTCAATCTAGAATGCTCAAAATAGCAAAATGCTACCTACAGAATAAAAACTGATTGTTTTTCCTTATTTGGAGCTAGACTTTGCAACAAGCTCCCGAAAGATATGTGTTGCTTAAATTCGTACAAAAAAAAAAAATCAAATCTGCTGTTATTAAATGTATTACATAATTGATTAGCATTTTTAAAGCTTGCTTTTTATATTAAATTATATATATATATATATATATATATATATATATATATATATATATATATATATATATATATATATATATATATATATATATATATATATATATATATATATATATATATATATATACATAATGCTTCTTTACGTTATATCTATTATCTATAATATTGTGTGGTATTAATTGTTTAGTTATTTTTTACATTGTTTTATACATCTAGGGTTTTTTTGTATTATTATTATTCTTTTTTAACTATTACTCTTAATATATATATATTATTTACAAGCTTAATACAATACTCTTTTGATATTTAAATTTTGGTACCTTTAATATAATCTACAATACTTTTTTTCAATTACGGTACTCCTATGGTAATTATTTACGTATATTTATTTTTTGTTCATTCTTATTATAAAATGTTAACCACTCTGCATATTATGCTGTCTTGAATGTATATTGGTTCAGAGATAAGGCTTGTTGCCCTGACTGCACTTTTTGACAATCTCATTTAGCAAAAAATATATTATTTAATTATTTATTTAAAATAGAACTTAAAAAATTAGTAAATTCAAGGGCATTTTCTGATCCAATTTTCATATTTTTATATCAATTTGTTATTTTTTTCCTTCTAGCATTTTTTAATTTATTTATGTCCCATTCAAGCAGGCTTGAACTGCCCATAAGACTTACAAGTCCACGAAATCGGACAAAAGACCCCTTGAGCCACTAAAACCGGCCGTAACCAGGGTGATACACCGTCTTTTGAGGCTCAACTTTTAAAACTTTTTGTTAAAACTTTTAATAAAGTATTATATCATTTAACAAAAAAATAAAGACAAGTGTTGGTTCATACCGCTTATATGTTTAATTATGCATTGAAAATCCTCTACGGTTTCAACTGATGCGGGGAGCAAACCAAACGAACAACACAGTCGAAAATTTTCAATTGGAGTAACCTGTAAAGTATGTATATTTATGCAATGGTATTAGTCTAAAAATAATATTATATATATATATATATATATATATATATATATATATATATATATATATATATATATATATATATATATATATATATAGAATATAAACGAACATACCCAAAACACAGTTCTGAAGGAAAGAATTTATTACGTGCTGCGTGCAATTTTCAAAAAAAAAAAAAAAAAAAACACGTATGGACTTAAAATATTACAGTACAGTATGCCAAAGGCATTTTCCACAGTATTTTGTGGAGATGGGCAAATTTATAATTTGGAGTGTGTATTTCCCATCTACAACAATAAGCATCTGCTATTTACTTTATAGTATAATTAATAATGGCATGAAAGATGAAAATGCCCATGACTGAGAGATAATGTATTTCATTTAAAATCTAGCGCTATATTTACAAAGTAATTGTGTGCTTATGTTTACTCAAAATGCGGAAAACGAAGTGCCGGAAGAGGAAACCACGTGACAGTAAAAGTGGGAGGTAGCTCAGGCCCTAGCTTGCTGCTAGCACCAACTTTGCTCCCACTTTACCGTCACGTGGTTTCCTTTTCTAGCACTTCGTTTTCCTTTTTTTAGATTAAACATAGAGTGCGTCTGTTTACTCTAAAAAGCGGAAAAGGAAGTGTCGGAAAAGGAAACCATGTGATGGTAAAAGTGGGAGAAAAGTTGGTGCCAGCAGCAAGCTAACCTTGTGTGCTTCTGTTTATGCAAAATGCGGAAAAGGAAGTGCCGGAAAAGGAAACCACGTGATGGTAAAAGTGGGAGAAAACTTGATGCCAGCAGCAAGCTAACCTTGAGCTACCTGGAGCTACCTCCCACTTTTACCATCACGTGGTTTCCTCTTCCGGCTATTTCCTTTTCCGCATTTTGAGTAAACAGACGCACTCCTTGACTGCTTATTTTTACTCAAAATGCGGAAAAGGAAGTGTTGGAAAAGGAAACCACGTGACGGCAAAAGTGGGAGAAAACTTGATGCCAGCAGCAAGCTAACCTTGAGCTACCTGGAGTTACCTCCCACTTTTACCATCACGTGGTTTCCTCTTCCGGTCACGTCCTTTTCTGCATTTTGAGTAAACAGAAGCAGTACTGGAGCTACCTAGAGCTACCTCCCACTTTTACCATCACGTGGTTTCCTCTTCCGGTCACTTCCTTTTCCGCATTTTGAGTAAACAGAAGCAGTCATACGCACTCTTACAAGAAAATACACGCTTAATTTGAATGGAAAAATATATTACCACAAACGTGTGTAGTACTGTAGTTAAGCCATAATAATATATATAATACTGTACTACGTTGCCTAGATATTTATTTGCGCATACTCATTCTAACTAAACTTCAAACACGTAAGTACCATTATTAACGCTTTTTTAAATTTAATACGACAGATTTTTAACAATATTAAAGCCCTTGTCAACTTACTACTTTTTTATCATTAAGAATACTAGATTGATAATTACCATACTTTATTATCCATGATTTAAACACCAACACGTTGATTTTGTATTTATTTTCATTTCTGCGGTTATCACGTATCTGACGTCACAGTGTACCGATGGGGCCGTCATAGGGGTAAAGAACTTGAGGGAGGGGCTTAAATTTATCACGTGACCAGAGCGGTGATTGTGATTGGCAGTGGTACATTGTGACGTCAGATACGTGATATAACCGCAAAAAGTAAAATAAATACAAAATCAACGTGGTGGTGTCTAATTCATGGATATTAAGATATGGTAATTATCAATCTAGTATTTTAAATGATAAAAAAGTAAGTTGACAAGGGCTTTTTTCTTAACTGTCGATTTTTCTCTTTTTGTTAAATATGACAATCACTTAACATATAATTTAACAATGTTTTAAAAATAAGTTAAGATTACATAATATTCTATATAACATTAAAAAAAAATATGTTACTAAATTATATTTATTTTTGTATGAAAAATAGAATACTTACCTGTTGTAAATAATCAAGAAAGTATGTTTTTTTAGAGCACTTCATTTCTCTAACTACATTTGGGTTTATTTCTGTTAGAAAAAGATAATGAAATAATTTTTAAAATTACTTTAAAAATGATCTTCAACTAATTAATTAAATATTTATTTATTGTATTTAAAGGTATTTCATATTAATATATACAATGTGAAATAGCTAAAGCCCTTGTCAACTTACTTTTTTATCATTTAGAATACTAGATTGGTAATTACACTAACTACCATACCTTATTATCCATGAATGAGGAAGTTTCCATAAAGTTAGGACCCTGTTTTGAGCACATTTTTAGAAAGAGTATAAATAGTAGATTCCATTGAAGTCAATATTTACCTTTATTAATTACATTTCAGCGATTAATTCACCTCTAAACAGTGCCTACCACGCCTCTCTAAAAGACCCTTTCGTCATTTTTACGTTCTTCTTCTGCAAGCCGGTGCAAGCGTAGCAAGATTTTTAACGCGCGAATTTCAAAATTAACGTTAATTTTGAAATTCGCGCGTTAAAAATCTTGCTACGCTTGCACCGGCTTGCAGAAGAAGAACGTAAAAATGACGAAAGGGTCTTTTAGAGGGGCGTGGTAGGCACTGTTTAGAGGTGAATTAATCGCTGAAATGTAATTAATAAAGGTAAATATTGACTTCAATGGAATCTACTATTTATACTCTTTCTAAAAATGTGCTCAAAACAGGGTCTTAATACTATGGAAACTTCCTCATTAGACACCACCACGTTTATTTTGTATTTATTTTCATTTATTTGCATTTTGACGGTTATTTCACGCTTCTGACGTCACAATGTACCACCGCTAATCACAGTCACTGCTCTGGTGACGTGATAAATTTAAGCCCCTCCCTCAAGTTCTTTGCATGCCATCACGGTACATTGTTACGTCAGATGCGTGAAATAACCGTCAAAATGAAAATAAATACAAAATCAACGTGGTGGTGTCTAATTCATGGATAATAAGGTGTGGTAATTACTAATCTAGTATTCTAAATGATTCAAAATAAGTTGATAAGTAATTTAAGGTACTAGAGGTTCGACTGCTGCGAAAAAAAAATATTTGAATCAGACTGGCTCAGGCTACTACACTGGCTACTGGCTTAGTGATTGACTCTCACTTTTACTATCATCTTATTGCATGATATGAAGAATTGTGAACTCTGATATCTCAAAAAATGTCCATCATATTGCAATCACAATTTAAGGATCACTTAAAATTAGTTCAAACTATAGGCATACAAAATTTCATCGTGTTCTTTGGATTAGGAAAATATTTAATTTAACATGAAATAGGATAGACGCCCATCCTACCCTACCCATGTTATTTGTACTCGGCTTCTAATTAAAAATTTATTATGAAATTTTTTATGTAAATAAAACATTTTAAACTTTTTTTTATGAAATATTGAATACGATATAATGAACAATTTTTTTTTTTTTTTTAGATATTAACTATCAACATGTAGCCTTATAAAGGAGAGAAATAATTTGAGACTTGAAATAATTGGAATCTTTTACTCACTTGATTTAACTTTCTGAAAAGTTAAACATAAAACAATATTGTAAATATTACCAAAATCATGACCATTATTAAAAATTAATCCTAACAATATATTTTCCTTATAACATATCACTTTTTTAAAGTGTCAAAAAAAAGGAGGGGGGTAGACCACATATTTCTTGAACGAAAGCTTGGAATTTTAATTCAGATTTCTATTTGAATGCATTCAAAATGCGTAGCAAAACTGTAAACTTGGACATAAACTTTTGGCCACAGCTATTTAGTAAATAAAAGAAATTGAAATTTGTAAATGTTCCTTCAGTAAAAATAACTAAATATGTGTTGTACTTTTTTTTTAAACTATTAAATAAATAAAAATTGTTTTAATTTATTAAATTACTTACAATTGTATCACAAATTGTAGCATGTTTACAATTGACAAGATTTTTATATTTTTGCTTGTATTCTTTGGTATATGCCGTACTATCAGTTAAGAAACTAACCCCATACACTTCATCCCAGGGTGCCTTAAAATATAAAAATATAGGAAATTTAAATAATTACAGTCTGCGCCACGTAAGGATGTGACCAATAAGAGAACGCCTAAAAGCTCTCCATTTAGTTAACATTACCCCACCTCCTAGTGACCTTGAAAGCTAGAGCATCTATTGGCTGCCCAGGGGGAATCGATAAATCGCCCACATCCTTACGTGATTTCTAGTGTATGTTTTACACAATCACACACCACACGCACAAACACTCAGATATATACATACATTTACATAATTAAATATTATAATTGTAAAATCAAATTAGTGAGATAAATCTAAATTTAGGCATGGTTTTAGATTGATGTTCCTAAATAAAGACAAACACGTATAAAAGAATTCTAAATCATAGGTGTGAGTACAGTGTACAGTTTACCAGATTTGAATAATTTTTTTAGCACTATTCAGCTATAAAACTATGATGTCGAGCAATGTTTATATGACATTGGGTCTTAGTATTTATTATTAATATAATTATGTTCTTTTTTTTCTCTCACTGGAATCTTACTTGATTCAAAGTGATAGTAAGAATAATTCAGTACCAAAAAAAAAAAAAAAAAAAAAAAACATAACTGATATATTTATACTGCAGGTGGTAAAAAGAGGGAGGGGTCACAAACTAAGCACTTTGCGCATCATGTTAGCTGTGCCAAGAACTGCAGCTTTCTGTATGTCACGTAAATATGCCTCTCCTCGAGGTTCAATTATTGTTCTCTTGATGCAAGCCAATTCTTACTAACAAGGCCATCAACTGAAACACCAAAAGGCTTTTCGAAAAGCCAGAACAACAGGAATGAAAAAGAAATTGAAACGATATTTTTCAACCTGATTAATGGCGCTTAAAGCCGTTGTCATCTTACTTTATTATCATTTAGAATACTAGATTGATAATTACCATACCTTATTATCCATGATATAGACACCACCACGTTGAATTTATATGTATTTTTATTTATCTTCATTTTGACTGTTATATCACGTATCTGACGTCACAATGTACCGCCGCCAATCATGCACAGTCACCGCTCTGGTCACGTGATAAATTTAAGCCCCTCCCTCCAGTTCATTACCACTATCACGGCCTCATTGGTACATTGTGAGGTCAGATACGTTATATAACGTGTTGGATAATAATGTATGGTAATTATCAATCTTGTATTCTAAATGATAAGAAAGTAAAATAACAAGGGCTTATAAATTTGAAAAGCGGGTAAAATTTTCTCAATTATTATTTGGGGTTTATAATTGTGTTTTCTTGCTTTTTATTGCTTGAATACGATTTATTGTGTGTTTAATGATTACTTTGACTCGTTTTTTGCTGTCCTTAGTGTTTCTAATTGCCTAAATTTATTATTTAAAATATGCGCCATTGCACAACCTCATGCGTCAATTTGTTTTATTCCTATCTAATTCCTTTAGTTCTGGCTTTTCTTAAAGCCCTCAGCTTACCTCGCAGAAAGCAATTGCTTTATCCTCACATCTATGTGGTATCATACCAACGTGTGCTTGTAAATGTAACATGGCAACGCAGGGGTCATCTTGTGACCTACATTTTGATGCAAACCAGCTTGAATCTTGAACACGACTCCCAGTAAGACAAGATGTGAAATTTTTGTTTAGATTTTTATCTACCACATCGGTCCAGTATAAATTTTCAGCCAGAGAAGCTAAAATTAAAACAAAAGGTGAAATTAAACTATAGAATATTTTAAAATGTTTTTGAATATATTATGAAAAAATAATGTTATTAATATTTAAATTACAAGATGGGACATAATTGTGGTTTTAAACCTTTTTCCGTTGATCCAGAAAATACACAATTTCATTTAAAAACATTTATAGGTGATTGTCATTTTTTTAAATTTTTTTTTTTTTTGAGCACAAAAATTGTGTTTACGAACATGACTAGTATAGGGTGTATACGTAAGACGTCATATTTAATGCGCTTAGATGCCATACTGGAGTATTGAATAACATTGCTTAGCAACGAACAAACTTTGTTTTTAGTTATTCTCTATGGGAAATCGCCTTTTTGTTTAATTATTATTTTTATCACATAGCTAAGATACTTAATTAAAAACCTGTTAAGTTTAAAGCTTTTAAAAATATATACATGTTATTTTTATTTTTAACCTCTTCAATCCCTGAGTTTGTTAAAAATCATTTCAGTGTCGTAAATTTTACCTGCGTTTATGTGCAGCTCTCAGAATGACAAAAATATATTCTTTTGTAAAAAAAAGTTTTCTTTCGGACCCCGTATCTATCTATCTATCTATCTATCTATCTATCTATCTATCTATCTATCTATCTATCTATCTATCTATCTATCTATCTATCTATCTATCTATCTATCTATCTATCTATCTATCTATCTATCTATCTATCTATCTATCTATCTATCTATCTATCTATCTATCTATCTATCTATCTATCTATCTATCTATCTATCTATCTATCTATCTATCTATCTATCTATCTATCTATCTATCTATCTATCTATCTATCTATCTATCTATCTATCTATCTATCTATCTATCTATCTATCTATCTATCTATCTATCCCACTATCTATCTATCTCACTATCTATTTAAAATAGCTTTAAAACACGCGTAAAATCAAGGGCGTTTTCTGGTCCAAGTTTTATATTTTTATCTCAATTTCTTCATATTCATATATATATATATATATATATATATATACAATATAATTGAATTATCTGATGTCCACTGTATTGTATATTGGGACTCAAGAGGCTAAACTAGTGAAATGAGTTATTTCTCTATGCGGCTGATATGTTATTAAGTAATCCAACATGACATTGACTTTAACATGAATGCATACACGTGTTAAGCCTTCTGTAACCTCACAAAGTAAGGAGAAAACTTCAAAGAGTTTAAAAACATATAAAAGCACGCATAGGAAGAAAAAGAGAGAGAGAGAGATAGAGACGGACAGGAAAAAATTGTTCTTATGGGGAAGCATTTTGAAAGGTAAAAGCGAAAAAAATTATATTTTCTAATTATTACTCTATATAGTAATAAACTTTTCTTTTCCGAAAATTGATTAAGATTTACACTTATTGTTATATTATATTGGTATACTTAAATTGATATATACATACAATCAAAATGTTTTGACAGACATGTCAATTCACTTTGTGACTCTGGACTGAATGGCGTCATAGATTTACTGCAGCAAAAATCCCAGTTTTGAGAATAATTCAACTAAAAATATTTTTATATGAATAAAACATGAAGAGAGAGAGAGAGAGAGAGAGAGAGAGAGAGAGAGAGAGAGAGAGAGAGAGAGAGAGAGAGAGAGAGAGAGAGAGAGAGAATATGGAGAGAATATTGGTTAAAACAATAAATAATAAAAAATATATGAAACTGAAACCTTAAGAAATAGACCAAAAGATAATATTATATAGCATAGCATTTATATATTGCAAAATTCTGTAATATATATATTGAATTTACATTGAAGTCCATCTAACTGTAAGTCCAAGTCCATCTCAGTGATTCAAGTCCGTGATCAGAAATTGCCAACTTATGCAACCTCGCCACCACTTGCATTATACACATTTTTATCTCTTTCTGCTCAGAAACTGGATTATTGTATTTTCGTGCTATACACCAATCCCAGTCCCAGTCAAGACATTGTCTTATCGACAGGTAAGGACTTTCCAATTTTAAGGAAAAGTACACACGGGCCGGCCACGGCCTAAGTACACAGCCCGGCATTCGCCATGACAGCCTAGAGAAACCGTGGAAACATCTAGGCAGGCTGGTTGGTGCAATCACATCAATTATGCACCTCTCGAATACTGTGCGTCGTCATGGAATACATGTAAACATGCATCGTGCAACGTGTTGTGCTCTCACACTTAACGTACGCACCCAGAAGTGGTTCGAACCTATACTCGGTGAGGAGTACAGATTTGCGAGTCAGCTGCCTTCACCACTCAGCCATACCAGTTAGGTAGTCAAGCAAATAGCCTATTTTATTGTATTTTCACGCTCTCTCTTGTGAACTACTTTTATATTCCGGTAAAAATTGTCATCAGTTTTGTGATATCCTATTTTGTGTCCAATAATTAGGTTGTTTCATGTGGTCTATATCTTTAATTACTTTTAATCGATACTAATATTTTATTCATATATTTTAGTTGTTTTTTTATAAGAAAAGCATTTTGATAATATATTAATACAGCTGTTAATAACAATATTTGAAATTTGAATGTTTCTTACCAGTTTTTTGGTGTTATAAATGTACATTTTACCACAATCTTTGAAAATTGTGATATTTTCTACTGCTGCAGTTTCTAAAATTTTACGATATATAAAGTAAGGTATACTATCAAAAAATAAAAATTCATCTTATACTTTTTGTGTGTATAGCACATCATACATATTCTCTTCATTATTATACATATTAAAGCAATGAAAAATGGCCTGTTATTAAATGAGTTAAAATATAGAAATTTAAAGAAGTAAAAACTTTTTATATATTAAATTGTAGCCTCAATTTTGAAAATTTTAAAACTTTTTTGAGAATTGAAATCCATTTGGTCGTTTTCTTGCACTGTGTGAAAATGTAAAAAAAAAAAATTAAAACAATAAAAACTATTTTCTCATTTTCCCATGCGTTTTTATTTTTGGACAATAAGTAAAAACTTTTTTGTTTTAACCAATGGAGGTTATCGGTTTAGCGCGCGGGGAGACGCGGGGAAAGCTAAGGGTCCCCTAATTTAACATTACGCTTATGGGGAAAAACACGTTTTTTGCGATCGATTTTTGAGAAAACTACTCCACCGATTTCGGAGAAATTTAAATGAGAGATACTAGACATACTTTTACGTGTTTTAAGCTTTAGTCATTTTTAAGCATTTTTGTAAACCGATAACCTCCATTCTGCTTAATTTGGCATTGATTTTTTATACTTTTTAACTGAATTTTAATATACAAAGTGTTTATAAAGACTTTGAGAAAAGTTAACGTGAATAAAACATAGAAGTCTTAACTTATATTAGAAGCATTTTGATCTTTCATATTTACCTCTTATATTCAACTCAGTAAAAACTTCTAACAAAAGTAAAGAAGTAAAATTACAAGCAAAGAATAGCGTTTACTTACTTTCATTAAACTCGGCCTGTCAAAATCAACAAAAAGATAAATTTACTATTTTTACTGTTTTTTTTAATTTATATTATTATTTAATTATTATAGTTATATCATTTTCTTATGTAGATAAAATATTATTACATATTTTAACCATACAAATAAGTTTCGTATACATAGGTTGTATGCATTCATGTTAAATTCAACGCAATGTTAAATCACTCAATAACATTAGATAGAATAGGAAAATGACTTGCTTTTTTGCAAGTTTAAAAATATTTATCAATTTTTTGAGAGCAATTTGATGTTGTAAACAGGTTGAATTTCAAGTATATGTGAGAAAAATAACAGTAACATTTTTTTTCAAATGACATCCCAAAAAAAGATCCAAAAATAAAACAAAGTTTATGCTATGCTGAGCAAAGTTGTTCATTGATCCAGTATGGCGTCAAAGCGTATTCAGTATGATGTCATGCAGATATACCTTATCTATAATACTATTTTTTTTCTTTTTTTTCTTTTTTAAGAACGTCTGATTATAAGTTTTCTTTTGCAATACTTACCGTGATCTGTTTGCAAAACGCTGATCTACAGTTGAACAATTTATGCTTTAAAGTTTCATTTATTGTTCGCTCCTTGTATATTTTTAGGGCAGCATTTTTATTAAACAAATTAGTATTATTGATGATTTCAAATTTTTGTATTCTTGTTGTTATATTCTGAAAGACGATATTATTCTTTGTATCACCATTTATTATTAATGCAGTAAGTGTTTTGATTACATATATTTACTAATTTTATAAATACATATTTTTTATTTCGATCATTCATTTTATTGCTTTTTTCCCTTTCCATAATAATTTAAGTAAAAATTATTTTTAAAATTTATCGTTATAGTTATATCGCTGTATTGACTTCTATTTTTGTTAATCTTGAATGGTTTTAATCTATATATTATTACAAAAATAGTTAAAAATTATTAGTTATAATGTTATTATGTTAACTTTGACGAGTTACTTTAAACAATTACAAGTCTGGGTTCCACAATACTTAAAGCATTACAAAATTGCTTGTACAAGTTTAAAAATTTGATTTTTATCGGCTTATGACCATAAAATACAATCAGATAGAAATTTCAATTTCAATTCCATTCAAATCCATGTTATTTCTATAATATGTTAATAAAAATCAATAATTTAGTACGGTTCAAGCTTTTCAATGCTTTTTTTTTCAGTCTTGTAGTCGTTACCTAAATTTTCTTCAATGATAAGTTAATTTCATTTAAGATTTTAACTTTAATCATAACGTTCTCTAATTGTCCAATACTATAACGTTACTTTAACGTTAGCTATGACAGCTTTTATAAAAGATCTGTATTTTTTTATGACTTATATTCATAAGTTTTATTATTTATGAGATTAATATTTTACTTTACCTAAATATGTTAATATTAACACCTATATAAATATGTTAATAGATTTGGTGAAAAAACTCATAAAATCTTATTGCCTAAACTTTGGAATGAACTTCCAAATCATTTAAGAAACTTAGATGATGAAAATTTGTGAAAAAAATGAATTAAAAATTTGGATGTATAAATCACTATAAACTTTTAAGTTAATTAAAGAAAATTAAATAATTGAATTAAAAAAAAGTTATTTTATTTATAAAGAAAAATGTTCTTGAAATTAAAAATCATTATACAAAAATGTAGAAATGAAAATATTGAAGTATTACAAAATAATTAATGATGTTTACGAACATTTTTAAATATTATCTAAATTAAATACTGAAAAAACTATAAAAGTATTTTATTGATATTCTAACCAGCTGACAAGATCCAAGTGAGGATCTTGGCTGGACGAAAAATGTATATTCGAAATGTAACAAAGAATTTTAAATGAAAAAAAAAAAAAAAAAAAAAACTTATATACTATACTGTATGTACTTATTTTATAAATAAACAGGTATTTTTCATTTATTATATCTCTCACCTTGTCAATTTTTTTTCACTCAGTATAAAGTTAAAATTGCTTTTGAAAAGATACGATATATTTATCGCTTTGTCAACGTTAATATTTTGTTAATCTATATAACTATAAAGTTACTTTTGGCAATGTTGTTAATCTTTATTAAAGAAATAACACACTAGAGAATAAAGCATGGTTGCCATAGTTAACTTAACGTAAATAAGAGAACTTTAACAGAGAAGTAACATCCCAAAAAGTTAGGCAGACCCGCAACACTCATTTCTTTAAATTTGGCAACGCTGCAGACGAAATTACTATAGCGCCCTCTCTCATTGGCGCCTTGATTTGGCCACTTCTGGCCTCAGATTGGTGCTTCAAAACGTAACGTTGCCAAATCAAAATTGTTGAGTGTTGCAGTTTGCCTAAAACATGGGGATGTCGCTTCTCTATTAAAGTTCTCTAACGTAAATAACTTACGTTAAAAGTCTATAAGACGAAAAAAAAAATTTAATAGAGATTCTCACTAACCTCACAAAGTGTCAAAACAATTGGAGCATTACAAGTTATATCACCAAATGAACTGGTTGATAAAAATAGAGCTGCGCATGCTTCAAATGATAATGCATTATTTGGTTCACCATTGCTCCACCAAGTTTTATTAATCGACTGGCCTGAGTAACAAGATTTAAAACGCCCGTCTAAATTAATATCTATATAAGATGTCAAAAAAGCTCGATTGGGATGGTTACCTGAAATAAAACATGGGTTAATATTATATTGACTAATAAATTAACAACTGTTTTGAGGCTGACTTTAGTTTTTTTAATAATTTATATTGTTATATTAAAATTTACCAGCAAATTTAATATATTCTTGTACAAAGTTAGTAATTTCTTCCTTGGTTTTGAAAGAAGCTGGAACCATTCCATATTTGCAACATTCTGAGTAAACTGAAAACGGATGTACCTGAAAAAAAAATTTAATTAAAAAAAAAATAAAGAGTTCTATACCACAGAACAGGCTATAACTCTGTTCCATATCTAAATAGATGATTAAGCCACTCCTCCATTTCAAGCAGCATTGCCACGTACATTTCTAGTCATACCTGTGTATTGTGAGATTTCATTTACAATACAGGTATGCTGAGGTAGTCAACAGCGCGCTAGCATTGTTGCCATTTTACACACCTGCTCGCCTTGTAAGTGAGGTGTAGCAAAGGTAAATTGCAAACACTGCTTGAACTAGGGGAGTGGCTTAATAATCTATTTAGATATGGAACATAGTATAAACCCAACAACGTGTGATTTAGTAGAATGAGTGAGATCAGGTGGATTGGTGAACCGTCCCGAGATACCTCTGACTTAACATGGGTAAGGTATTTCTATAGATAGGTAATCCAAAGAGAATATCGTAATTCAATTTTCTGTTGCCTTTTAATTTAATTTTATCCTGGAAGTTATATTTTGTTGCCCAGTTGTTAAATGTAATTTCTACCCTCCATACACGTCTCCAGCTGACCAGTACTTTTCAGCGGGAATCCTCTTTGGATTACATCTATACTTAAATTAGGCGTGGGCCACTACCATCCTCTGTACTGACAGGACTAGCCGGAGACACGACTAGAACTGTTAAGTTAGGCCTAAACATCTCTCCTACCGTTTTACGTGTGATTTACTGGAAAACGTACCAAGCATGAACGTACCGTACAGAGAATATGAGTGAACACTCGGTGCATATCATATGCACGGCCTCTGAAAAAGCCACACGGTGCCCACCAAGCAACGTACGCACGACCCCTCACACATCGAACTATCACGTAAACTACTGCGCTAACAATATGGTTTAATAAGTATTATAATAATTGTAAATTATATTTTACAACATGTAACAACTTTGGAATATATATTATTTTTTCCTCCTTTTGTTTTACTTTTTTATTAAATTTTAAAAATCATTAGGATTTAAAAAACAAATCCTCCAATTTTGTTATGGCATTCATATATAAAATTCAACGCCATTATGTGAGAACTAATAATACTGGCCAATATGGAAAAATGACACATTTTTCCATAGTCTAAAAATACGTATAAATTTTCGTTACAGCATTGATTTTGTAAGGTTAAATTATTATTTCAAGTAATTGAGAAAAATGATAACAAAAAATACTTTGATTTTCTAATGAAAATATTCAAAAATGAAGTTTTTCTATGCTGAGCAGTCTTGGGTTCGATTATCGTAAATACGATAACGATAACGATATTCGGTTATCAAAACGTTATAGATTAACAGTTTTATAAAAGTTATCGTTATAGATTAACAAGAATTGACGATATTATCGTTGCATCTATAACGATACTTTTGGCTCAAAAAATAAGAAAAAATACACACAAAAGTAAGAAAAGTGCGCAGAAATTAAGAAAATATTACCAAAAATTTAAAATTTATATATAAATGAGGCGGTTTATCATTGAAGGTATAGTACAGTCATGAAGCAAGTATTTGAAAATTTTATTTCAATAAAAAATTGCATTATGATTTATAGTTATCGTTATCGAAAAACTATCGTTATAGTATCGTTATCGTGGGTGACATTTTTAAAAGTAACGATATCGTTATAGTGTGATACTAGAATATAGTATCGTTATAGAAATTTTGGGTATCGAACCCAAGACTGATGCTGAGCAATGTTGTTCAGTATAGTATGACGTTTTGCGGATTCACCCTATATGTATGTATAGTGTATTAATCTGAATCAGATATGTTAATTGTTTTGAAAGGAAACTGTATGATTCCTGAAACTTACTATAGCATTGGGTATAAAATATTCTTTGTGTTTGCAGCTTCTAAGTTTTAGGCCTTCAGATGCATTTACTATATTATATAAGGAAAAAAAATAATTAAACAAATATTATTATTGTTACACTTTGTTCAAACCTTTATATACAGTATGTTTTATTTATCAATGTACTATTTTATTACAGTAATGCTGTTCGTAAACCCTGTTCTCTGCACCAAAAATGACGATCGCCTATGGTTATTCAAATGGAATGCGCATTTTTTGGTGCAAGAGAACAGAGTTTACGAACAGCATTACTATATCTTTCTTTCTTTCTTTCTTTCTTTCTTTCTTTCTTTCTTTCTTTCTTTCTTTCTTTCTTTCTTTCTTTCTTTCTTTCTTTCTTTCTTTCTTTCTTTCTTTCTTTCTTTCTTTCTTTCTTTCTTTCTTTCTTTCTTTCTTTCTTTCTTTCTTTCTTTCTTTCTTTCTTTCTTTCTTTCTTTCTTTCTTTCTTTCTTTCTTTCTTTCTTTCTTTCTTTCTTTCTTTCTTTCTTTCTTTCTTTCTTTCTTTCTTTCTTTCTTTCTTTCTTTCTTTCTTTCTTTCTTTCTTTCTTTCTTTCTTTCTTTCTTTCTTTCTTTCTTTCTTTCTTTCTTTCTTTCTTTCTTTCTTTCTTTCTTTCTTTCTTTCTTTCTTTCTTTCTTTCTTTCTTTCTTTCTTTCTTTCTTTCTTTCTTTCTTTCTTTCTTTCTTTCTTTCTTTCTTTCTTTCTTTCTTTCTTTCTTTCTTTCTTTCTTTCTTTCTTTCTTTCTTTCTTTCTTTCTTTCTTTCTTTCTTTCTTTCTTTCTTTCTTTCTTTCTTTCTTTCTTTCTTTCTTTCTTTCTTTCTTTCTTTCTTTCTTTCTTTCTTTCTTTCTTTCTTTCTTTCTTCTTTCTTTCTTTTTTTTTTGCACTAAAAGGATAAAAGTAAATATAAAATAATTATATTCTCATAGCTCATTTTCAGCATAACGTGTTCCATACCAGCATAATTTATGCTATTTTATACTGCATAAGAACTATGTTATATTATATAGCGTAAATATTATGTTGTACAATTTTTTTTTTTTTATATATTGACACTTTTTTTTTCCAACAAAAGTTGGTATTTTGTACCAAATTTCAAATAGATTTTTCCATCGGATATGTGGGGAAAAAAATAACAAGATAAGCATAAGACATATATCCTCACATGTTATTTGCTTTAAACATAACCAATGGAGAAACCTTTTTTTTTTTTTTTTTTTTTTTTTTTTTGCTTGCCCTATTTTGTTTTTGTGCTATACACCAATCCCAGCCAAGACATTGTCTTATCGACAGGTAAGGACTTTCCAATGGAAAAGCACACACAGGTCGGCCACGGCCTAAGTACACAGCCCGGCATTCACCATGACAGCCTAGAGAAACCGTGGAAAGGTCTAGGCAGGCTGGTCGGTGCAATCACATCAATCATGCACCTCCTCGTCGTCATGGAATATGGAATGCATATAAACATGCATCGTGCAACGTGTTGTGCTCTCACACTTCACGTACGCACCCAGCAGTAGCTCGAACCTATACTCGGTTAGGAGTACAGAGTTGCGAGTCAGCTACCTTCACCACTCGGCCATACCAGCTCGGTAAATACACATTCTATTGAAGGCAATACATAAACGTATGATTAAAAAAAAAAAAAAAAAAAAAAAAGTTGCACCACGTTTGAGTTTAATTCTTCATTATAAACTAAAATTATTATATTTTTTTTACCTGTTGCATAATATTTCCGGCCAGTCTGCAAAGCACAATAGAAAATAATTATACATAAATCAGTTATATAGAGGCAATTAAAACTCTGTTTATAAATATTATAATTGTTTTTACTGTTATAAAAATATTAATATTATATTGTATTTATAGTATTTTTATTATTAATATAATTTTTTATGTTTCCATATAGTTATCAAGAGCTGTTTTGTTATTTATATTTATCATATTTTTATATGCGGACTAAAATAATGATTAAAATTAAAAATAGTTTTTTTTTTTCAATCTCCTACAATCGAAGCAGCAATACAAGACTCTGTACATTTGTTTAGGTTATTTTTGGTTTACTTCAACTTACATACTAACTTACAAACTAGACACACTAAAATACGAGAAACATCTCACATATTAGGATTAATGATGTAACACAGAACACAGTATATTATACAGTATAGGAAAGTAGGTTATCTCCTATACTGAGAATGTCAGATCAATGCGCTGGGTGAAGACTGCAGAACTAGACGCGTGACGCGTAACGTTAATTTAAATGACGGCTTCTAGTTCTGCAGTCTTCACCCAGTCGCAATTATGGCGCGCATTTGATCTGACATTCTTAGTATAGGAGAGGAGATAATCTACTGTATAGCTACTGTGATAATGAAATAAATATATGCCAGCTTATTTTTAGAACAATTTATTGTTTAATACAGCACAATTTATGCTATACTGCATCATATGTTATTTGTAGGGTGTGTGGGCGACAGTGGTGCCATCTCTTGGTGAAACTATCTTCCTTTATTACGGGCAAAATACCTAACCTAAATGACTCAAATCATAACTATTATCTAGATCAATATAAAATCTATAACCTTATTTTTGATTTGTGAGTCTACATTAAGCCTAACACGGAAAAAACTATTTCTGAAAATTTGTTAAACCTAGTTCCTTAACTTGTCAAAAGATGGCCTAACAAAATTTTAAATATAGTTTTTTTTTGGAGGGGGGGGGGGGGGGTATCAATGAAAATTGAGATCTTGGGATTATTTATAACTTCTGTTATATCCAATCTAGATAATATTTATAAATTAAAGACAATATTGCTTCAAATTTTCTCATGAAAATTATTGAAGTTTCAAATGGGATCAAATGGTTGGCCTAACCTTAACGTAAAATTAACGTGTGTCGGTAAGCATTAATGAATAAAAAAAGTTGGAATAATGTAATGCACTTTTTTTTTTTTTTTAATTACATGTGACCGGCTCTATTTGCTTATATTGTTCCAACTTTATTTATCTGTTAATAAGGCGTGTAACTTTTACATTACATGTTACCATAGTTTACCTGTAAATCATCACAGAAAGAATATCTGCACTCAAATATTCCGTACTTTCTGAAATTATTATGCACTTCATCCAAATAAGTTAGTCTTTCCGTCTTGTGTAAAATATATGGAGGTTCTTCTGTAGTTGTAATCGTCATCGTTTGAGGCTTCGATGACGCTTTCTCAGCTCTTTGTGCTAATGTACCACCCTGTATTGTATTTAATTATTATTATGACAAAACTACAGCTGTGGTACTGACAATAGTCCCAACTGCAATTCTACACACTGAATCTTCAGAAACCTTGTCTTAATGTATTTGTGAGGGTTTATCCTATAGGATAAACGTGGTTAAAGCGGCCTAATATCCCGCCATTCACTATTACAGACTTACGAAACCGTGGAAACACTTTCAGGAGATGGTTAATGTTTAAAAAGCCGTTAACTATAATTATTATTGACTTTGCCTCCCAAATCTCCAAGTTAGCGCCCTGTCATTGCCAGACTTTCGTAAAAGCCTGGTCGGTGGCTCGGATTGAATCCGCAATCTCTTGCATGCAAGTTGGACTTGTGAACCACTATAGACCATGGAGACCGTAAAGTTAATCAAATAAATAAATATCTTGGTTTAAAAACTTGTTCGTTATATTATATAATATACAGGGTGTTTATTTAAATTTTTACTTTTTTAGAGGCTGATTTCACTATCAAATTTTCTTACAATTCCAACTTTTTATATATCAAATTAAAGCACAAATTTTGACATTTTTAAAAATGTTTGCAAAAAAGAGTTATGTCAAGTGGTTATCATTTTATCATTTTAATCAGTAAGGGGCGTAAGAGTTCATTATTGAAGAAAAAAACTCTCGATGGTGCCAGTTTTCGATGCAAACAAAGGCTGGATTGGCCGAGATGGGCCCACAGCTTGGTCACCGAGATTCCCAGATCTCACCCCACCTGATTTTTTTCTTGTGGGACGTCAAAGACAAAGTGTTTAAGAATCCAGTGCAAGATATCCCAGAGTTGAAGCAATGCCATCAAGATTACTGATGCTATCGACTCCATCACGGCTTAGATGCTCCGGAACGCGTGGCTCGAACTGCAGTTTCGAATTGACAACTGCGCGCCGGGCTAAAAATGGTTTCCACATGGAGAAACCTTACTGTAATTTACTTATCATCGTTTTTAACTAACAAGTAAGAAAAAAAATTAATAATACATTTTTTTTCGGAAAATAATGTTTGCCTACGTCTGTTTTTCGAAAAAAAAAAAAAAAAAAAAAAAAACTTCGTATTGTTTTGCATCTAGTCAAAAGAAAAATTAACAAAGCACATTTTTAAAAAAAGAAAATGTCAAAACTTAAGCTTTAATTTGATGTATAATAAGTCTAATTTGTCAATAAACTTCATATTAAAAAACGCTTCTCAAAAAGTAAAAATTTAAATAAACACCCTGTATATCATATATATATAATATACACACATAATATATATATATATATATATATATATATATATATATATATATATATATATATATATATATATATATATATATATATATATATATATATATATATATATACAATACACACACACACACACATATTGTGGATAAATATTTTTGAAGCTGATATTGCATAAACTTATACAACTTTTCTTTCTATTGAAGGTAAAGATAGGTGACCGGCTGAAATCTCACATACTGAACGATCGCGAAATATAAAATTAATATCAAGTAAAATATACAATATAATGCTAATTAAATGTTAAGTTATGTCAAACTCATAAAAAGAAGACCAAACATTTAATTTTTAACTTCAAAAATTCCATGTAAAACTTCAAACTCCCCCACTAACTTTTAAATCTAAAAAGAAACATTTAAAATTAAAAATATTATTAAAACTTCTTTCGGAACAAACAAATAAACAAACAAAACAAAAACAAAAAAAAATACTATACAAATGCATAAAATTCTATTAAGGCGGGAAATCAGCTACTGCGGGATTTGATTAAAAAGTTGTAAAGGAGGAAAAATCTGAAATTTAACACAGTGATAGATTAGGGTAAGATAACTTAAAAAATGTAAAAATTTTGGGGTGTCACCATGCTACATTTTGAATTATGATTTTTTGAAGTTTTAGTCCCCTAAGAGCCCATGTTATTTTCAATAATTAATTTCTCTCTTATCTGATGGTCACGGGTGCTGAAATTTTTATCAAGGGTAGCTGTTACTATTAACTTTAAGATGGCATCAAAAAATTAGTAACTTTCCTTTTTAGATTTCGAGATACAAGCGAACTGAAGAGAACCGTTAATAGATTTCTGATTTGTTTTATGACTTCACATACATTAAACATATTTTCAAGTATAATTAGTTATGTATATTACTGCTTGGTTAAATGACAAAATACAATTCACATTGCTGTATTTATATATTAACAATTAACATAATATATAGTGCATTTTATAATATAATACCCCTATATAAGTACAGTACATAATACAACAAATAAATTATAATATTACAAACCTTTGGATTTACTTTTGCGGTTTGCATTTTTCCTTCTCCAAAAAAGCAAAACCAACACAAAATAAAAATCCACATTTCTATTAGTTCGTATTTTAATAACTAACTTTTGTGACTTTTGTCAGAAATTATAAACTGTACTAACTATATATTTAAAGAAATTATTTTGTTTTTGTTTTTATAGCATTTACTTCCCACCCTCCACTAAAAAAAAAAAATAAAAATAAAGAACAATAATAGGAATTATTATTGTTTTCCTGCTATTAAATTTATGTTTTAACAAAAAAAAATAATAATAATGAATACTATAATTACATCCTCAATTAAAATATATTTATTTATGTGCTGAGTTTTAAAATTCTGTAGATTATAATAGTGCTTTTTTATTTATTTGAAATAAAAATTCTCTATCATGTATAAAGCAATTATTTTTAATAAGAATACTGTATACTTTTATTAATTTTTCAATATAATATACGAATTTTCATCAGCCTAAAGTACTTTTGACACATATATAAAAAAAAAAAAAAAAAAAAAACGCAAGCCTTACAAGTTAGTATAATACCGGTTTACATCAATATCCCTTACATGTCTTCCGACTCCCTGTATAAATTTGTAGACAAGCATGATTCAAGCTTTTACACTAGCGCCGCGATTGGCAGCCAAAATAATTATATTACAAATACTGCTTTACAAAGGTTTAAGGTCTTGTTGTCACCTGAGCGCAAGAATTCCAAGTAGTTATATCTCTGTTTATGTCATACATTATATCGTTTCTGACCTTTAGTCACCCTTATCAATCCTTATCTTATAATAGTTCAACTTGCCCCCATGCGTATCGCAGTGTTCCCTAGAGAGGGAAATTTAAAACAGCGTGTCTAAAAAATCAGTCAAGAGTTGGAAGACATGTAAGGGACATTGGGTTTACATGGGACAAAGTTTGAAGTTTCACTATTTTTTTTTTATTATTTTTTTTTTTTTACATTTTTACGTCTAAATTATTCCTATAGACAACGTTTTGTATTTTTTAAATACTTTTTTGTTATTTTTTTTTAGGTGGAAAAATGAATGTTTTTTTTTTCTCGAAAGCTTTTGTTTTTAAATTTGGTCACAAAAGATAAGATATAAGGATAAGATTTCTTTATTGATTCAGGCAGTTCATAATTACATAACATGATATTACAACAAGCGTTGGTTTTTTCAACTATTAAAATAAACAATCTTGTAGTCGTTAACGTAAAATCACTAACGTTAAAGGCGTAGAACACCTTGAACAAAAAATTTGCGTAATATCCTAACAAACCTGAAAATCAACAATGATTTGGCCGGAGTCATTGAATTCTAATTTATTTTCCATTCTTAAAATGCCACTGCCGGTCACTGACGTCACAGCTTGCCTGTTCCACGCGCAAGTAAACCGAGCAAGCTGTGACGTCAGTGACCGGCAACGGTATTTTGTGAATGGAAAATAAATTAGAAATCAATGACTCCGGCCAAATCAACGTTGATTTTCAGGTTTGTTAGGATGTTACGCAACTTTTTTGTTCAAGGTGTTCTACGCCTTTAAGTTAACTATAACGTTAACTTGTTATTTCTATAATATAAATTAACAACATTGCAAAAAGTAACGTTATAGTTACAGATTAACAAAAATTGACGTTAACATTGCGATAAATAAACGTTACTTTTTGAAAGAAATGTTTACTTTATATATACTGACTAAAAAACAATATTAACTCACGAATTGATACAAATACAAATAATAAATAAAATTAACTTTTTATTTATAAATTAGTAAATAAGTAAAATCTTTACTTTCTAAATTATTGAATTTATGAATAATCATAAAAAATAAAGTCCGCGCGACCTAAGGATGCGAGAGAGCATTTGAAAACTCTCCATTTAGTTAACGTACACATTACCCCACTTCCTAGTGACCTTGAGTGCTTGAGTGTCTATTGGCTTGTGGCTCGATTTCGATTAATCGCGAACATCCTTAGGTGGCACGGACTGTACATATCGTCTAAAAAAAAGTTGTTAACGTTACAGTTAACGTGAGTTAACGTTAAATGTAAGGATATAGTTGAGGACAAATTAGAAATTAGAGTTAACGTTATCGTTAAAGTTATAGTTTTATATGAAATTAACTTAGCGTTAACGTTATTGAAAATTCAGCTAACGACTACAAGACCGAAAATAAATTATAATAAAACATATTTCACACAATATTATGGTAATATAGTGTAATAGGTAACATGCTTATATGTGTGGGCCAGAAACCACACACTTTTAAACAAAAAATCCATGTTTTTGAATAAAAACGGATTTTCAATTTAATTTATTTTGGTAATAATATATTTAAGTCCAAGGCTTATAAAATTAGCTGTATTTACTCTAAATTATGATACAGTATGGAGTTTACTAAGTTTTGCATATGTTCTGCATACAATTTTTTTCTTCAATTTTTACCTTTTTTACCACTTGCATTACTTTTATTTTTTTTAGTTGTTCCCGTGCCTACCCTATTTCTCCTTATGGTTGTTTTTTTTCTTGTACTTACACTTTTATTACTTTTTTTGGTTGCTCTCGTTCCTACCCTATTTCCTCTTGGGGTTGATTTTTTTCTTGTACTTGTGTTACTTTTATTACTTCTTTTGGTTGTTCCCGTTCCTACTCTATTTCCTCTTGGGGTTGATTTTTTTTCTTTACTTTTTTTCTTACTATCTCTCTTGCTTGTTACTCTTTTATTTTTTTTAGGTTCTGCTGCTACGCGGCTAGTTTCTTTTTCTTTTGAACCTTTCATTGCATTTAGTCCTGTATTATTTTCATCTCCAGAAACGTTTTCTGTGATTTGTTTTTCTCGTCCATCTCCTTTTTGACCACGTATATTTTTAAATTTAAATGGTGCAATTTCTTGATTTTTTCTTAATTGACTACGAATATATGCAATTTTTCTTATACCTGTATATGTATTTACTTTTTCATCTAAATTCCAATCATATGGATTAGAATTTTCAATTACTGTACTTTGAATTTGTGGTTTAATTAAAGAACTCTCAATATTTTCTTCACTTTTTAAATGTTTAACAACTCTGAGTGCTTGTAATAATCGTTGCCTCTTTCGAAGATTTGATCCATGATTTTCATTGGTAGCGTTAACGTTGAGAATCAGGATGGAAATACAAAATATAAAGATCTTCATAGTAATTTGCACTTTAGTAAATCTATAAAAAAAAAAAAAGAGAATAAAAATCGTTTAAATTTGATGTACAGTGTCCTCACAGGAAAATATATATTATATTATTATTATATATATATATATATATATATATATATATATATATATATATATATATATATATATATATATATATATATATATATATATACCGCAAAATGGACGACTTGCAATGAATAATTTACTTAAAATAAAATAAAACATTCTTTAGGGGGTAGGTGACCAACTGATATCTCACAAACTAGACGGTCTTGAATTATAGTATAAACACAAAATAAAGATGAAATGGTACTTAATAGTATAGTTACTTCAAACATCTATGAAAACACAATCAAAAATTTATGGTATTCCACTTTAAGATAACATGTAAATGTAAAAATTCAAATTTTAGCAGCAAATTATGATCAAATTAGAAACTTTTTTAAAATTAAAAATATTATTAAAACTCTTTTTGGAACAGATTTTTTTTTTAATTTACTCGATTGTATTTGAAAATTATAGTGTTTGTTTTGTTGGAAATAAATAATGTACATACAACAAATTATTGTGAAAATATAGTTCTTCTTTTAACGATTTTCGGTGCAAGTTGGACACCTTCATCGATTATGTACTTATGGAAAATTGTTATCATAACAACAATAATAAACTTGCATTACAAGCCATCCATTACTTACAATTATTATGCAATGCTAAATAACTGACCGTGACATCGTGATGATTATTACGTTATTTTAATACACGAGCTAAAAAAAATACATGATAATTATGCTATTCAATTTTTAGCAAAAGTTGTTCAATGCAGCATAATCTATTATTAGTTTCAAAATTACTTTTTTTTACATTGTTTAAATATTGTATTATTCAACACAAATATTTATGTGGTTCTTATTAACTTATGCTATAATCACATAAATACAGTATAAATTATGTAATTTATGCTATACTAATTCCATTTATAGCATCAATGAAATTAATACATTATAAATAAATATGCTGTACAATATAATATTTATGATGTGTATCACATTTATAATGAAATATATAGCATAAATTGAGGAAGGTGAATTGAAATTTTTTTGTTGAGTTTATAATATTTTTGGAAAGAGCTTTAAAAATTGTTGAGGTGCTATTTTTTCTTAGGACGATTGTAGCATGCGAAGTATTTTTAATTAATTTTTGAAAATCGACCTAGAAAGCCTGTGACGTCATCCATCCACTTTTTTCTCGGCAAAATCTAATTGTTCGAGGTTCAGTAACCAGTTTAATGGAATCAGCTTGTTCTCAGGATTTCAAAAAACTGGCTACTGAACATTCTACGGTCAATACTTTCCGAAATAAATGCCCGATTGATGACGTCACAGGCTTTTTAGGTCGATTTTCAAAAATTAATTAAAAATAATTCCCATGCTTCAATCGTTTTAAGAAAAAATACCGCCTCAAAATTTTTTAACGCTCTTTTCAAAAATGTCATAAAAAGTGGGGGTTAAAAAAATTCACCTTCCTCATTAAAGATATTAAACCTTAAGGCTCAAACCTTGCCCTTTCAAAAATTGTATTTTCATTTATGCTTTTTTTTTTAATAAAGACGATTATTTATTAATTAATTTATTAATTTATTTATTATTTATTTATTTATTTATTTATTTATTTATTTATTTATTTATTTATTTATTTATTTATTTATTTATTTATTTATTTATTTATTTATTTATTTATTTATTTATTTATTTATTTATTTATTTATTTATTTATATTTTACTAAAAATGAGTCAGCAAAATTATTACGTTTCGTTATTTTTTCCCCCATAAAGATACTTAATTTTTTCTTTGCTCACTCACCTTCTATATATAATTATATAGCATCTCAGTTTGACGACTTAAGCAATACTTACAGTGATTCAAGATTGCTAACTCAAAAGTAAAATGATGATGTAGAACAAGCATTATATATCTTCGGTAAAAATTGTTTAACAATACATTGAAAAACAAATATTTGTGACAAATATATATATTTTTATTTTAAATACAATTTTGCACGTCGATATGATGTTTATTGTATAATGTTGAATATTTTTATATGCTTAACCTAGTTTAAAAATACAATAGCTCTAATGTAAAGTGTATCGCATATTCATATTATCTATTATATAACAACAACAATATATAATATATATGTAATAACATTAAAGTTCGTTTTGTAAAGTATAGTGAGTTTCCTAAAAAATGATTGGCTGCCAAAAACACAGTTCAAAAAAAAGTAAAATAAATTATTGAGAAGGTAAAAAAGGTAAAAATTAAACTGTTGTTTCTTAATGTTTTTATTTTTATTTATATGAAGATGTTGATACAGTATTATAAGAGAAAACATTTCCCAGCGCTAATATTAAGACGAAATTACTTTCAAAATTGCAACTTTTGTTTAATTAACATAGCATTTAAACTCTAAGCCAACCAAATATGAAATTATTATTTTTATTTTTTTAAATATATATGAAAGAATAAGCAACACGGAATAAAGTAACTAAAATGTTACTATTTCGACAATTTTTTAAAATAAATTTGTTAGATATACGCACAAGTTTTTTTTTTTTCAAATCTAAAGAGCTAACTATTTACCACTGAAGAAATTAAGTTTATAAGCTAACGAGTTACTATATAAACTTTTTTCAATAAAGTTATTGGTTTGTACTAAAGAGTTACTTCTATTTTTAACTAAAAATTCCCTTAGATTTATGTTTTCCGTGAAGTACCACTATTATTATAGTATTATGTGTATAATAAGTATTTTTAAACTGGAAAAACGTGTAAATTTTCATACCAAGCTCATATTAATTAGTAGAGAAAGTTCTCTATTAATTAGTGCTTACATATGACCTTTATTTTATATATAAAATAGAGGTCATATGTGAGTAAAAAAATTAAGACTAACAATGTAATAGGTAGACATATAACCTAGAACACAGGTATACTACAATAATCTAATGCAGGTGCACTGTGCAACAATAAAATTGTGACTCACTTAGATTAAGTGGTATTGTAGTTTTATAACTACCTGTTCCAAATTCAAGTGTACCTATTGCAAAATACAGGTTCATGTACCTGCCATAAGTAGTAATTTTTTCCGTGTATGAATCCAACCACCACCTATATATATATAATTTCATTGCAGTTTAGTATTATTCTTCAACCATTCAATTGTAGTTTTATATACATCACTTTTATATTTCTTAAAATCTTCCTTTGCAATATCTAAAACAGTTTGTCCCTTATTATTCTTAATACTAACATCAGCTCCCCCTTGTTCAACCAACCATTTAACCATATCAGTATCTCTTATAGCAAGATGTAAAACTGTATTACCGTCACCATTCTTCTCATTCACCTTACCACCATTCTTAACTAAAAACTGAATCATCGATAACGGAGCAAATTCTGCTGCTCTATGTAAAGCCGTTACACCTTTATCATTTTTTAAATTTATATCAAAATTCTCTTCATTTAAAAGCCATTTAACGATATCAATTCTATAATTTAGTGCTGCAATATTTAATGCATTATCACCACGATTATTCCTAGTATTAATATCAGATTTACCATATCTAACTAACCATTTTGCTGTATCTAAACGATTACTTATGATAGCTTTATATAGTGCAGTATCACCATACTTATCTTTAATAGTAACATCAGATTTAGCAAATTCTACTAAAAATTTTACAAGGTCTAAATTACCCTTTCTAGCAATGATATGTAATACAGTTTCTCCTTGAAAATCTTGCACGTTTATATTTATTTTACCTGTATAAATTAGATATTTTAAAGTATCAAAATATCCATTAGTAGCAGCTATAATTACAGCACTATCTCTAACTATATTTGCATCATTAATATTAGCATTACCTTGTTCTATTAACCATTTAATGACTTCTAATTTATTTCCTTGGGTTGCAATTAACAAAGGGGTGTCACCTATAAAGTTTTTATCGTTCACTTTTAATGAAGTGTTTTCTAATAAATATTTTATAATATTGATATGTCCATTCTTAGCACCTAAATGTAAAGCATTATTAGATGTGATATCTTTCAACGTTGCGTCACCATTTTTACTATCTACTATCCATTTTAAAGTATCTAATTGACCTCCTAAAGCAGCTTTATGTATGATAGTATGTCCTGCATTATTTCTTTCATTTTTATCAAGTTTAAGATTATTAATTAACCATTTTAAGAGAGTTAAATGACCATTTTGGGCAGAATGGTGTAGTATAGAATCACCATTAGAGTTTTTATAATTTGGATCTGCTCCAGATGCTATCATATATTTAGCAATATCAATATTGGTTACAATGTCGTCTAACAGTGAACTTTGACCTTTCTTTTTTGTAATGTCTATTATTTTTTGAAGGTCTTTTCTATCGTTTTCAGCTGGAACTTTAGAGATTATATTTTGAATGCTGGTTTCTGAGATGTTAGTTCCTTCTTTTTCTTTTAAAAGTGTTAGGGCTTGTAGTGCTGAAGTTATTGATGTGGCTGTGTCCTGGAATTTGAAAATCAATGAGTGAGTAAATCAACCAATCAATCAATCGTAAATTATATATTAGTAAATAATTTACAGATTGAAAGTACAAACACCTTCAAAATCCACTTTAAACAATTCTTATTAATGCAAAACATATATTGTATAAATGCATTTACCAGTTGCAACTCCTCATAAATAATTTCTTTTACTTCAGTAATAATGTAATAAAAATTATATATAATATAAAAAAAGGGCTAAAAAATATCAACAATAACAAACAGTATGGATAAATTTTATTAACTGACAACGTCAGAGTCCTAGAGAGAGTCCACGTTTCTGTTTTTATTGACTATTTTAATGTCTTTTTTAATTTTAATATTTAATATTCTTAAAGATTTGTAAAAAAAAAAAAAAAAAAAAAAAAAAATTGCCTATAATGTGCAGCATAATAATATGTATTTTTATGTTATAACTGTGAAATGTATCTGACTTGTCTTGAGAAGGTCAATAAAAATGATTTGCTTTCATAAATTGATTAAATAAGCGCCTTTAATATAGGCAATTGTTTTACCGTATATGCTCAAAGGGTTGCCTAGTTTACAGGCTGCTTCCAATTATGGATTATTACATTATTTCAAATGTTATCGGTGGTACGCACTGGCTAATCTTAGGTGGGATGAGGAGAAATTACTTCTTTCTTTTTTTCTTTCTTTTAACACTGTGCACTTTTTTTTTTTTTTTTTATAACTGATATTTCTTGTTTTTAATTTCTTTCTTTTTCAAACTACTACTATATACATATTTAGACCAAAAATATTTAAATAGCTTATTTGGAGTCAATTATAGCCGCACAAATTTTTTCTCCTTCAATTTTGCATATTACAAAACAAAAATAATAATAATAAATCATAATATATTCTTAAGTACAGTATATTCAATTATTTAATCATTTTATTGGTATATAAGGTATATTATTGCATTAAATAATACTTTTAATTAAAAAAAAGCTAAAATGTTGTAGCTATGTAAAAAGAAGCCTCTAAATGTTTACCTCTATTTTATTTTGCTGAACTTGGTTACGCTGGTTGATATGTTGTTCTTTGTTTACTTCAGTAATATTGTCCTTGTTGCTCTGCTCCTCTGACGTCACAGTTTGCTCCAACGTTGGCAAAGCTTCTCCACATTTAGGCTTCTCATTTGTGTCTGAAAAATATTTTCTTACTTAATTCGATAAATGTAAAGGCACATATTCATTAATTTTTTGTATCTTTGCGCAGCAAATTATTATAACAATGTTTAAAATGTGAGTAATTGTTTAGATACTCAAAATTATAAAAAAAGGAGTATATATTATGATGTGAATGCAAGAATAAAACTGTGTAAAAAATATAACAATTAAAGCAATTAATTAATTGCTTTTTAAATCTTTTTTTGGAGCACAGATGTTATTATATAATTACATGGTGCATTTTGTTAACATGCCATTGATGCAGTAAATTTTAATATCAAACATATTGCTCAATTTTAATTATTTTTTTTTCTAATAAATACTTACCAGTGGGACAAGTCATAAGTGACGTCACAAAACAGAAGAACATCAACGTGCGTAGTAACATTTTCACCATCAGATTACAAGAATACTCTGTAAAAAAAAAAAAAAAAAAAATTATATGAAGTCATATAATTTTTGTTAGCTAGTTAATAATTTATAATAAAACTTATAAAAAAGCAGAGAAAGTATTTGTAACAATGTGATACCATTTATTTTTTTTTGGCAAATTATTTAAAATTTAATTATTTTCCCATATATTGCTATATTATTTATAAATGTGTTCAAAATTGTAAATCGTTTATTGAAAAAAAAAAGTAATGATGACACATTAAAAAACATGTATTTGTATTAATGTAATGTAATTATTGACTGTATAATATAATAGTTGTATTAAAATAATTTATTAACAACTCTTTCTGAATTGGGTCTCATTTTGATGCAAACGCGTATAAGCTTGATGTTGAGTTGTCCTACTGTAGGTTGAAAGAATGAAAAATTAATAAAAAAAATTTTAACTTTTTTAATATACAAGTTTAATTAAGTAAATATAGTTTGTTATTTTTTATTATGTAAAATTTATTCAAATTAGATAAAAAAAGTTTAAATTAAAAAATAGATAAAAACCACAAATCACTTCCACAGGAAAAAATAAGACGCGTTTGTGGTTTTTTCCCTGTGTTGAAATAGAAACTGTCCATATTTTCTTTCCTAGACAACAAATATTGTACTATGTAACACATTTATAAAAACGACATATTATGAAACTTTGACTTTACAGGGATAAAATAAATTACGCAATTTATGCTAATTTTTACCAACAATAACAGATACATACCTCCTAAAAATAAAATCTGGATAGATACACGGTCACCTCTACATAAAGTATAAAAACAGGGGTTATTATAACACACGGAAAGAGTTACTATATTTATATTTTTTTTAGTAATAAATTTTTCAGATACAACGTTTTTTTAAGATCTAAAGAGCTAATTGTTTACCGCTGAAGAAATTACGTTTATACTAATGCTGTTCGTAAACCCTGTTCTCTGCTCCTACACAGTATATTATACAGTAGTCCATCTCCTATAGCGGGAATGTCAGATCGAATACGCGCCATAATTCCGACTGGGTGAAGTTGTCAGAACTACACGTAACATTACTTCAAATTACGGCTTCTAGTTCTGCCACCTTCACCCAGTCGGAATTATGGCGCGCATTTGATCTGACATTCCCGCTATAGGAGATGGACTACTGTACCATCTACTGTGCTGCTCCTAAAATGACGATCACCTTTGGTTATTCAAATAGAATGCGCATTTTTTGGTGCAAGAAAACAGGTTTACCAACAACACTACTATCAAATTACTGTTTAAACCTTTTTTTTTCAACCAAGTTATTGGTTGGTACTGAACAGTTACTTCTATGTAACTGAATCATTTCTTAAATTTATGTTTCACATGCATTATTGTTAATTTTTAGTCAATATGAAACTGTAATATCAAATAGCACATAATTTAACAATTGACACAAGGACACACCGTAATTATTATCATAGTTTAAAGTATATATAATTCTACTATGTTGACTAACTGTTACTAACTGTGAGTTCAGCCAAGGCATCTTAATGCAGACAGGCAGTTATATAAATATTTAAATTTGGTAGTTCAGTTAACTTCATAAGAATATTCTCCATAAGAACACAAAAATTTGAAAGTTAGTTTTAGTTTTTCTCAATTATCTCGCAAAAATGTTAATCGCAACCTACAAAACTAATAACATAGCCGTGTTTCTTTTAGTTTTCAAGCTACAATTCCAACTATATTTTTTTAAAATTACAACTATCGTAAAAGTGCGATAAAATATTAAAAGTATTAACTAAAATCTATCTTACAGTTCAAGGAATTAAAAAATAATATTCATAAATTGCATCCTGCAGTATATGCAAACTTAGAAGATATATTAAAAAAAAAAAAAAAAAAAAAAAACTACGACAAACTCTAATTTGCAATTGTATTTCTTATGAAGTAAACAACTTACAAGTGAGGGTATCATTTGGATACCCTCACTTGTTAGCGAACTATACGTATATATACCAGATTGCTGTGTCAGATTTTTTTTATTTTTTATTGTTGTTTCTGTACTGCTGCTTATCTTTTTTTTTTTTTTTTTTTTTTATGGTGCCTTTTGGTTCAACATAATAAAATGTATTTTATATAATTTTCGTTAATTTTAGTATTTATATACTACAATGTAAGGCAAAAGAAAAATAAATATCTAGCAGTACGGGAAACATTCATCAAACTAACAAACAAATAAAGATATAATACACTGTACTTACTTACGAGATGTATATACGATTGAAGAGTGAGGTACTAAAATGACAAAAACTAGTCTCACAGCACGTCGAAGTCCGCCAAACAAGTTTTTACTGCGGAAATCCCAGACAATCTCTCTCTCTCTCTCTCTCTCTCTCTCTCTCTCTCTCTCTGACACACACACACACACTCTCTCTCTCTCTCTCTCGCACTCTCACACACACACACACTCTCTCTCTCTCTCTCTCGCACTCTCACACACACACCTTCTTTTATATAAAAAGTATTACTGTCCAACCAAGTTTATAATCATTTCTTGTGACCTTTGACCCGTTCTCTCTCTCTCTCTCTCTGACCCTGAGATATAAGTCCCTACCTTTGCGTGGTGGGGACGACAAGCACACAGCAAAGAGTCAACAATCAAAATTTTCTTTAATTGAGACCATCGGTTTAAATAATTCTTAATTTTTTTTTCTTAAACACGTAAAAGTGTATATATGTCTATAGTATTCCTCGTTTAAATGTCTCCGGAATCGAGGCGGTATAGTTTTTTTTTTTTCTTCTTCTTCTTCTTCTTCTTCTTCTTCTTCTTCTTCTTCTTCTTCTTCTTCTTCTTCTTCTTCTTCTTCTTCTTCTTCTTCTTCTTCTTCTTCTTCTTCTTCTTCTTCTTCTTCTTCTTCTTCTTCTTCTTCTTCTTCTTCTTCTTCTTTCAAAAATAGCAATAAACCTGTTTCTCCCCATAAGCGTAACGTTAAATTAAGAAATTAAGAGAACCCTTAACTTTTCTCGCGCGTTATACCGATAAGCTCTACTACTTATGCTGCAGTTAGTATATTTTACTTATGACTTGTCATTATTTGATTTGATTTCTTTTCATTTTTTTTTTTTTTTTTTTTTTGCATATATAACATAAATAACATAAATTAGACTTTTTATAAGTAGCGTAATAGATATTTATAATAAATTGCTATATATTGACTTCCATTTTTGTTAATCTATTACAATAAACTATTATAATGTTACTTTTTACGTTGTTGTTTGTCTATGAGGTATATGAGCATGACGTCATACTTATTTGAGCTCTTTAATGTCATACTGGAACAATGAATAACATTGCTCAGCATAGGACAAACGTCTTTTCATGCTGTTTCCTTTCGAAAATTAATTATTTTCTTGTTTATTACTATTTTTCTCCATATACTTGAAAAACAAATAAGTCAATCTGTCAACAGCATCAATGCTCGCAAGAAGTTTTTTTAAGCTGGCAAAATGAGACATTTAAAATTCCTATGATGACTTATATATAAATGCAACCACTCTAGTAGCAAGAAGCAGCACATATTATAATCACGAAAAAAAAAAAAAAACTTTAATTGGATTTTATGGATTCCTTCTATATAATTTATAATTAAATATTTTTAAGGCAAGTTCTAGCATTGTTTTCCTTTATAATTTTTTTTAATTGCTCTTATTCGTCTAAATCTTTTAGTTCCCCACAGCGCTCTAATAAAAACTCAGAAGTTTAATACTATTTCAGTATTTCGGCAAGCCTCACAGTAGCTTTACAGTAGATTATCTCCTATACTAAGAATGTCAGGTCAAATGCGCGCCATAATTGTGACTGGGTGAAGACTGCAGAGCTAGAAGCCGTCATTTGAAGTAAAGTAACGTTACACGTCTAGTTCTGCAGTCTTCGCCCAGTCGCAATTTCTAGCGCGCATTGATCTGACATTCTTAGTATAGGAGATTTAACCTGCTGTATAATATACTTTGGGCAAGCCTTTTTGTTAAATAATGCTAACGACGTCTGCTTCATTATAAAATCCATTGCTTTAGATTATTTTAACCATAATTAAGATGAGTTGTTGTTTTTTACGTGTATATGTCCTAATTTGTGTATACTTGCAAACGCAAATAATTAAGCTAATTATTTAGCTTTGATATATTATTATATTATGCACCCTATGTACTGTATGTTAGTAAAAAGTGGGAATTTATAATGGCATATTATTCAACGATATTTGTGTCACTTTATAACAAACAGACAGCGTGCAACACAGTATTATTATTATATTATGTGCGTGCAAATTATTGCGAAATCCCGCCAAAAAGTTTTAAAACTTTTTCCCGCTCTTAAAAAATTTAAAAATATATAATTGAAGCACGAAATTCGATTAAAAAATTACCCCATGTGAATGCCACGCCCCCTTGCGTGCAAGACAATGGAAAAGATCATCGTTCAAATTCTTCATTTAATTACTACAAACTTTGATTGTCTTCATATTTTAGTGATATAAATGGAAGAACAAACCATCAGGCTACATTATTGTCACATGGTAAATTTACAACAATGTTTATTGTTGTGTTTTCTTGTTAAATATTGTGATGCATCTTGCATTTCAACTTTCATCAGAATTTTATGTTTTTAGCAATAATTTCATTACAACGTGTAAAAATATGTATAGTATATCTGAGTTGTGACTTAATTATTAAATAATCATTATTAATTAAGACGAACTATATTAACACGATTTCAGAATTCAAAAGTGTATATAATATACAGGGTACAGGGGTAATAAAAATAAAACCGGCTTTGACTCGATCTCATGCAGGCCTGGATTTCTAGGGGGGAAAAGTGGATATTTCGTAAGCATATATATGTATAATGTTAATTCAAAATTATTTTGCGGGGACTCAAGTTCCCCCTCATTTCTACCTATATGATACAGTATAACATATTATGTTCATTTATGATATAAATGATATTATAGTTTTTGGCTGCCAGAAATTTATCCTATAGCGATGTGTGTACGTGTTTTAATCATGACTCCTTATATCATGGTTTTAATAATATTTAATGCATATAACTCTATAAATTAAATAAATATTAAATCTAATATATGCATAAACAGCACTGTATGTACATCACAAAAAAATGGGTTACATAACATTTTACTTTAATAATTAAAAGTCATTTCATAGAAATAAAAGATATTAAAGAATTGCAATAGTTGAAAGTCTCCAGAAGTTTCCATATCCTGACATAAATACAAATAGCTGGTATATTATGTTACATATAAAAAAGTGTATGAATATATAAGCTCATGACTTATACTGAATGCGCTTCGAAACCATGCTGGAGCAATAAATAACATTACAGTACTCGGCATAGGATATATGTACAGGGTGTCCATAAAGTCTCTGAGGGTGTTTAGACGTTAATAAAACACATAAGACTCATCGTAAATTAAACTTTTTATACATCAAATTAAAGCTTGAATTATGACAATTTTGAAAATCAAAACATAAATGCAGTCAGATAATTATTAATCTTGCTGCATCAAAAACCGCAAAAAAAAAGAGAAATTTGACGTCCGATTTCCACATTTTAACACTTGCATCATCTGAAAAAAAACATACAGATTCAAAATTTGTAAGGTCTCACTCGAGTTTTCTGAAACATTACCTCAAGGCCTCTCCACATGCTCCCCATTGGTAGCACGACACACGTCGAGATGAACCTCTAGCTCGTGCGACACGTTGCGGAGAGTCTGCGGAGTGATGGCCTCGATAGCGTCGGTGATACGCTGCTTTAACTCACGCATGTCACGCACTTTCGTCTTGAAGACCTGGTCCTTGACGTAGCCCCAGAGATAAAAGTCGGGTGGCGTGAGATCAGAAGACCTGTGAGCCCACGCCATGGGTCTACCATGACCTAGCCACCTGCCTGGAAACACTTCATCCACCTCGTTTCTGACAACGTGCTCCCAATGTGAGAGCGCTCCGTCCTGCTGGCAAATGAGCTCGTAACCCCACTCCTTCTGGGCCTGCAGCAGCTGCAAGATGGCGTAATTCTCAAGCATGTTCAGGTAGTTGTTCCAGTGGACAGTTGGCTCGTGGAAGAAGAACGGGCCGATCACACAATCGTACAGGACTGAGCACCAAATAATTACCGTGGGACTGTCACGTTCGAACGTACGAGCTGTGTCTGGACGTTCAGTGCCCCAGAAACACACGTTCTGTCAGTTTTTACTTTACCACACAAACACGCAATGCACTCGTCTCCTGATTTCACGCCACCCGACTTTTATCTCTGGGGCTACGTCAAGGACCAGGTCTTCAAGACGAAAGTGCGTGACATGCGTGAGTTAACGCAGCGTATCACCGACGCTATCGAGGCCATCACTCCGCAGACTCTCCGCAACGTGTCGCGCGAGCTAGAGGTTCGTCTTGACGTGTGTCGTGCTACCAATGGGGAGCATGTGGAGAGGCCTTGAGGTAATGTTTCAGAAAACTCGAGTGAGACCTTACAAATTTTGAATCTGTATGTGTTTTTTCAGATGATGCAAGTGTTAAAATGTGGAAATCGGACGTCAAATTTCTCTTTTTTTGCGGTTTTTGATGCAGCAAGATTAATAATTATCTGATTGCATTTATGTTTTGATTTTCAAAATTGTCATAATTCAAGCTTTAATTTGATGTATAAAAAGTTTAATTTACGTTGAGTCTTATATGTTTTATTAACGTCTAAACACCCTCAGAGACTTTATGGACACCCTGTATATTTATTTTTTTATCATTGTCTTTGCTTTCTTTGCTTTGCTTTGCTTTGCTTTTTTTTTTTTTTTTTTTTTTTTTTTTTTTTTTTTTTTTTTTTTTTTACATAATTATAATGTAATTATTTTTCTTGCATACTTGTGAAATTCTAATTCAATCTAATGGAGGTTGTAATTAGTTTTAAAAATTCTCTAAAAATTCTATGTAATGACGTAATGACAAATGAAAAAAAAAAAAAAAATCCCATAAGCGTAATGTTAATAAGGGGTCCCTTAGCTTTTCCTGCGTGTTATACTGTACCAATAAGTTCCATTCTGGCAAGTCATTTACACTCTGGCCAAAACAAGGTTGTTCCCGCCAAAAGCTATCCGCGGTGCTAAACCAATCAGAGAGCGTTTTATAAACCTACTAGCCAATCACAGTTGACTTTACATAGTAAATTACACTGTATCCGCTCAAACTAGTATTGGGAGAAATGTGAGAGATTATGAGTATAACATATATTCAAACAAGAGAGAGTGGGGGTGGGGGATTATAATCTGTTGGCATTTAAATGAGTTTTCCAGAAATCACAAAAGTAGCTGATATGTTATAGTGCATCATAGTAATGCTAAATAGCAGGGTGAATACAGAGAATATGTAAGCCTATATAGGCTTTTAATTATAGAACGTACAGACATATTATGTACAGTGAGCTTTGTTAAAATTATGACTCAAAGGATTTTACGTGTATTTTTACCGCACCAATACGATTTGCTGCATAACAATAAAGAGAAGTATTTGCTGCTGCACTTCTTCACCTTTTACTTGACTTCTATCAAAGCACACCAAAATGTTATCGCCCACCCATTGTTCCTTCTCTCTTGTTTGCATGATATTTACTCATCGCCTTAGACAACTCGCTTCCTGTCTTGACCAAGTCAATCATCATAACATGAGAGAAGTCAAATATTAGGTGGAGAAGTGCAGAAGTAAACACCTCTCTTATTGCATCAACTCGTATTGGTGCGGTAAAAATATGTAAAATCCTTTGAGTCCCAATTTTAACAAAACTCGCTGTACATGTAATTATATGGAAGTGCAGCGGAGGGACACAAGGCCTGATGCTGTATAATAAACAATAAGATATAACTCATCACAAAACAGTCGTCGAATCATTCACACTCACCCAAACCTTACACTTAGATATACTTATTTTAATAAGAGTTCAAGAGTTATTTATTTTGTTATTCCTAAAAAAAAAATTAAAAAAATTAATATATATTTTATTTATTGTTATTATTTTACACAACTTTTACACAATAAATAATAACAATTAAAAAATATTTAAAAAATATATAAAAACAAATGCCATAAGAAAACCAATACACTATTTTACCGTAGTGAACAGATTCCCATAGTTCGGTGACACATCTTGCTAGCATATGTAAACAAAACTATCATTATTGGATATAGCTTTTGGCCTAAACTACCAAAGAAATGGAGTGTGTACTTTTGTCAGAAACTATGAATGACTATGTATGTTTTTATTTTTAAAACAATATTAAATTTTTGTTTCAGATGCTGTGATTTTTCATGATTAATATAATAATTTCCACTACAACAAGATGGACTCGACTGTCAAAGAAGTAATAAGTTCAACTAGTGATAACAACAATGAAATCAACATCCAATCTGATGAATGTTATGAGCAATCAGGTTCAAATCAAAAAGATGTTTCTAATACAGAAGATCTTGAGGCTCAATATGTTATTGAAAATTTGCAAGATAATTTAGTACTGATTGAATCTAACGTCAAAGTTAAGACTGAGTGGTTAGAAAATTTTGATTATGTTGAGCCAAGAATTATGATAGAGACTTCTCAAGATACACAGCTTGCTTCTGACCCTCTCAGTTTTAAGAAAGAAATTGTTGTGGTGAGTATAGGAAAATATATCGTGACTGGTGGCTCATATGGTATCAATTCAAAAAAAAAAAAAAAAAAAAAATCCGAGAGGAAAATGTTCTAGCAATGGCTAGTGAATTAAGGGTTAATAGCTTTTGTATTTCAAAATTTTAAAAGAAAACTTTCAAACTTTATGGTACGTATTTGAAAGTTATAAATGTAATAGCTGAATATGATAAAATATTCAGGGGGTCTGTTCCGTAAGTCCTCACGAGAAACTTGGTATCGAGAAAGGGGGCGTAACTCACTTGTTTATCATAGAAAACTCGTGAGCCACGCCCCCTTTCTTGGTACCGAGTTTCTCGTGAAGACTTACAGAACAGACCCCCAGAACCTATGACCATTAGATAAGAGAGAAAATAGTTATTGACATTAACATGGGCTCTTATGGGACTAAAACTTCCAAAAAATCATAATTTAAAATCTAGCATGGTGACATCCGTATTTTATTTTTTATTTATATTTATGAAGATATACCAATCATTAAATAAATTCAATGATATAACTTATCCTAATTTGTATCCCTGTGTATTTGACAATGTATTTTCTACCCTTTTCTATAAGAAGAATACATGAAGTATTCATGTAGTAATTCAGCTAATTTTTTCTAGCCCTATATAGCATTAATTAAAATATATATATATATATATATATATATATATATATATATATATATATATATATACCTGGCTTCTGTTAGCAATATTATGGCTTTGTATAAAAGCATATTTATTTTCCAAACCTAGCCATGTGTAAAATTATAGCTGATAAATTACTATAGTGACCTATGTGAAATAAATAAAAATAAAAAAAATAAAGTAACTTGTATGTTTCAGCAAAGTGAAGCTGATGCTCCTGCTTATGATACACCAGAAGAGGCAAGTATTATGACGATGAAATCTTTAGTAATATTTTGTATTGTAAAATAAACTTAACAGAAAAACTCAGTCATTATAAGTGACTCAAATGTGGGTTCAATGCAATTTCTTTTTTAATTATATTTTATAAACAATGAATAAATGATTAATTCTCTCTCTCTCTCTCTCTCTCTCTCTCTCTCTCTCTCTCTCTCTCTCTCTCTCTCTCTCTCTCTCAAGTAAAAATAAAATAATTAACTCCCCCCCCCCCCCCCTCTTCCATACTCTCATACATGTATGTACAGCTCTGGCCAAAAGTTTGAGAACGATTTGTATAGGCAACCCGCAATCACGCTATGTTATCTTTATGGGAAAACGCTGCGGCCGCCGCTGCCCCATTCTTAAACTAGTGGCCAGAGCTGTACACCTCTGGACAAAAGTTTACAAAAGGGGCTGAGGTGGCTGCTGCAATTTCTTACAAAGATAGCATAGTGTGGTTTCGGGTTGCCTATTTAACAGAAACTTAATTTTGTCCAGCTCCTCCTAAATAAATCTGACAGAGTAGCATTCATGTCTCCCAATAAATGTTGAATATATGGGGAAATTTCACTACCTTATCCCGCCAGATTTATTAGGAGATGTATCATTACTTAAATGGCCAGGTCAAATACTAAATTTATAAATTATACATTGTAAACATCATTAAATATTTTTACGAGAATTAATGAAAATAATACCATCTCTGTTTTTAGATAGAAAAGGGTAGGGAAATCCATACCATAGTGAAGAGAGTCCCATAGGTTAATGAAAATATTGCTAGCACAGAGATAAAAAAACTAACACATATCGGAGAGAGCTTTTGGCACTAAACTACAATAGAAAACGGAGTATGTGTGTGCCTTTGTCAGTCCTAACCTAACAGACTTGGAGACAACTTCATGACTGAAGAAGGTACACACACAAATATGTTAATTTCTTATCTCTGTGCTAGCATGATTTTCACCCTACTATGGGACTATCTTTTATTCACTAAATAGTAAAAGGCAAGGGTTTTCTAGTAGCATTTTCTCTCAAATTTATCACTTTGATAAAATATAGACCTATGTATTTGCCCAATTTTTATTACTTCATAATATAATAAACCATCACAGTTAATAATATTAAAATAAAAAAATATAAATTCTGTTTATAAATAAAATGTCATAGTAGCAATAATCTAGTGAATTAATTTGAATGCCCCTCCCTTTAATTATCAAAATTAGAGAATGTCGCTTTGAATTTAATTTTCAATACAGTACTTAAAAGTGCTCTTATTTTTTTTTCTCCTACTTTTTCTATCCTATTGTTTAAGTATCATAATGTAATGCTAAGTTTTATTATTATTTAAAAAAAAAATAATACACAGTAATAAATAAAACTAAAACGCAAATAAAAAAAAATTAAAAATTCTTTGGAATGTCTGGCAATAAGATACATTAAAAAAATAAAGAAAATGTCATAATAGCTCTAATGAAAATGTTTCTTTGATTACAGGTAGTAGCAGATCAAGTGAATCTACCAAGCTTCCTCGAATGTTGGGTTTTACTGGATAAGAATGAGGTTGGTATGATAAATAATATGAAAATAGAAATAAGTGTAGGATAAAAATAGCAGCGTTGACCTTACTTATACCACAGTAGAAGTTGTATGGAGAGGTCGAGGTTATATAAACATTATAACTCTGAGCCACGTGAGACCTTGACCTCTCCATACAACTTCTACTGTAGAAATGTAATTAATAAGAAAATGTTAAAACCATTTTGATTTGAATATAATCAAAGAATAAGATAGAAGAAACCATCAAGCGCCTTACCACGATGAAGGCCTTAGCTCGGTGAAAATCTGGATGGCACAGGTTACACAAATATTTACACGTTAACTAAGACATTTCAAGGGCAACAGCCCTCTTCTTCAGTTACTTAGAGTGCTACTCTAGGAGTGCTACTCTAAGCAACTGAAGAAGAGGGTGTTGCCCTTGAAACAACTTATAGTTAACTTGTAATATTTGTGTAACCTGTGCCATCAAGATTTTCACCCAGCTACAGACCTCATCATGCGATTTTTTTTCTCCTTATTTTTTATTATAATATATAGGAAAAAACCATCGCGGTTGGTATTAATTAGGTTTAAAAAAAATAATTAGAAAATAGTTGGTAGAGATTAGAGCACGTTGAATTGAAAATTAATAAAACGCGAAAATTCTCTAATTTAAATAGTAAATTGGGACTAGGGATGCAAATCATTATAGCTTGCGCTAAATAAAAATAGACGTTAAAAAGGGATGAGGGGTATAGTGTCAATGTAAAATACGATATACCTAACATCTCACGTTCTCACACTACATCAAAGGCACAACATTATAAAACAGTATCAGACTTACTCTTGGCCTTAGACCGGTTTCGTCCTTTACCTAGGACTCATCAGTAAGGCTCGGCAGAGAGCTCTGTACAGCTAGAGGTGGCTCACACACCACGTCTGCTAACTGACTGAGCTGAGGAAGCAAGTGGCAGCCGCGTTTTTATACGCGATGCCCCCGTAGCTGCTCGCGCTGATTGGTTGAACAATCGCGCGCGCAAACCCGGCTTGCTATTTAAAACCTCTCATCCTCACACTGTAATATAATATTGTGCACTAAGAGGGATGCAAGACTGGCTGCCAGCAAGCCACATGTGCCCTCCCTCACTTCCTAGAGTTCCCCAACTCCAGAAAGTTCGCGAGAGCTATGCGCCTGCCGGCCGCCTGTATCGTAAATAAGATTCTTTCATTTTTATATATTGTATTCTCAGCCCTTTTTACTTGCCAACGCCAATAAGAGCACGTACTAAATTTATTAAATTAAAAATATGCCAAAGCGCATATATTTTTATCCTATCTCTCCTATTTCTATCATCTTTTTTACTTTTCCTACCCCGGTGTCAATATATTAAACGATGTAACTAGCTTAATCACGATACAGGCGGCCGGCAGGTGCATTGCTCTCGCGAACTTTCTGGAGTTGGGGAACTCTAGGAAGTGAGGGAGGGCACATGTGGCTTGCTGGCAGCCAGTCTTGCATCCCTCTTAGTGCACAATATTATATTACAGTGTGAGGATGAGAGGTTTTAAATAGCAAGCCGGGTTTGCGCGCGCGATTGTTCAACCAATCAGCGCGAGCAGCTACGGGGGCATCGCGTATAAAAACGCGGCTGCCACTTGCTTCCTCAGCTCAGTCAGTTAGCAGACGTGGTGTGTGAGCCACCTCTAGCTGTACAGAGCTCTCTGCCGAGCCTTACTGATGAGTCCTAGGTAAAGGACGAAACCGGTCTAAGGCCAAGAGTAAGTCTGATACTGTTTTATAATGTTGTGCCTTTGATGTAGTGTGAGAACGTGAGATGTTAGGTATATCGTATTTTACATTGACACTATACCCCTCATCCCTTTTTAACGTCTATTTTTATTTAGCGCAAGCTATAATGATTTGCATCCCTAGTCCCAATTTACTATTTAAATTAGAGAATTTTCGCGTTTTATTAATTTTCAATTCAACGTGCTCTAATCTCTACCAACTATTTTCTAATTATTTTTTTTAAACCTAATTATTTTTTATTATTATTATTTTTAACTATTTTATAAACTAATTGATATTTGGAAAAAATTGTCAGTGTAACTAATGATTGATAATAATGTAGATTTGATTTAAAAAACAGATAGATTAGTATAAATTGGGAAATGGGAGATAGTGTGAGTTTACACTAACAGAGGGACGCCATGGTAGAAAAAATATTCTAGCTTGGGCCAAAAGGAAATTTTAAAATTGCATGTATTTTGCTAATATTGCTTCATAAGAGAAATATTGATATGAAAGAAAATAAACTATCAAGGTTAGGTATATGATAGGTAGGATGAAAAAATAGCAAAGGTCTTACTTTTAGTGAGTGAAGAGAGCTAGACATATAGATCCTGCTGCACAGATATAAAATGATAATTTTTATATCTGTGCTAGCAAGATTGTCGCCAAACTATGGGACTCTCTTCACTATATGGTAAGACCCATGCTAGTTTCTCCTAGCATTTTCTTTCAAATGAGGAAAAATACAAAAAAAAAATAGGGGTTCCTTTTATTTTATATTCTAAAAAAAGGACATTGTCCTAAATCAATACATATGTCAATTTCTAATTTTTGAGTTTATTGAGTATTTTTAATTAATTTTTTAAAGTCGCAAAATAACGTCACAGGCTTCATATGGGCATAAAAAAAGTTACAGCCTGTGATGTCATTTTGCCACTTTCAAAAATTAATTAAAAATACTTAAAGGCGTAGAACACCTTGAACAAAAAAAGTTGTGTAATATCCTAACAAACCTGAAAATCAACGTTGATTTGGCCAGAGTCATATGATTTCTAGTTTATTTTCCGTTCACAAAATGCCACTGTCGGTCACTGACATACAGCTCACCCGGTTTACGTGCGCGTTAAACAAGCGAGCTGTGACGTCAGTGACCACCAGTGGCATTTTGTGAATGGAAAATAAATTAGAAATCAATGACTTTGGCCAAATCAATGTTGATTTTCAGGTTTGTTAGGATATTACACAACTTTTTTGTTCAAGGTGTTTTACGCCTTTAATGAGATCAAAAATTAGAAAATCACTTTCCTATCGATTAAGGACAATGTCAACTTTTAGAATATGAAATAAAATTATATTTTCAAATTTGTTAGCCTTCCTCATTGATCATATTGTTGTATGACTATGAAAAATTTAAATAAGATATTTCTAATAAATTATTGTGCTTTACTGCCTACATTAGGTGCAGAGCTATTTCAACCCCAAGACCAAATGTTACTCAAGCACACCTATATCCAAGACCTGTGACACTTCAGCATGTGAGGGAGAGCTGCCAGTTTGTGGTGAGACACAGTGTAAGTATTAAATGTCTTCAGTGGTATTGTGTGAGAATTAGAGATGTTCATTTCTTATTTTGACACTGTACCCTCATCCCTTTAACTTCTATTTTCAACTAGCTAAAGCTACTAGGCCCCTAGTCCCAATTACAATATAAATTAGAGAATCTTTGGGTTTTATTAATTTTCAATCTCTACCAACTATTTTCTAATTATTTTTTTAAACTTATTAATTCAGTGGGCTTAAAGTTAACTTTTTAATACAGGATAATGAAGTAGTGAAGCTTATTTTATAGCAGAGGGCTAATTTTATTATTATTATATTATGCTATATGATTTTATCCTTATTCAGATACACTAATACCTTTGTGATCCTGGCAAAACCATAATTTATTTTAGTTTTTGTAGAACAAAAATTATAGAAACTTTTTAGAAAAATAATAGTGGTTAATTGTAATCTTGTATATTTTTCTGATGTTTTTTTTTTTTTTTTTTTTTTTTGTAACCATTAAAGTTAGGGTTAAAGATAGAAGCAGTAGTGCTTGGCCTTACAATTACCACAGTAAAAGTTGTATGGAGCAGTCGAGGTCTCTTGTGGCACAAAGTTGTAGTTATAATGTTTATATAACTGCCGTCATTGTAATGACATTATCAATCAAAGAAGAGATTTACTTGAGTGCAATACAGTACAAGACTACACTTTACTCTGTGATGTGCTCAAGTAAATCTCTTCTTTGATTGATAATGTCATTATAATGACAAAAGCTCTCAGTTATATGAACATATCTAAACTGTGTGCCACAAGAGACCTCGACCTCTCCGTACATCTTCTTCTATGGTAAATAAGGCCAGCGCTGCTATCTCTTTCCTTTTCTGTATTATTGATATGAATTTATTTTACAATTAAATTTAAATTGTATAAAATATTAAACTTTTCTTTGTATATGATTTTAGGTATTGTAGAATCAACACAATCAAAATCAAACTCTACTTCAGAAACTGTAAAATCTTCTACTACTATGCATAAACAAAAACTAAATCCAAATACTACACTAAAATTATTAACTACACATAAATATCCAACTAGAAGCCAAGAAAAAATTAAAAATGATAAAAAAATGCTAGCAATAATTGAAAAAAGAAAGTATAAAAAATTGGCAAAAAAGGGGAAACAAAAATATAAAAAAATAAAAGCTAATGTTGATATCTCAAAAACTGATATTATTAAACCAAGAAAATATAAAATAAAATCTAAAGAAAATGAAACTGAAAAGAAAACACTAGGTGTTACTACTAGAAGTAAAACTCATATATCAACTAATACACAATTAATAAGTGAAAAAAATCAGATTGTAAAACCATTGAGTAGTTCACCACTTTCTATTAAAGAAATAAATCTAGCTAAAGTTTCTGATACAGAAAAAAATCAAGTAAAAAATTCATGTGAAAAAAATGCAAATGTATCACAGAATAAAGAAAAAGAGCCAACAATTGTACAGAATAATTCTAGCAGAATTGAAGTTCAAAATAAATCACAATTAAATGAATGTCCTGAAGTTGAAATTGTAGAAAATGAGGTTGGAAAATGTACAGAGAAAAGTCTACCTGAAGCTGCATGTGAACCTACTGCCAGAATATCAATAAGTTTTCAGGATATTGTTCAATTTGAGGAATCTATAACTGAGATTCAGGTGAGAAATGTTTTTAATTTATAGAGCAATATGACTGCTTTAGGTATGAGGTTATATAACCCTGCATACTTAAAACTTATATTCCTTACATTATGGGAATACTAGTTGTATACTGCACTGCAGTATCTAGCAATTTCCTTTCCTTCCTTCTTTCTTTCTTTTTTCTTTTTCTTTTTTTTTTTTTTTTTTTTTCTTCTTCTTCCTAGCTTTTCTTTTAATTAATTTTATTATTATAGGTATATATTATTATAATATCTCTATGTTCTATAATGTTTTATTTCTATGTTTCAGCCACCACAAGTAGAAGAAATCAGTGAAAGTCATGAAAGAGTACACAATGCAATCAAACAAAGAAATTTTACAGAAATACAAAAATTAATTAAAAATGGTGAGAAATTATGTACTAAAAAAGGTAATAATTGTTTTATAATTGCAGCTGAAACAAAATCATGGCATACAATTCTTGAATTATTATATTTAAATAAATCTGGAATTAATGCTAAAGATAATAATAATAAATCATTATTTTATTATTATAAACAACATTGCAATGAAGGAAATTCAAATATTTTACTTCAACTGTTACAATTTAAATTTAATTCCAATTGTCGTGATATTGAAGAAATATTATGTAATGTCGTAACATGTAATGAACCAACACAATTTGGAGATATTATTGAAATCCTTGAAATAATCTATAGCATCAATTTTTCCAGCTTCTTCTTAGATGACATAAATTGTAATTATTATGATGTTAATTTTTCTAAATTAGGTTCAAAATTATTAAAATGTGAACCAAATTTATTTAAAAAGATAATTTTATGTTTTAACGTACGATTTATCAAAATTGCTATCATGTGTTTGATAACCACTGGGGCCAATGTATCAGAATTTGACTCAAATGGTTGTTCTATTATTTGTTCTGCAATTCAGCGCTATATTCAAAAACCAGACAATGGTTCGTTGGAGTTAATTTCATTACTCGTTGAGTTGCCTTCATTCTGTCGTAAGGAATTTGAGTCTGAATGCAAGTGTGGATTTTTGCCACAAGAATTGTTATTAAATAATCTTCATGTTGTTAGTCCTATTGCAAGATTTAATATCTTGCTGACTATCTTGCTATCAGATTGTAAGTGTTTTGATCTTGTAAAAATTAAGACAGCCATGGATAACATTAGGATTTAAGGAGGTAGAGAGAGAGAGAGAGAGAGATAGTACTCACAATAAATGTATGAGGAAATCATATTTGATTATAATAATAGAGCCTACTAAGAGACCTCAAAAAAAAAAAAAAAAAAAAAAAAAAAAACGTACATGCTAAGATGGGGCTATATTATACAATTTTTTTGCCACTTAACCCCTTCCTTTACAAACTGGTGAGAAAACATGTAAAGTAGACACCCCAACCTATAGAATTTCTATTGTAGACATGGAATTAATGATGTCAAGAATTCCTAAAGTTGCCTACTTTTTTTTTTTTTTTTTTTTTTTTAGCCCCAGTTATTTGCATGTGAGCCTACAGAAGTGTTGAAAAACATAATATGTGTAGTGTTCCATCCCATGGATTTTACATTTTTTTAATAATTTTTTTCAGGCCAGTAATCCTTTAAGGTGGCAATGCAATCTCAAAAAAAAAAAAAAAAAAAAAAAAAAAAAAGCTGTTGCTTTTAGTCAAATAGTCTTCCATTTGAGTGTCCCAAAAAAACAAAAAAACAAAAAAAAAAGGGGGGGGGGGGGGAATTCAGGAACATTTAAAATGTAAGACTATATATCATGCTAGAACTGCAAAAGTTATGATAAACTTGCTCTTGGTTATTTTTGCTTAAAAAGTTTACCAGAATTTTTGTAAAACTCTGCTTTTTGAGACTGTATCATGACCTCCTAAAAAGAAATCTAAAATAACTTAAATTCAATTAAATATAAAATGTACCTTAATTGTAACTTTGAGATATAAAGAAAAATAGACCATTGGATGTATGGTTCGGTATGATAAATTTAAAAGAAAAGTATCCAATACACCTAACTGTATATATATTTTTTTCTTGATATCCATAATAAAAATATATTCTATTGTAAAGCATAAAATTATTAGATTTATGTGTGTATATATTGTAATGATGACTATAAAACACATATATCATGTTATGACAAACACTTTTTTTTTTTTTTTTCCTCCCTTTAGGGATGGAGTTACTAGCACTCCTTACTTACCATGCTCAGTAGAAGTTTTATGGAGAGGTCAAAGTCTCACGTGGCTCAGTTTTTTGTTATTAAAAAGTTCATTTCATAATTGAGAGCTTTCGTCTTTATAATATAGTGACATTATTTTCAATCAAAGAAGAGATTTACTTGAGCACATCACTGAGCAGTGTCTTTTTATGACGAAAGCTCTCAGTTATGAAATATGGACTTTTTATAACAGAACTCTGTGCCATGCAAGACCTTGACCTCTCCATAGAACTTTTACTGTGGTAAGGTCCTTGCTGATAATTCTATACTTTTCTTTATTATTGATCCTAATTGTGAGGGTTTCTTCCTTAAAAAATATAATATATTCATTTAGTATTTTATTGTAAATTAGTAGGCTAAATATTATTTGATTTTGTATGATTTTTGTATGTCAGATTTATCATGTTATTACAAAATCTTATCATGCAGGAGTTAGGAGAATGAGAGAAAGATTCTACAGTGAAATGTATAATAAAATCATCAACTACTTTGCTTGTGAGCTAATTATTGATAAAGAGCTGATGATATTTTAAATGGGGGTTTACCTAAACTTGGTTAATTAAATAACCCTATAATTTGCATTATTATATACATGTTTTCTTGTAATATTAATTAATTAATTAATGGTATCATTAATAGATACTTTGATGGATTCTCAAAACTTTAAATAATAGTCATTATAAAAATCTGTTTTGTAATACTTATAGATTATGGAAATGTTTCTTATTGTAACAAACTAAAGGAAAAAAATCAACCTTATATATTTTTTTCGTTTTAAATTTAATATATGATAATAAAAGATAACAAAATTATATATGCAGATTTTTTTTCTAGTATTATATATATCTTTTATTTTTATTTATTTCTATTTTTAACTATAATATATAATATATAGGAAAAAACCATCGCGGTTGGTATTATAATTACGTTTAAAAAAATAATTAGAAAATAGTTGGTAGAGATTAGAGCACGTTGAATTGTAAATTAATATAACGCGAAAATTCTCTAATTTAAATAGTAAATTGGGACTAGGGATGCAAATTTGCATCCCTAGTCCCAATTTACTATATAAATTAGAGAATTTTCGCGTTTTACGAGTATTAATTTTCAATTCAACGTGCTCTAATCTCTACCAACTATTTTCTAATTATTTTTTAAACGTAATTAATTTTTAACTATAAGATTATAATTATTTTTTTTTTTGTGCTACCATTATTTTGTTTTAATGTGTGATTAAGTTTAAAACACATCTTTAATTAATTTAATTTTGATAATTTAGAAATTACATTTTGGGTTATATTTTTATTACTTATATAGTTATATATGTATTTTTTATCATGGACTCGACAAGAACTTCAAAAACATTTTATTCTATAACCAAACGCAAGAACAGTACACATTATTTAGAATAATATAATATATAAATTAATATTTAAAATATTTGTATTTGTGAATATTATTTAATAAAATGAATATAGCTAAAATTGATATTGTTTTTATTTTTTTACTTTTTTTTTTTAATTTTTTTTGTTATTATTATTGTTTTTTAAATAAAAAAGTTTAGGGAAAGAAGGGCTATCGGAGAATCACACCAAATCATATTCGTAGTGCCCACTAAAAGTTTCCAAATCTATTAATTTTATTGTAGTACATTAATTAGTGGGTGAGAAATCGTCTGGTGCACATTTGGTGCTCACACGTGACCTCGCGGTTTTGTCGCGGCGGTGGCAGCGCGGATTCGAGTATACGCAGAGTGCGCTGCTTGCTCTTCTACCTGAGCTCTATTTAAATGAAGTATATTTAAAGAGGGGTCTTCTACACCAGTCATTTAAGTATGCGCGAATACCATCTATATATCGTTTTGGAACTACTAAAACAGTTGAAAACGCATGAGCTGGACTAAAATTTTGCCGCCTTTTTATCATTGTATATACCTATATGATATCTCAAAAAACGAAATAAACAGTCACATAAATAGTTTATTCTCTAGTATATACGAGTGAAAGCAAAATAAATATCGAAGTGTAAACTTTATAACTTTGCTATATATCTTGGAAAGTATAAAAAGTGCAGGTATATCTACTCATAAATATATACCACAATAATGGAACCTTATGAAGTCGCCGTCTCGTTTCTCCACTATATCAACATGGTAAGTACCAAACTTATAATAATAGAGCTAAAAAACTATTGACGCGCCATCTGGTGTTTTAGTTCAAAAGGGGCGTGGCCTCTTCGCCGAGAAAGGATTGCCCTATACTGATAGCATTGGGGAGCGTCTTAATTATTTTTTTACTCAAGCTGTATGTACGATATCACTTCAGTGATAATTGATTTAATAACTTTGGGGTGTAAGGTATTCATAAAAAATATACCCAAGGTGCATCAACTTTTCTGTGCTGCTGTCACTTTGATTTAAAGTCAAAATCCTATCTCTGCTATCATCTCTATCCTTTCTCGGCGCGCGTGCGCGCGCACATTTGCTACAGTGTTGCCAAGCCATTTTTTTCTTCTATTTTCATTTCTATATATATATTTTTGTGTGTGTATATAATCAGGACGTCCCGTCTTGGTGCGGGAATAGTTAAAATAGGAACTTTATGTCTACAATAATATGCACTTTCTACCCTATGTTATATTTATATCCATCAGCAAAACAAAGTACCCGCGGTACTATATAAATTTCAACTAACATAGATTTTTTTTTTTTTTTTTTTTTTAAGTATTTTATAATATTTTTAATTTGAAACAAATTTCTATAATTTCACTTAAAAGTTGGCGTTAAAATTTGAGTTTTCACATTCACATATATGTTATAGATTTGTAAAGTATAGAGTTTACTCTACATTTATTTGCTTTGGTGTTTAGAACATTATAGACACTTTTTTATTTCACGACCGTCCAGCTTGTCAGATTATCAGCCGATCACCTATCTGAAATCAAAAGAGTTATATCTCTATATTCTGATGTTTTCAGATAAATTTAATGAGGGAAGCAAACCAAGCCTGGAAACGCCGGTTAGAGGCAACCTTGCGACAAATCCGAGCTAGGCGGAGGCGGTATGCAAATGATGTAGAAGCTTTCCAAAGAAGAATCAACCGTAAGAGGAGAATAATAAAGACTTTAATCAAGAGAAATGGCCTGTCGAACAAAACTACAGTTTAAAATATTTTATCATTACATTTAGTAAACCCTGTTCTCTGCTACAACAATTACATGTAATTTTTATTCAAATAATATGTATAATGCGCTTTTTGTAATAATAAAAGAAAACAGAGTTTACGATGCAATAACAGAGGCTGAAAATTATTATAAATATTTTAACTACAAAGAAAATAAACTATTTTCAAGTAACATAAAGTGCATTTTTCTTTTCTCACCATTCTGCAATTTTATTTTAAGTTAATATTTTAATCATATAATATTAGATAACTTTTTATTATTATATTTGCTCGTGAATTAAATTGCACATATTTAACACATTATGATCTGCATTATTATATAACGTTTAATTATCATTTGGAACAAAATAAAACTATTTAGCTTATTACTGTTCCTTAACTTTCTTTATAATTCTTTATTAAATATTAAAATTAATTAAAGAAACAAAAAAAAAGCGCCTAAAAGTTATGCAACTCTTTGACCATGTAAGAGTTTCAGGTTGCATAAGAAAGGAGAGGAAGAGAATGAGTAATAAATGAATGAAATTGACATTATGGGGATTTTTTAGTTTAAATAATCCTACTTCTGTTATTAAATTATCGTTATTATTATTGTTATCAGGTTGTAATGGATTTTTACACATAACATATATAATGCAACGCTTATAGCTTTTTTTTTTTTTTTTTTTTTTTTTTTTTTTATATATAATTATATTTTAATAATGTTGACCCTATGTTATATTAGATATAAATATTTTACATTAATAATACACCACATAATTTAATGTATATGCGATTGAAAAGGAATTATAGTTAAATATAGTTTCTTTTTCTTTCTTTTTTTCTTTTTTTTTTTTTTTTTTTTTATTATTTATTATTATTACTATTTTAGAGGGTCAGTGCACAAGTATCATTTATAAAATAATACTAAATAAGAAAAAAATGTACCATCTAAATCTGTACATAAATATTTGACCACTTCCAATTAATAACTTTTTATTTTTGAAAAAAAAAAATGTATACAGTAGTCTAAAAAGTTTATCTTATATTTGAAAATATGATTAAAAATGCTAGGAGTGCAAAATCTTTACTCTAAAATATAAGATAATTATTGAAGTATTAAAGTAGCATGTTATCTCGCCAAGATTAGATTTATATATAAATCTTGAAAACCCAACAAAAATAACATTTTGTGCTCGCCTCAACTGCAGAATAAGATTATCATATCACTGGTAAGATATCTCAAAATATTCTATAATATGGCTATACTGTACAGGAGTGAGTAAATGACACAAATCATTATGATAAAAAGAAAGCGATCAGTTTATTTTTTTTATTATTATTTTTATTACTTTGGGTTTGGATTGTTAAAGGAATCCATATAAAATCTGTCAATAATTTATATAGGCAGCTGATTTTTATTGTTCTCTGGTTTTAATTTTTCATAAATAATTAATATATTCTGCCTGATTTTGGGTTGTTAAATATACAAAACTCAATTATATATATATATATAAAAATATTATGTAAAATTATAGTAATTATATTAATGAAACCTGAAATTACGAGAAATAACACAAAAAGTTGTAAATTTTCGTTTCTTTACGGGACAATTAAGACATTATAATATACAACTTTTATCCATGTATGCTCTTAAATATAGAAAAAAAAAAAAAAAAAAAAAAAAAAAAAAAAAAAAAAAGGTGGGCATAGACAATGAAATTAATAGAACATGAGGATAACATCAACATTGGTAACTTTTTTTTTTTTTTTTTTTTGCTTCATTTTTTAAGGAATTAGGCACCATGCACGCCGAATTAAGTATAATACTTTAGCATTATATTTTTATTTACAATATTATTTTGTCTATAAGTAACCCTACCATTTATTATTCCATTATACGTAATTATTTCCATAATGAAGCTATTTATATATATATACTTAATTTTACAGCATTCTAAGATAAAATTTAAGCACTGCAGTACATGTACTATCTTTAAAACAAAAAGTCACTGATTAATAACATGGAACATCGATACATCAGAATTCACAATCGATATCATCTTGATGATTACGCACATAATAAATATAAATTTAACTTTTATTGACATATATCAATTAAAGTTGTATTTATATTTATTTTGTGTGCGTTATCAAATATCATATTACAAAATACAATATTGTAATACATATAATGATTACAATAACATACATATTGTAATACAAATGATTTAAATAATGAATTTGGAAACTAAGATAAATTAAGATAATGAAGCCAAGGCGAAGACGTCTTTGTTGACGTGAGACAAGCACGTATGTATAAAATTAATCGCAAAACTGATCAGTTTTTATTGATAATATCATCTTCATATAATATACAATATTACATTTTAATTACGCTTAAATCAAAACAAGGAAAATTAGAATATGAAAGTGGCATATGTTAATTATTTTTCTGATATAGAACCTAATTTTTTTTTAATTGGATTCATTTCTTTGGATTTTCAAAAGTAATTTTAGTATTTTAAAGCAATTTTGAAAAGTGATAAGCCATCTAGCTATCATCGTAAAAAATAATAATAACAATAACTGAATAATTTTTTTACTTTAATAATTAAATTAAAAAATGAGAATCGCTTTTTTTTTTTTTTTTTTTTTTTTTTTTTTTTTTTTTTTAAGTCTCTCATTAGACGAACTAAATAGGCGGTTAAAGTTTTGAAATATTTTTAGATGACACAAAATTATAAGCATATATAACTTTTTTTATCAAAATTGTCATAAATCAATATTTGGTTACATTTATCTATTCTAAAGATGCCACAACAAAGATTGTATTGCGTATACTGTATATATACGCAGCATTTGTCAAAAGATAATAAAATGTAGTAAGCTTATGTAGAGTTGAAGACTGAGGTCATTCGTAAATAATCAATTATTTAACTATTACCATTAATTTTTAATGGGTAATGGGCAATATCTGTGGGCGATAATGCAAACTTAAGTTCTCCAGGCTATAGGGTGTATATGCACATGACGTCATACTGAATACGCTTTGACTCCATACTGGAGCCAATGAATAACATATTGCTCAGCATAGGACAAACTTAGTTTTTGGCTAATTTCTTTGGAAAATTACTTGATTTTTGTGTTATTAATATTTTCCTCACCATACCATATGAAAACCTAATTCAACCTGTTAACAACATCAATGCTCTCAAAAATATTGTTAAACGTGTTTTTAAACTGGCAAAATGAGTCATTTTACCATTTAGATATCGATGTTTACCTGTCGAAGTGAACGAACTATACACTTTACAAATTTCACTCAAACTGCACGATGTATACGTTTGGCGCTTCTACGTGTTTTAACATGAGAACCAGATGGGTGATCTTTGAATTTGTAAAGTGTAGATAGGGACTTTTTTTCAGAAAATTTGTAAAGTGTAGTTCGTTCACTTCGACGGGTAAGCATCTCTATATATTATTTAGTGCTCACATATATGGCGTTGACTTTTATATGAATGCATACACCTTATATATCACCTTTTAGCATAGAGAGTTGGAAGACGCATGTAATGGTGTAATCGAGGCCCTCGATCCCGGGGGCGTCGGTGTAATGGTCATAGACGTACACTCCTCCCGAATAAATCTGACCACAGCGTTGATTTCTCCAAATATTAAATAATTGACTGATAAAGGAACAACTGTTTTGAGGCTTTAACTATAAGCAATTTCACTCACATCCGCTTCCATTTTGACGTACTGCGCATGCGTAGTAAGTCGGAAACGGAAGCGGATGTAACCGAAATCGCTTACAGTCTGCTTCAAAACACTTGTTCCTTTATTATAAACAATGGGGAAAATTTAACGCAACTGGTCAGATTTATTCGGGAGGAGTGTACTGTGTTTATCATGCATATGCATGCATGCATGGTGTTATGGTGTTGTTTTATTTTACATAGATCAATTGTGAGGTTCAAACAACTTAAACAATGCACCAACATGAACATCCTACCGACCCTCCCACCGTAGAAGACGATGCTTGTGCTCATCTTGATATGGGACACTCCGTTATGACGGTGAGTAAAGAGTGGGGGACACTCTAAAAATTGGTGCATTACTTTAGTTACGAATACTAACTTAGTTAAGATATACACTTTTAAGTTATTATTAGTAGCTAAAATAATGCATTTTAGCAAGTTATTAAAAATAGCTCATTTAAGTTGTTTTAAGTTTTTTAAAGGTGTTTTAAGCTATTTTAAGTTAAATTAGCTATATTTTTAATAACTTGCTAAAATGCATTATTTTAGCTATATATACTCATAATAACTTAAAAGTGTATATCTTAAATAAGTTAGTATTCGTAAAGTAAAGTAATGCACCAATTTTTAGAGAGGGAATAATAATTATATTTGGACGTTTTCATACTTCTAGATAAGATCTTGGTGATATATAAGATTATTAATAGATTAATCTATATAAGATTGTTATAGAAAGATAATTATGTATTTATATCGAAAGTTCTTTGTTGATACAATAATGTAGTAGAAAAAGAAAGAAAAAAAAAAAAAAAAAAAAAACGGTGAACAGATTACTTTTGGAACTATAGAGTGTATGCACATGACGTCGTACTAAATGCACTTCAACGCCATACTGGAGCAATGAATAGAGGGATCCTCACGAGACAAACTTCCAGGAGACATACGCTCACTAGGCATACTCAATTTAGGCCCAATAACGTGTGCAGTGTATGCCAAGTGAACGTATGTCTCCTGGAAGTATGTCTCGTGGGAGTGACTCAATGAATAACAATTCTCAGACGTGATTTTTAGCTATTTTCTTTGAAATCTTAGTTAATTATTTTGTTACTATGAGTTTTTTCACGTACATACAGTATAACATGAAATTTAATATGTTAACAGCACCAATGCTCTGAAAAAATATTGCTTAAGTATTTTTACACTGGCAAAATGTTTCATTTCCTATACCAGCCCATGTTATTTAGTGCTTACATATGGCGTCGTCTTTTATATGAATGCAATCACCCTATACATATATATATATATATATATATATATATATATATATATATATATATATATATATATATATATATATATATATATATATGTATATATATATATATCAAATAACACCAAATCGTGTTTCAGATGACGTTTCATTTGGGTTACTGTGAAAACGTGTTGTTTGATTGGTGGAAAATAAGAGACGTTGGCACGCTGATTGGTTCTTGTATTGCGATATTTCTGCTAGCCATGATGTTTGAATTAATTAAACACTACAGGTAAGTATTTCAGAAATTAGTATCATTTTTAGGGGGGAAAACAGTTATGTAAGAGCTGTGGGATATATCCAGCTTATTTGAAACTATATGGTATATATATAAATGACACGATTAATCGGTTTCAGCAAATTTGAGAAATATGGGATATAATAATAATAAAAAAAGAAAACATATAAGAAAAAAAAGTTTCTTAATCAAACTGTATACACATTTCGATTTTTGTATAGTTATTTTAATTATTGCTTTGCATATGTATTTTAACTTGATAAATAAATGATAATTATTACAGAGCACATCTGTGGAGCGAGAATAGTAAACTTCAGGCGTGCAGTACGACAAGCTCTGCAGGTAAAACTGGATCTCAGGCAGAATATTTCATGCAATTTCAGTAAGTATAAATTAAATTAGATAATTAAATATTAAAAATAATCCAGTAGGAATAAAAATTAAACTATAACAAGAAAGGGGAATTGATTTTTTTATTATTATTATTTTTTTTTAGTTTATGATATTTTTGGAAAGAGCTGTAAAAAATTGTGAGGCGTTATTTTTTCTTATGGCGATTGGAGCACGCGTGGTATTTTTTATTAATTGTTGAAAATCGGCGTAGAAAGCCTGTGACGTCATCAGTCCACTTTTTTCTCGGCAAATACTAATCGTTCGAGGTTCAGTAACCAGTTTAATGAAATCAGCTCTAGTCCTCAGGATTTCAAAATACTGGGAACTGAACCTTCTACGGTCAATACTTTTTTTTTTTTCAAAAATGTCATAAAAAGAAGGGTTAAATAAAATTCACCTTTCTCATTGAATAATGTTTAATTAAAATATAAAATCAAATATTTTATTGACATAGTATAATTTTCTTAAAGGCATAGAACACCTTGAACAAAAAAAAATGTCTAATATCCTAACATAACTAAATATCAACGTTGATTTGGCCAGACTCATTGATTTCTAGTTTATTACGTCACAACACGCCTTTTTCCACGCGCGTGGACTAGTGAGCTGTGACGTCATAAACCCGCAGCTGTCATTTCTTGCATGGAAAATAAACTGGAAGTCAATGACTCCGGCCAAATCAACGTTGATATTTAGTTAGGATATTAGGAATGTTTTTTGTTCAAGGTGTTCTACGCCTTTAATATTTTTATTTGCTTATTTTGTTTTGTTGCTTTAAAGGTTAGAACAATTTTTGTATAATATTTGCTACAGAAGTTTTTGCTTTATTTATATTTTTGTATGATTTTATGGTTTGTTTGTTATAATTTAATAACAAAAGTATAATACATATTATAATAAATGAACTGACCAATATTTGAACCAGCCATAAGACCTCGGCCTTGGCTGTGTAAATGATTTAAGAAATATTAATAAAAAGCAATTTAATTTCTTTTTTCCATATTATTTAACTTGAAGTTTGTTTCAGCGTGAGGTCTTGATTTTAAAATGCTCCCCAGCCCCCCCACTTTTTTGGTTACGTTAAGTGGCGTTAAAAAACGCTTGCCAATATTATAAACATTAAATATACATTTAAATATGGTCAAAATAATAATAAATAAAATAATAAAGTAAAAAAAAAGGCTGAGATATATATATATATATTTTTTTAATGTTAAAAATTACGTAGTCATCGTGTCATCGTCATCACACAACGCTGCCCAGGAACTTAAGCAACTCTTTCATACCCCCCTTTGTTACGCATAAGGAGTCTAAATTTATGTGGAAACGCGCTTTTGTCTACGTAAAATTGCCTACCAAGTTTAGGCGCATTCGGTCTGTTACGAAAAATTTGTCACCTATTTCGCTTTTCTTTGTTAAATTTTTTTTCTTGCCTTGAGTACTTAAGATTAGTCAGATAACTTTACAATAATAAATATTTTTTTAAAGTAACAAAACTGACGTGATCATGTATTTTGTGCTACACAGGGTCGCAGTTAAGAACAAACTACATTTAGTCCAGACATTACTCCAAGTGTTCCAAGTGGTGATCAGCTACCTGCTCATGTTATTCGTGATGACTTATAACTTCTGGTTATGTCTGGCCGTGGTGCTGGGGGCTGGAGCTGGCTTCTTTATGTTTGGCTGGAATACCAAGGAAGCACTAGCAGATTATTGTCATTAGTCTTGGAAAAACATAAAAGTAAACTTTCACAAACATTTAAAGTTACGGTCACTTTTGTAAAATTTGTGTTGTAAAAATGAAAGTGTTGAAATTTTTTAGTGAACTTTTGCGAACATATCTAAAATTGTGAGTACTTTTGAAAAACATATACATGGAAAGAAAAAAAAAATACCAATAGGACCACTTGCAATGAAATGTTTTTAATTGTTGCGTTAAGTGAAAACGATTTTTACGATTTTTACATAAGAATTACATTATTTATTTTAAATATTTCGTTTATTACAAGTGGTCCATTTATGCTGCGTTAATAATGCTGTTCGTAAACCCTGTTCTTTGCTCATAAAATGACGATCAACTTTGGTTATTCAAATAGAATGCGCATTTTATGGTACAAGAAAACATGGTTTGCGAACAATTAACACTAATATGTCGTTATAACATAAATGTTACCAAAATGGAGCAATATAAATAGTTATACTAGACAAAGTTATTAATTATGCAGTATGACAACGAGCTAACATAATTATTACATATGTTTATTTTTTTCAGTGTATTATGTATATAAAACTGGCCCAATATAAAAATTTGTTGGTTTTGAGACGTGAAATTAACTTATGCTTAAATTAACTACATTTCAAAGATATTATTAAATATTTATAAAATTAATTGCAACAACAACAACAACAACAACAAAAAAAAGGGGGGGTCAAAATTGTCTTAGATCATTAATGAACTCTAAATAAAATTTAATAAACGTAAAATAGTCATATCTTTCTCATTAAGCCATCTTTTGTAATTATTCTATTGTTATCATGTCATATAGACCGCTAAGTTTTTTGTTAAACTGGTATTTATGTTTTTCATTTTTTGCGGTTAACTCATTTCATGTTAGCCTAAATAACAATGGGGAATTTTAAATATTGATTATATGTTATTGTAATTAAAATACTCATCAGCTTTTTACATATATTTTTAATTTGCATCCCTATTGTGAGCGTTTATCACAGTTTATCGTACTCAACATCCTTGCCTAAACTAGCTTCTGCTCATTTACAATCAGGGGCGGACTGGGCCTCCACGGCCCTTCGAGATAACTAAAGAGACGGCCCCCATCCGCCGGGGGGTCTGGGGGGCTTTGCTCCCCAGAATCGCGCCGCAGGCCAAAAATTTACGAAAAAGGGGGCGTGGCTAGCTAATTTTAAGTAAAAATTACAATCATTTTACGTAAGAAAGCAAAAAAAAAAAAAAAAAAAAAAAAACTCCCAGGGCAAGAATAGAAATAATCTTGTGTAATATTATATTATATTTCTTTGACATGACTAGTAACCTTCAATATCCAATTTTTTGTATGAATTTAGCTTTGCCAAAGTTCAACATCTTTTGAAGAAAAAAAAAAAAAAAAAAATGACAAGAATTCTGAAAGTCCGTCATGAGACATTGGGTTTATATTAATTTATTTCTATTTAAAACTTTTATTTACAACCTTTATATTGTAAGACCAGTCATTACCTCATTACAATAAGATCTTATTATAATTATATCAATTTCTAAACTATATATAAAATTCAATAATTTCCTTCCTTCCCTTCTTGCTTTTTTTTTTTTTTTGCCGGTTGTGGCGAAGACGGCCCGCGACGGCCCTCTTTAGCCGCGGCCCTTCGAGATAATCTCGAAATCTCGGCGCTCAATCCGCCACTGTTTACAATTTGTAAATATTAATTAATAGTATCTCAAACACCTTGCATTATTAACATTTCTCCCGCATATGCCAAATTTCTTATGCCACAGTTTTTGTGTTGGCGATTTAGGTCACAATTTGGGCAGCTTTGGGCAATTGGTCCCAGATTTTGGGCAGCTATTTCTATTTGTCAAAAGTTATAAGACTTTTAAATATGTGACTTCAAAAAACATTTCTCTCGCATATGCCAAACTTGTTTGTTTTTTTAGCCTATATCTGCAAATTTGGGTTCGTTATTAAGGGCAGGGCTTAAATAATTTTGGGCAATATGTTTTAATAATGTAAATGCATTTGTTCAGAGTAAATTCTTATTTTAGCTAAATTGTGTATAACGTCACCCGAGTAAACATTTCTGCCGCATATGCCAACTCTTTATCTTTTTGGGCACCTAAAACAAAAATAGCCCAAAATTATTTAAGCCCTGCCCTAAATAATAAAGAACCCAAATTTGCAAATATAGGCTAAAAAAAAAAGTTTGGCATGTGCGAGAGAAATGTTTTTTGAAGTCACATATTTAAAAGTCTTATACATGGATAATGGATATATAAACAGGATAGGAAGCTATTGTTGAAAAAAACGATCCCTTGATGATGTAATTCAAATTTTCGCCGCAAAAATGCAAGAATACAAAATTACGTATAAAAGTGGCGCTGTAGTCTGCGTGTGAATTTTAAAATTCACACGCAGACTACAGCGCCACTTACATTTTACATGTTGATTGTTGCGGTGAAAATTTGAACTACATCAACAAGGGTTCGTTTTTAGTATAGGGCAATAACACAGGAGCTCACGACCCTGGTCTTATAACTTTTGACAAATAGCTGCCCAAAATCTGGGACCAATTGCCCAAAGCTGCCCAAATTGTGAACAAATTGTGAACGTCATAAAAAGTAACAGCTATAAATATGATAAAATTTTCAGAATCCGTGACTAATCATCAGATAAAAGAAAAATAATGTTTGAAATCGACATGGGCTCTTATGTGACTAAAACGTCAAAAATCATCATTTAAAATGTAGCATGGTGACCCCCCCCCCCCCAATTTTATACATTTATTTATCTACATAATTTGTTCATTCATTTATTAATTTATATTTACATATTTGTTAGTATTTTTAAATGTTACTTTTATTCAGGTGGGGGATATCACATATCAGGTACTGCGAGATTTGACTAAAAAATTGTAAAGAAAGAAAAATCTGACATTTTTGCACTGTGATACATTAAATTGTGGTACCCTAAAAAATGTAACAAAAAAAATTGGAGGGGGGGGGGGGGTCACCATGCTAGAAATTAAATTATAATTTTTTGAAGTGTCACGCAGTACTATAAGAGCCCATGTTAATTTTAATAATTCTTTTATTTCTTATCTGATGGTCACAGGTTTTGATAATTTTATCATATAGCTGTTACTATTAACTTTCAAATAGCATTATAAAATTTCGAAGTTTTCTTTTTAGATTTTGAGATACAAGCCATCTATATAAAACCCTTAAACTAAAAGCAAAACAGAAGGATGTCAAATACGAGTAGGTATTTTATTGATTCGTGTCACAACAAACAGTTTATTGATATACATTAATCACACCACAGGAACTGCTGGTATAGTTTCACAAATATACTTGATAGCTCCAGTCGTGTAACAGTCAAAATCCCACCAAAGACCCTGAGCATCATTGGTATCTTTCCCCAGGATTGCCAGGCACGACTCCTGGTCAGGAGCACGATCAGGTTGTCCCTCAGCGACGTTCCAAGCGGTGAACGTGAAGTCTTCGTGTGTGGACATCCAATGCCAGTTGTCGGAGTGCGCGGGCTGGCGGTGACCAGCTGCCCAGTAGTAGCCCGTCAGTTCTGCTGGGAAATGTATACATCATCATTATCATATATTTTATGACAATTCTTTAACATTGTTAGTTTTTTAAAAGACGTTTTGCTTAATTTTAATATCTATGTGCATAATATGTATGTACAGCTCTGGCCAAAAGTTCCCGAACGATTTGCATAGGCAACCCGCAACCACTCAATGTTATCTTTATGAGAAAACGTTGCGGCCGCCGCTGCCCCGTTCGGGAACTTTTGGCCAGAGCTATACATATAAGAGAGAAAGGGAGAGGGGAAGGGACAGACAGACAGAGGATTATAAAACTAATTTTGAATAATTAAAGCTGTAATTAAATTAAATTTTTAAAATATGTTGTATCTTAATAGAGATAACCATAGCCTAAAATACAGCTTTCTGAGTTTTTTTTTTCTACTGCATGCATTTAGAACTTTCTATTTGGCATAGTTTCTATTACAAGCAAAAATTATAGGGTATATAGGTATATACTGGGTTATTCTCACTTTCACCTTGAATCAAGTAGGATTCCGGTGTTGGTGTTACATAAGAACGAAAAGTACTCATCGTTATAATAATAATAAATGAAAATTTATCTAGAAGAAAATACAAAAAACAACATGTGTTGTGTGTATTTAAAAATTAATTTCTTACCTCCGTTGTCGTACACGAAATCTGCAATCATGCTCCACCGTTCTTCCGTGTCAAGGGTCACCAACTGCATGCCGGCATCCTCACACAGAGTCGCTGCATCATGCCAACCCACCTTTAAATGACATTCATACATCACAATAATCATTTAGTTAATTTTAAAAGAATGTTTGAATATTCTGAAATCAATGACAATTATTTATATAATTATGTTAGCTAATTCCAGAAGCAAATTCGCTTCGGAAGCGGTAAAAATGGTCCAAACGCGTTGGGACTACGTATGAGGCTTCGTAATGCAAAATTCGTGTTGGGAGCACGATAAATTTTATCCCAACGCGTTGAGATCAAGCTGAAAATTTTTAACGTGACGGGCTCAAATTTGAAATCTTGAGACGCGTTAAGAACATACAAAATTGTTATCAATGCGTTGGGACAAAAATTGAAATTACACAACGCGTTAATTCCAGTACAATAATATAATTATTTGTATAAACTAACTGCACTTTTGCGTGTATTATGCTAATTTTGCTAACAGACAATTTAAATAATTTTTCATTACAGATATCTTTATTGTTTGAGAGTCTAGGTTGGTTGGATTCATATTAAAGTCGATGCAATAAGTGAGTACTAAATAGCATGAGCCAGTATATAGGAAAATGACTCGATTTTGCCAGTTTAAAAATACTTAGCAATATTTTTGAGAGCATTAATGCTGTTATCAGGTTGAATTAGTTTTTCAAGTACGTGAGATCTATAAATAATATCCAATATTGGGCGCAAGCATGTTTTTGGTTGACAAATAAATAAATGACGTCATGCGCACACACCCTACACGGAAAACAGAAATTTAAGAAATTATTTAGATACATATCAATAACTCTTAAGTACTAAACAATAAATAACTCTCTTGCAAAAAGTTTAAAGAGTAACTCGTTAGTACAAACGTAAATTCTTTAGCGGTAAAACTCTTTAGATTCTAAAAAGTTTAGTATGTATCTAAAGAATTTATTATGAAAAAAAGTCTAAAATAGTAACTCTTTAGATAATTTTTTCCGTGTATATAATAAAGTTTTATGTATCAATTATATTGAAAGTTATTTATGAATATTTTACAACGAATGAGAGAGAAAATTGTAGAATATTTTAGAGCTATAAATTTAAACCAGTTCGAGCACCCGCCCGGGTCAAAATCTTCAGGTGCTCGTTTTTTTTTTTTTTTTTTTTTTGAAAATGGTCAACCCGGGTTTCAAGCTTTTAGCTTGAAAACGAGCTATTTCGAGTTAAGCTCGAGAATGACTCGTAAAAAAACGAGCTTTTAAAAATGAATAAAACTAAAGAACAATTTTTGCAAAGCAAAGAAAAAAAAGTTTGTAATTTTTGTTTAAATTTGTATTTTTAATAATCTGTCATGCAAAATATGCTCTGTTTAAAATATTATATTAAAAATCATTTTATTTTATTTATGACTTTTACCCTTCAAAAACAATTTTTTGTAATGAAAATCAAGCTTTTTTCTTTATAGGCTCAAAAGCTCGTTTTCAAACATCAGCTCAAATATCGAGCTTTCCGAGCTTTGGCCCCTTTTTCGAGTTTAAGCTCGATTTCAAGCTAGGCCCGGGTTTCAAGTCAAACCTGGCTAAATAATTTCAGCCTGGGCTTAAAAAATTTCGAGTTTTTTACAGCTCTAATATATTTATAAAAATATAGATATTACCAAGCTAATACAAAATATATAATATTAAGACTAATAATTATAATAGAGAAACAAAATTTAATTTAGAAATGTTTAATAATAATTAGCAATAATATATTATATACCTGTTCAGTTCCAAAAAAAAATTCTTCTCCGCCGATAGTTTCCTTTCCATTTAGCTCTGAAAACAAAATTAATTATAATTATTTATTGTACATGTTATATTAACGAAACATTTTACTTTGCCTTTTTTTTATGCAAATTCAAAAATTGATGATAAATTTATCACCACAATAATTATACAATTTACAATTTGTAAACAATTTGTAAACCTTAATAAATTTAATTATTTTTTTTTCTCAGATGAAATTACATTAAAAAAATAGGGAATAATTTAATTTTATTTCATTTTTAAACAGGACATTGTCCTGAATCGATAGATATACAAATTTGCAATTTTTGATTTCATAAGTATTTTTCTTTATTATGTTTGAAAGTTGAGAAATGTATCGTGTCACAATAATGCCCAAAAATAAGTTGACGCCCTTGACGTCATTTTTCTATTTTTAAAAGTTAAATAAAAATACGTTATAAATGACTTTAAAAAAAATAGAAATTTGCATAGCAATCAATTCGGGGCAATGTCCTTTTTTAGACATTTTTTTGTTTTTTATTGGTAGTTTTTCTGATTTTTATCAAACTGTGTTTAAATTGACTGTGTGTGTACTGTTTAACATTACAATATTTGACAATCGTCATATAAATTGGTTCCAGTGTTTGAGAAATTTTAAAGGTTTACTAATTATTTAACTTTAATTAAGTGGGAAATTAGAAATTTTAAAAAGGGTATGCTTACCATATTTAAGCTCATTAACAGAAGCACTTTGAACCTAAAACACAGAATTTTAAATTTTAATGGAGATTATCAGTTTATAGCGCGCAGGGAAAGCTAAGGGTACCCTAATTTAACGGTAAAACTTTTTTTTTTTTTAACTATTCTACCGATTCTTGAGAAATTGAAATGAGATATACGTACTAGTCATACTGTACTCATACGTGTTTTAAACCATAGATTTTTTTTCAGAAAATTTTTAACTGATGATAACGATAACTTCCAGTGCATTCACTCACTATAACTATTCAACTATACCGCTTATTTATTCATTCATTCTCAGTTCTGTGACCCTTAGCGTTAAAATTGTAACAATAATCCTTAGTCTCAAGAGCCGGGTCATCATTTTTATCATTTATGTCATTTATGAGATGACCATACTTTTATTTTTTTTTTCATATCCCCCCCCCCCCCCCCCTTCAATGTCTGTATTTGTTTCTTTATTTATCATTATGTTTTATTTAGAGTGTTTGAAGCGTTAAAATATATTGAAAAAGAGCGATTTTATCAATTTATTTGTTTTAAGACTTTTATGTTAAAAATGTTACTAGTATAAGAATGAATCATTGTATACTTACTTGTAGCACGAGGCAAGAGACGAGAACAATTACAAGTCGCATCATCTTGATGTTTCTATCGTAACACTTGTTATGTGTGATGCTCTTTCTGTGATTATTGTCGCTTTTTATATAGTCCGTTGCATCTTATAATCTCTCTCTCTCTCTCTCTCTCTCTCTCTCTCTCTCTCTCTCTCTCTCTCTCTCTCTCTCTCTCTCCCTCTCTCTCTCTCTCTCCCTCCCTCATCGTTAGTCCATTATACAATTCAAATCTTATACAGTTTAAATATAGAAATTGCATGCAATATATTAATGACTAATAACAAAAAAATCCCCCCACCACACTCTAAAGTGTCTGAAAAATAAAAGATGAAATAAAGTATATTGAAAAATTGTAATATGTCGTTAAGAGAAATATTATTAAAATAATAGAATTAAAAACATTGCGTTTCGTTTGTATAGTATAATAAAAACTATAGTAATATTTTGAGAGCATATATATATATATATATATATATATATATATATATATATATATATATATATATATATATATATATATATATATATATATATATATATATATATATATATATATATATAAATATAATATATTTTGAATTAGGTTTTCAAGTATATATATAAGAAAAATATAATTCAACCAAGAAATTACTTAATTTCTCAAAGAAAAACGATAATTGTCATATGCTATTCATTGCTCCAATATGGCGTCGAAGCTCATTCCCACGCAATATCATGAAAACTATATGTAACTAGAGATTTGTTTTTCATATTTTTAACCGTAGCGTTAACAAAAAAATACATATAATTCTCAGAATGGCTGACCGGTGATGAAACAATTACTTATTATTATATTTATTATTATAATTATAATATTACAAAGCAATTAAAAGTGTGAGTGTGTATCAATATCCCTTCTTTAAAAAAAAAAAAAAAATCCTGCATGCCATAACGCAGTATAGACCCCTTTCACATCCTTACGCTTTGTCGCCATGTTTGTGGTGCCTAATGTATTGTCCAGCATAGGGGAAACATCATTTCTCCTAATTTTTCACATAAAAAGAGTTTATTTTAACTGAAAAAAAAATCTTATATTCTTTAAGCTTATTAGGAGCTACAAATAAGGCTTTGATTGAGGCTTGAAACTTCTTTGGCTGTTAAAAAAATAAAAATGACGTTTTTCCTATGCTGGCCTATGTATTCATAACCAGCAAAATGGCGGCTCTTAAATATGAGTGCAACCGGTTTATATATAGGATTTTATTCTCAAGAAAAAAAACAAAAACAAAACAAAAAAGGTACTAAAAAACTTAAGTGTAGTAAATAAAAAAATATATTTTTCCTAATTCACCTGGCACGTTTCATCAATATGTGAATGATAATGGGTGATAAAAGGAATTTAAGACTATAATCAGATAAATGAGAAATATGGTAATGCACAGGTAATGCAATAACAAGGCTAAAAGGTATCTACCAACTGAATATAGTATTCCAAAATTTAGATCAATTCAGTATTCCACAAGGTGATGTAATGTCTATTAATTATTATTCAATCATTCTCAGTTCTGTAGCCCTTCGTGTCGTAGTCTGCAGTGTCGCAAGTGCCGGGTTACTAGTTATAAGACGACCATACTTTTTTTTTGAAATTTCAATATATATACAGTATACATATATTAATTTGTGTACATTAGTGTTTATTTTATTATTTTTTTAATTACTTATTATTATTTTTTTTTCCTTTGGCTTTGAGTAAACCTCATCGAAGTACTCAGCTACTCCCCGAATCTTCAGGAATCCTGCTGTGTCTTATAGTTTGTGCGGGATTTGTATCCTCGCGAAATGGGTCGAAACTGTAATATCAGTATTTTCATTGTATCATACAATTGATACAATAAACTGAAAGTATCACTATGTGTATAAAATCAAAATCAGACGTTAGCGTCCTTAAACCTTTTAGTTAATGAAACAGTCTTGGGTTCGATTATCGTAAATATGATTACAATACTATAACGATATTCGATTATCGAAACGTTATAGATTAACAGTTTTATAAAGCTTTCGTTATAGATTAAGGGAGTAGGGGACCGACGTCGGCCATTAGACTCAAACTTTTCTCGTCAACAAAATCTGAAATTTTGCAGAAAGATACTTCGGCTTGAGACAATTTCAAATATATAAAAATTTTGGGGGGTCACTGTGCATTGATTTTATATGATTTTTTGAAATTTAAAGCCCATAAGGCTCAATGTTAATTTCAATAATTTTTTTCTTTTTTTCGGGACGGTCAAACATTATGAAACTTTTATCACGGCTATAGGTGTGAGCTAAGGCTCACACGGTGACAACAAATTTAGACCCAAAACTTTTCTAGTTTTTGAGAAGGACGGTATCCTACTCCCTTAACAAAAATTGACTATATTATCGTCGCATTTATAACGATACTTTTTGCTCCAAAAATAAGAAAAAATACACACAAAAGTAAGAAAAGTGCGTAGAAAATAAGATAATATTACCAAAAATTTAAAAAGTATATAAAAATGAGGCGGTTTATCATTGTACAGTAGGTATAGTACAGTCATGAAGCAAGTACAATATTTAAAATATTTTATTTCAATAAAAAATTGCATTGTGATTTATAATTATTGTTATCGTGGGTGACATTATTAAAAGTAACGATATTGTTATCGTTATAGTGTAATACTAGAATATATTATCGTTATAGAAATTTTGGGTATCGAACCCAAGACTAATCAAATGCTAACAGTAATACCTTCATTATCAGCCTTAAAGAGAAAGTTCAGGGGCCTCTTCAATTTTATAGATAATGAGAGAACTGTTCATACACTCACATATGATGACCCAAAGCCCTGCCGTAGCCCCGCAAACTCATGATCATCCTGCGAGATATGCAACTATTCCCGTATCTTTTACGTCATAGATACGGCTTTACTTAGATAAAGTTGTAGCTGATTTGCATATCTCGTAGGATGAACGCAAGTTTGTGGGGCTACCATGGGGTTACGGAAGGGCTTTGGGTCATCATATGTGAGTCAATGAACACTTCATCTCATTATCTAACATTGAAAAAGCCATGTTGTAACCCCTGAACTTTCTCTTTAAGTTTTCGAAAAAAAAAATAATAAAGTAAATGTTTATATAAATATAACGTAATAAAGGCGTTCACAATAATACGTAAATTTCACATAAATCTTACGTGAAAAACAACAATCTATGTTTGTGGATTCTTACGTGAAAGTTATGTGAATGGACGTTATCGGTTTAGCGCGCGGGGTGCTGCGGGGAAAGCTAAGGGTCCCCTAATTTAACATTACGCTTATGGAGAAAAACACGTTTTTTGCGATTATTGAGAAAACTACTCCACCGATTTTGGAGAAATTTGAATGAGAAATACTAGACACACTTTTACGTGTTTTAAGCCATAGAAAATTTTTAACAATTTTTTAAACCGATAACCTCCATTCACGCGTCATTTGTGAACAGCTCATCTAGATTAGAGATTAGATTACAGAATATTTTAAATTTACAAATTTTAATAGAAATTCATTTTGCTTCATTTTCTCCCTTTTTTTTTTTGTTTTTTTTGTTTTTTTGTTTCTTCTGTTTCTTTATTTATGTGTTTTAGAGAGAGAATTATCATCACATGAGACCTTATAGGAGTAAAATATTCCAAAGACACTTCCAAACATGATGTCTACATGATTTTCATGCATCTTAACATATTTTATTTGTTTCATTAGAATCATTTTAAAAACTTTATGATTTTGCCGTACCGTAGTATATAAGATATAGGGTGTATGCAGATGACGTCATATTTATTGCGCTTGGAGGCCATACTGGAGTAGTGCATAACATTGCTCAGTATAGGACAAACTTCATTTGGAAAATCGGTTAATTTTTTGTTATTGCTATTTTTCTCACACTTCAGATACTAATTCAACATATTTACAGCATCAATGCTCTTAAATATATTGCATAGTGTTTTTAAACTGGCAAAACAATTTTTTTTCCTATGCCACCCATGTTATTGAGTTATCCAACATGACATCGACTTTAACATGAATGCATAAACCCTATAGAATATCCTCAGCAATCAACAATCAAGCAAAGCTAATATTATTACTTAAATTCAAACTTCCATTATTCACATCTCGCATCTTGCTTTAAAGGAAAGACATCATACACATTAACAGCACATTACACTAGAATTCTACATCTTTAGAGACATTGTGTAACTATATTTTAAATATTTAATTAAATAAATAATATTTTTAATAAAATAATCATATATTAATAATATTTTCAAAAATTATTTAACTTTACACACAAAGAAAAAATTACTATTAAGGGTCTATATGCATTTATGTTAAAGTCAATGTCATGTTGGATCACTCAATATCATATGGGTGCCATAGGAAAATTACTCATTTTGCCAGTTTAAAATAATATGTAATATTTTTTAGAGCATTGATGTTGTGAATATGTTTAATTAGTATCTCAAACATGTGAGAAAAATAACAATAACAACAAAATTAACAAATTTTCCAAACAAAATAGCCTAAAACGAAGTTTGTCCTATGCTCAGCAATGTTATTCACTACTCCAGTATGGCCTCCAAGCGTATTAGATATGACGTCATGCGCATACACAAAATTTTATTAAGATATAAAGAGTTAAACTGTTTTACCGCTAAAGAAATAATGTTTCCCAACAAGTTACTGTTCAAACATTTTTCAACTAAGCTAATTAGTAATAGTAATTATTATTGATTTACTAGTTATTTTTTAGTTGTTTCTGAATAATTTATTAAAATTATGTTTTTCTTGCATAATATTTAAAAATTTACTTCAATTGGGCGCGAGCCTAATTTAGGTTGACAGTAAATAAATCTTTTTAATCATTAATAAACTACTCATTAACTATGAGTAATAAAATAGTATAATATAATGATATATATATATATAATATATATATATATATATATATATAATAGGCTGGTTTCATTTATGTTAAAGTCAACGTGAGTACTAAATAACATTGGCCAGTACAGGAAAATGGCACATTTTGCCTCTGTTTAAAAATACTTCGCAATTTTTTTGAGAGCATTGATGCTGTTAACAGGTTGAATTAGTATACCTCAAGTATGCAAGAAAAATAATAATGATAAAAAAATAGCTAATTTACCAAAGAAAATAGCCAAAAACTACGTTTGCCCTATGCTGAGCAATGTTATTCATTGCTCAAGAAGAGCATCGAAAAGGATTCTGAATGACGTCATGCGTACACACCCTATAGCATATATTATGTTAAAACTGTTTATTTACTTTATAAAAATTTGCAATAATTTGATTCATTGTTGAGAGGTCAAAGGTCAATGAGATCTTGATTGCTATTAAACTGCATGCTATTTGTTTGAGATTCTTAATTAAATCCTTAATAATCAATATTAGAGTTATTGCTATTTTTTTTTTATATCGTAAATGTAGGTTTAAAGTTCCCTGAAATATATTTGAAAATTTAGAGACAAATAAAAACAAATTGTTTTTTTTTTTTTTTTTTTTTTTTTTTTTTGATAAACATTACGAATTATGATAGCTAGTGGATTGAATTTAAATTGTTCTAAGAGAACATAATATCATACGATGCCCATAGAAATTCTTGATTGTAGAAACAATTCCAAACTAATAATAAAATAATAATTTTATTTTCTATCAAACCTCTAGGTGAGGTACAACTTATGCTATAGTTATTTACATATTTACATTGCATTTATACTGAATTTATACTCCCGAGACTTCCGAAACCCTATCATAAGATTTGCGGGTTCTTCCATGGTGGGTCGGCCATGGCCTGGCAAATTCTTCCCGGCATTCGCCTTTACATACCGAGGAAACCATGGAAACCTCGGTCAGGAAGTCGGTAGAGGAATACCCTGATATATCCCTTCCACCTCCCGAATGCACTGTGTATTTCCGGTGGACAACGCTTACTGATAAACTTTGCCTCTGCCGGGAATCGAACCCGTGACCCCTCGCGGACGAGTCAGACACGCATCCACTAGACCACAGTGCTCAGTAATAATATTTGAAGGATAATAACAATAACACGGTTTTCAATACACTTTTTTAAAATTAGATTTATTTACTATGAGAACCATCATACTAAAGTTTTTCATAATTAAATTTCATGACTGTGATAATACATTTTACCAGTCAAAAACTCACGCTAAATTTGCAATGTTATTCTTATGAGAAAAACCCTCTCTAAATTAAATTTAAATAATAAAATATACTACTATTATTTATTACGTTTACGTTAAAATATGGTCAGGAATAAACAAGCAAGTGAAGCAAGCATAGGAATAACGGCATTATTATTTTTATACAGCAATCTAATGAGGGAGTAGGGTACCGACCTTATATCTAAAAAACTTGAGCTGTTTTGGGTCTAAATTTGACGTCATTGTGTAACTAATGGTCACACCTAGCAGTGATAAAAATTTCAATATGTTTGACCGTCCCGAAAAAAAGAAAAAAAATTATTAAAATTAACATTGAGCCTTATGAGCTTAAAATTTCAAAAAAATCATATGAAATTAATTTTCACGGTGACCCACAAAATTTTTTATATGTTTGAAATTGTCTTAAGCTGAAATATCATTGTTGAAAATTTCAGATTTTTTTGACGAGAAAAGTTTGAGTCTAATGGCCAACGTCGGTACTCTACTCCCTTAAGCTTCAAACCTCAATGAAAGTCTTATTTCTAGGTCCTAACAAATAAGCTAGAATAATATGAGAAAAATGATTAGAGTTGTAATAAGCAATTATTTATAAATGGGGAAAAAAAAAGGAAAAATACGTTTCTTTTAAGCTGGACAATGCATTATATAGGCACCACAAAAACAAACACGGTGACAAAGGATTTACAAGGTGTCTGTGTCTATAGGGTGTATTGTATGCATTCATGTTAAAGTCGACGCCATGTTGGATAACTCAATAACATGGGTAGCATAGGAAAATAAATCATTTTGCCAGTTTAAAAGCACTATACAATATTGTTCAGAGCATTGATGCTGTAAATATGTTGAATTAGTATCTCAAGTATGTAAGAAAAATAGCAATAACAAAAAATAAAGCAATTTTCCAAAGAAAATTGGCTTAAATGAAGTTTGTCCTATGCTGAGCAATGTTATTCACTACTCCAGTATGGCCTCTAAGCGCATTAAATGTGACTACATCCGCATACACCCTATATACAATGATTATCATGTTTACAATAATATCATGCAATCCAAGTAGAAAATTATTAAAATACACGTAATTTAAAAAAACCTCTTAGCAACAAAGCACAGATAATACACAATTTTTCCCCTAAAAATGGATTCATTGTTTCACTGAGATGTATCTTATCAGACTGATAACCTTGCAATGACGACCCAAGTCTAACTAAATCTTGTGAGCAGGTGTAATGTGTGCAACTTACTTTGCACGTATGCAAATGATCGTGTGCATAATCTGAGCACCGTGTGCAACATTTTAGTGTGCCGTGTGCAAAACACAAAAATTACTTGAGAGCAAAAATATGACTATTATCTTTAATTATTATTGTTATCACTTTATAATTATTATTAAAAGTTTTTATATGTATAATTATTTATGTTATATACCATTTTAGCATACTCATATATAGTTTTTTTTTTTTTTTTTTTTTTTTGCCCAGGCAGTTGATAGCAACAGAGTACATGTTACAACAAGCATTAGTTTTGTCAAACTTAAATTAAACATTAAGACAATAATAGGGCATAGTAATAAATAGTATACAATCAATAACATTCAATTAAGCTAACAACAACAACAACAGCAACAAAAAGCACCAGAACTTTGTATGAATGACAGTTTAATCAAAATTCAGTTAAATATCAGTGATGTTCGTAAACCCTGTTTTCCGTGCTCAAAACCACAAAAAAAAAAAAAGAAAAAAATTGACGATCACCTAATACCTTTTAAATGGAATTGCGCATTTTTTTTTTTTTTTTTGAAGCAAGAGAACAGGGTTTACGAACATCATTATAAAATAAGCTAAATTTGAGTGGGAAGTGAACATTAAAACATCAATTCTACTTTTATTATTAAAATAGGATTTTTTAAAGAAGAGTTTCTTTAAACCAGATGCACTTCTTTTTCTCAGATTCTAAATATTTCAGAATTTGAAATTATTACATAATTTTCTAATTTTAGTATTTTATGTTGGTTCATAATTTTAAAATATTATTTATTTTCTATTGTTTTTGTGCTAAATGCTGATTTTATTTATATAAGTTCTTAAATTATCAATCACATGAAAATTCTACTTTCAAAATATTTCCTCTAAATTATAATATTTTCCTCAGCGTGGAACAACTTGTTAATTAGTATTACTTACATCTTACATTAAAAAGCTAGATCTAGGCACGTGTAGTTGACTATCAAATCATATTATCTCCAGAAGACAAAGCATAATTTAGCATTAAATTACCATTACTTTTCCATTACACTTGCCTAAACTAAATATATAAATAAATAAAAATATTAATATTTTTATTAATATAAAAAATATAATAATAATATACGTAATAATAATATTATATATATATATATATATATATATATATATATATATATATATATATATATATATATATATATAATATATATATATATATATATATATATATATATATATATATATATATATATATATATATATATATATATATATATATATATAATATATAATAATAGTATATTAATATAATTATTTTTATACTAATAGAGAGAGACAGATATAGAAAGAAAGAAAGAAAGAAAGAAAGAAAGAAAGAAAGAAAGAAAGAAAGAAAGAAAGAAAGAAAGAAAGAAAGAAAGAAAGAAAGAAAGAAAGAAAGAAAGAAAGAAAGAAAGAAAGAAAGAAAGAAAGAAAGAAAGAAAGAAAGAAAGAAAGAAAGAAAGAAAGAAAGAAAGAAAGAAAGAAAGAAAGAAAGAAAGAAAGAAAGAAAGAAAGAAAGAAAGAAAGAAAGAAAGAAAGAAAGAAAGAAAGAAAGAAAGAAAGAAAGAAAGAAAGAAAGAAAGAAAGAAAGAAAGAAAGAAAGAAAGAAAGAAAGAAAGAAAGAAAGAAAGAAAGAAAGAAAGAAAGAAAGAAAGAAAGAAAGAAAGAAAGAAAGAAAGAAAGAAAGAAAGAAATTGAGGGTTAAATTTCTTTCTGAACTGAAAAGTCATTGAAAGTAAAAATAACACTTTCCTATTGAAGTTCAGTGCACCAACACCAAAACAAGTATCAATCATAAAAACAATGATACTGATTGCCTGCTTAATTGTGCAGTAGACATGTTATCTCCACAAAGATGACATGCTTAATATATAAGAGACGTGAACTTGAAACATAGTTTATAATCATCTCGACAAGAGAGCACAAGATTATCAGTGGTGAGTATATTGTCTAAATATTTTATTAATTTTAATTTAGTATAAAATGTACACGGAAAGAATAAATGACGTAGTTTTTGCTGCAATAGACAACTTGCGTGCCGTTTTTTTTATAGTCTTAAAAAATTCTTTGGGAAAAATAAAAATAGTATAGGTGTATAATAAAACTTCTTGAAAAATGCTCCTTCATACTTAAAAATGATTTTTGAAATTCAAATTTTATTTGAAGTAAAGACGGTGGCCATAACGCCGAAAGACGGTTCGCTGTTTTTTTTTTTTTTTTTTTTTTTTTTTTTTTTTTGTTCTTTTGTTCTTTTTTTCTTTCTTTTTTTTTTTTTTTTTTTTTCTTTTCTTTTTTTTTTTTTTAATTGTTGAAATCGTTCGAACGAGTTCGCAGCAACTGAACACTTTTTTTCAACGTTCGAATTTTTTAAAAAATTAGTTTTTTCTCCAATATATATATATATATATATAATATATATTTTTAATTAGCCGTTGAAAAAAATTCTTCAGTTGCTGCGAACTCGTTCGAACGATTTCAACAATTAATAAAACAAAAGAAACGCGAACCGTCTTTCGGCGTAAAGGCCACCGTCTTTACTTCAAATAAAATATGAATTTCAAAAATTATTTTAAGTATGAAGGATCATTTTTTTAAGAAGTTTTATATACACAAATATTATTTATTTTTCCCAAAGAATTTTTTAAGACTATAAAAAAACGGCATGCAAGTTGTCTACTATGCCATATTATAGCATACATTGCAAGTACAAAAATAAATACGTAATATAAATGATAGCTCATTTTCAGCATAATATCTTCAATACAACATAACCTATGCTATACTGCATAATAACTATGTTACATAGCATAAATATTATGTTGTACAGCATAATTATTTATGTTGTTCTAATTTAGTATCATTTATACTATAATGACATAAATACAGCATAAATTACATAATTTATTCTTTCCGTGTAAATGATGTTAAATTGCAACAACGCAACAACACATAAATGATTATGCTTTACAACTTAATATTTATGCTTTCGTAACATATAACATTATGCAGTATATTTTATATAGATTATGCTGCTCTGAACAAATTGTGATTAAACTGAGCTATAGCATTCAATTATTACATTGATTTCTAATTTATTTTCCATTCAAAAAATGGTACATGCGGACTCTGACGTCACAGCTCGCTTGTTCTATGCGTGCATGGACTAATGATCTGTGACGTCATAGACCGCATGCACCATTTTGTGAATGGAAAATAAATTAGAAATCAATTACTCCGGCCAAATTAGCGTTGATTTTCAGGTATGCTAGGATATTAGAAAAGTTTTTTTTTTGTTATAAAGGTGTTTTACTTAATAATATATTATTGTGCATTAATTATATTCCTATAGATATAAACGTTGAGTGTGAAGATAAATCGGACAACTATAGAACACGATGAGCGAGACTACCGAGGCACCAGCTGTCCCTGGGGATGACGTGTGTGCTCATCTGGACATGGGACATGCCATGATGTCGGTAAGTAAGTCCATCACAGGGACATATAAACAGGATTAATTAGCAGCTCTTATTGGAAAAATGTTCCTTTGATAATGTTATTCAAAATTTCTCCTTAGCAATGGAATTAAGAATTCTTAAGTAAATATAAAAGTGGCGTTGTGATCAATAGTTGAAAATTTTAAACTCTCTCCTAGATTGCAGCCTACTTACATTTTACATGTTGTATGTTACGATGAAACACCAGGAAAAAATTAGAACGTAAAAGGGCCTAAGCGCCACCTTTGAAGGTCGCCCCAGGTCGTAATGGTGACCTGATAGTTGGGATGGTATTCCAGATAAGTTCATTAGGATCAGTATTACAAAACCTGAAAGTGGGTTGCTTTCATCACATTTTGTAGATTGCAAAGTCGAGGATACCCCGCTTTACAGTTTTGTCACTTCTCACTCCCTTATTGTTGTAATTTTTTTTTTTTTTTTTTTTTTTTTAGCAAACAATAATGCGGTGTTTGTAAACTCTGGCTTTTTTCATTTTTTTGGGCAAATAAAAGAGAGAGAGAGAGAGAGAGAGAGAGAGAGAGAGAGAGAGAGAGAGAGAGAGAGAGAGAGAGAGAGAGAGAGAGAGAGAGAGAGAGAGAAGAATAAAGAAGAACATTTCCTAATTGTTTTTAAATGGAATTGCGCAATTTTTAGAGCAAGAAAGTAAGGTCTAACACGATCATCATTATTCATTATAATAATTAACCTTATACTATATTTTTCTTTTCAGATGACGTTTCACTTGGGTTACTGTGAAAACGTGATGTTTGATTGGTGGAAAATACGAGACGTCGGCACGCTGATTGGCTCTTGTATTGCGATATTTCTGCTAGCCATGATTTATGAATTAATTAAATGTTATAGGTAATTAAGTGTTAAATTAATTATTTTTTTCTTTGCAATAGCGATAATTAAGAAAGAAAACAAATTTGACATATAACAAAATATACTCTTGATATTTTACATATTAACTTGCTAAATAGACTAACAAAATATGTTGATTGTTTTTGCGTTAATTCGCAAATATCTTAATTATAGAGGAACAATAATAATCAATATAATACGAGAATTAACGTATAGTTAATATTGTAACTACCATTTCCAATATACTAAAATACTGTTTCCTGTTACATATATTATGTAATTATTTTTCATTCATTCATTCATTCATTCATTCATTCATTCATTCATTCATTCATTCATTCATTCATTCATTCATTCATTCATTCATTCATTCATTCATTCATTCATTCATTCATTCATTCATTCATTCATTCATTCATTCATTCATTCATTCATTCATTCATTCATTCATTCATTCATTCATTCATTCATTCATTCATTCATTCATTCATTCATTCATTCATTCATTCATTCATTCATTCATTCATTCATTCATTTATTCATTCATTCATGTATTTCGTTACAGAGAACATCTATGGAACGTGCACAGTATGTCATGCGAGTGCCCCCCATCGAGTTCTGCTGATAGTAATGGATCTCAGACCAAATTAATTGCTCAATTTAAGTATGTATATTTCCTATGTCTAATAAAAAAATGTTGCATGTTTTGTTATAATATTTGTAATATATACAACGTAATATCATAAATTAAAAATTATTATTATGAAAATATTTTGTTAAAATGTTGTTATATTATAATGTATGTATTTATTTTAGTATATCATATTTTAATAATTATTATGTTATAAATAATAATTTACTAAAGACTTTTAGATAATTTCGTAAAATTTTCCATATTTAACACTTTTTCCAAGCTTCAAAGCTTAGAGCAGATAGAGTCTCAGTGTTTACATGTATAAGTAATTAGTATAATTCAACTTCGAAGATGTTAGAGGTGATTTGTGAAAAAATTACTTTACCGATTCCAGCTAGAGATATTGAACTGATGAATACTAGGCATACTTTTACGTGTTTTAAGACATGAAATTTTCAAACCGATAACCTTTATTATAATCAAAAGTAGCATTTTTTTCTTGTTATATGAATTAATATAATATGTATTTTGTCCTACAGGGGTAGTGTTAAGAACAAACTACATTTAGTCCAGACTTTACTTCATGTAGTTCAAGTGGTGATCAGCTACCTGCTCATGTTAATCGTGATGACTTATAACTTCTGGTTATGTCTGGCCGTGGTGCTGGGGGCTGGAGCTGGCTTCTTTATGTTTGGCTGGACTAAGAGACAGTCCACGGTTGTTATCACAGAACATTGTCACTGAGATATACTGGAATATTAAAGCCATAGACCACATAAAATATCATGTGCTTTTTAATGAATAAACATGAAATGGGATCTTCAAAACTGTTGACAATTTTTACCAGAATGTTAATATATAGCCCCATGAGAGAGCGTGAAAATACTGTAAAGTATGCCATTTGCGTGACTATTCATGTTTATGACGTCAGAAACATGCAAAATTTAGTATGAAAATGTTGTGCAGGTTGCATAAATTGAAACTTCTGATCACTGTTTACGGAGCTACAGTTGGGTTTTGAGACAAACTAAAGTTATGTATGTAAGTCCCATCAAGTGTTTTGTGATATAAATTGCTCATGTTTTTCTCTGGTCTATTTTTTTAAGTTGTTTTTCTGCAAAGCATATTATAGTTCAAAAAAATCTAACAATAATTGCCCCCCCCCCCTCCAAAATAATATCATTGAATATTATTCAATGTAAATATTTTTGTTACTTGCAACTTACAATAATATAGGTTCTAAAAAAAAAAAAAAAAAAAAAAGTCAGGAAATATGACTATTATACATTCATATATATACTCTTTTATATCCTTAACTCTCACAAACTGAGGAGAAAACTTGTAAAGTAGACAACCTGCTTCACAATTTCAATTATAGGAAGAATAAATGACATCATGAATTCCTAAACTTGCCTAATCTATTTTACAGTTCTTTTAACCTCAGCTTGTGAAGATAATACAGAATGGACGAAGGATATATTATGTATGAATGATGGTCCCTTCTCATGAATATTATGATTTCATGTAATTTTTAAGAAAATTAATTTTTATATACTAATGCACACTACCATTAAAATTATAGTATAATAATTAATGGAGGAATAAATCACTTAAAATTTTGTATTTATGAGTATTTTATTTTGTGACGTGTATAGCATTTAATAAGAAATAATAAGAAATTATTATTAACCCAGGCAGTTTATAGTAACATTAAGTTTGTTACAGCAACTGTTGGTCCTGTCCACGCTGGTCAGCTTCTATTATTGCAATATCTTAAAAACGTTCCCTTAATGATGTAGCTCAAATATTTGCCGCAACAATCGCAACAATCAACATGTAAAATGTAAGTGGCGCTGCGATCTGGGGGAAAATAAAGTTCTCTAGGGGAAAATTTTAAATTAAATTAAATTAAAAAAATTAAAATCAGATAAGAGAGAAAATATAGTTATTGAAATTTACATGGGCTCTTATGGGACTAAAACTTTTAAAAAAAAAATCATAATTTAAAATTAAGCATAATGGTGATCTTCAAATATTTTTTTTTTTTTTTTTTTTTTCAAATTTGAAGATAAGTAAATAAATAAACGTCTTTATTTATGGTGAGGGTAGGACAATTCTAATATTCTAATGTACGTATTACTGTGCAATTTTTTTTTCTTTAATAATTCATTATTTTTTAATTTTACTTAGTTTTCAAAAATTTATAAAAAACAGCGTCCATAGATTATTAATAATGCTGTTCGTAACTCTGTTCTCTTGCACCAAAAAATGCGCATTCCATATGAATAACCATAGGCGATCGTCATTTTTGGTGCAAAGAACAGGGGTTACGAACAGCATTCATATAAATTATTTCATGATAATTGAATCACATCTTGTCATTACTATAGTAGAAAGACGTTATCACGCATTGCAATTTAGTCATTTTGTGAAAAATTTCATTGAATACTCATTGTATAACTTAATACAATGATTTTTTTTATATATTTGTAAGATATTTATTTATCTCGATTTCAATTTAGATCAAATTTATCTGCAAAGAATTGTTTAATGCTCGATCATAAAAACATTGCATGATTACTGCAGTTTGTTAAAAAATCCAGAACAGCTATTATATTTAAAATAATTTAGTTTAAATATTATTAAATATATTCAAATTAAATATTCATAATAATAATTTTTTAAGTTAATTTTACTATAAATATATCAAAAATATATTTTTATTATTTGTATTTTGTTATTCAATATAATATATTAATAGAAATTTTATTAACTAAAATATATATATTTTTTATATCTTTGAAAACTACTAACTCAAGAATTAACTGGAATTAATCAGACATGAACTAACTTTTTTTTTTTTACATGATAGATTTGTTAAAAATTTCCTATTGCCTTCAATAGCATATGTGTACTAAATTTCAAATCTATTTATCCATTGGTTATGTAGTAAAAAATTAAAAAGGGAAATAAATATTTCAGAAAAGGAAAATCATTTTAAATGTTGTATTTATATGAGAATTCTATTTTATTTTGCGCCATGTAGCATTTAAAAACATTAATATCATAAAATTGATACAATTTTATTGATTTGTTTATAAAAATAAACATTGGTCTAATATTATTCATTATTTTCATTAGTAATATTATTTAGTTTTCAAAAATATATAGAAAACATCGTCAAAAAATGTATTAAAGATGTAGAACAGAATGAACAAAAAACATGTCTAATATCCCAACATATACCTAAATATCAACGTTGATTTGACAAGAGTCATTGATTTCTTATTTATTTTCTATTTACAAAATAGCAGCTGCGGGTTTGTGACGTCACAGCTCACTAGTCTACGCGTGTAGAAACACGCAAGCTTTGACGTCATAAACCCGCAGGTGAAACTTTGTATTATGTAAAATAAATTAGAAATTATAATGACTCCGGCCAAATCAACGTTGATATTTAGGTATGTTATAACGGTATTAGACATGTTTTTTGTTCATTCTGTTCTATGCCTTTAACACAAATTATTTCATGATTATTTGTTATTATTGTGTCATTACTGGTATAATTTTAAGACGTTTTCACGCAATGTAATAAGGAAGACTAAAAAAAAGGTAAGGAAAGGTAATTTTTTTTTATCATTTTAAAAGAGTACATGGTCTGAATCGATACAAGTGTAAATCTCTAATTTTTGAGTATTAAGTATTTTTTTGAAAGTAACGAAATGACGTCACATGCTGCAACGTTGTGCTATGCTCACATGCAAGTGACGTCATTTGGCGACTTTCAAAAAAATTAAAAATATTTAATGAACTGAAAAATCAGATATTCACATATATCTATAGTTTTAGGACAGTTTTCTCTTTTAGAATAAAACATAATATTACCCCCCTTTTCCTTTTTTTTTTTTTTTTTTTTTTTTTTCTTCTTATTTAGTCATTTTGTAACAAATTTCCATGACTCAAAAATGTTTAACTTTATTATTGTTGATTAATAAAGGAGCAACTGTTTTAAGGCCGGCTATATCCAATTTTGTTCACATACACTTCGACATACTACGCAAGCGCAGTACGTAGAAACGGAAGCGGATATAAGAGAAATCGCTGATAGTTGGCCTCAAGACAGTTTTTCCTTTATTGACTATAGTAACGGAAGATCGGTTTTGAGGCCATCTATAAGTAATTTCGGTCACATCCGCTTCCGTTTCTCCTTACTACGCATGCGCAGTTAAGTCGAAACGGGAGCGGATGTGAGCGAAATTGCTTATAATTAGCTTCATAACAGTTGTTACTTTATTTATCAGTCTAAAAAAATATATATTTTATCTTTTATCATTACTTGCATACACTCATTGCAATTTTGTTATTTGCATCATTACATCTAGAGTTCACGATTTTTTATTTACAACATTTTGATCTTCTGCTCAAGTTATAACCCTAAAACAACTGCACATTCAGTTTGAGAATCTTGTGTCACTAGTCATAAATCATGAGTGTACAATTAATAAAAAAAAATTATTTAAATATTATTAAAAAATATAAAAATATAATACTAACTATTAACACAATATTTCCTATTAATTTTATTTATTAATTTATTATTATTATATTACGTATTATTATGTATTTTTCACTAACGAAAATAATTTATATAAAAAATTTATTTCTTATTTTTAAAAATTATTGCTTTATAACATTTACCTGGAGGGACAAAACTTTTTTTTTTTTTTTTTTTTTTTCAAAATAAGTTTGCATTGTCTTCAATAGCATGTGTACCAAATTTCAAATTAATTTTTCCATCAGTTATGTGGAAAAAAATAAAGGAAACAGGACCTCCTATGGTCACCATGTTATTTTTTACCTACATAACCGATAGGCAAATCGATTTGAAATTTGGTGCACATGCTATGAAAGGCAATACAAACATGTTTAAATTTAAAAAAAAAAGTTCCATTGCGTGTGAGGTTTATCTTAACAATAATTTTAGTCACTTTTTTTTTTTTTTTTTTTTTTTTTTTTACATTCTTTCGTCTTTCGTCTTTCATATTTCGTCTTTTTTTTTTTTTTTTTTTTTTTTTACTTGTTTCTTAACCTAGGAAATTATTTTTTTAAACCATAGGATCAAAACGAGAGTCACATTTGTTAATAAGTTTCATCCTCCTTGCATTTGCTCGTCTCTGCTGCCTACTTCGTGAACTTTGCCAGGGTTTCAGGGTAGAGACAATGAAGTCAGGGTAAGATGGACATGAGGACGTAGGTACCACGAGTTGAGCCACTCCTGAGGGACTGCAGCAATGTTGTTCACATGTGTAAGAGTCGTTGAGACTGGACATGCTGGAGTCGAGCAGTGAGCTCTGAAACATGAAATAATATATGAAAATGAGTTATTAATTATGAAAATGGGTGAAATTGAAAGTGCGGGATGAAATTGAATGCCAATCGCAGAGCTGCTTTCAAAGTGCCCTGTGTCTATAAGCAAGATAGGGAAAAGTGAAAGATTGCACATGATTGGAGTTTCAGTTTCCCCTCGCACTTTCAATTTCACCCCAGTTGACTGTATACAATACAGTGGACATCAGATAATTCAGTAAAAAAAAAAAAAAAAAAAAAAAAAAAGAAAAAGAAAAAGAAAAAGAAAAAAAAAAAAGAAAAAAACTAAGATAAAAATACAACAATTGGTCCAGAAAACGCCCCTGAATTTACGTGATTTTTAATGGCGCTATTTTGAGCATTCTAGAGTGGGTATGGAAAAGCAAGAAAACCTTTTTGACAAAAGAAGCATATTTTTGTCATTCTGAGAGCTGCACAAAAACGTGGTTAAAATTTACGACTTTGAAATAATTTTTTAAAAGTCGGAGACTGTAGAGGCTATACACGGAAATGATAAATTACGTCATTTATGCTGCATTTAAGTGATTATAGCATATAATTATGTAAATTATGTTGCTAAGTTAGAACATCATTAATAATTATTCTGTATAACATAATGTATGCTTCATGCTTTGTATCATTATGAATTAAAGCATAATATTATGTTATATTGAACAAATTGTGCTAACAATGAGCCAGCATGAATATGTAATAAAATAATTATGCCAACACATTTTTAGTACATTTATAAATATTATAAAGCTTAAAATTACGATGGGTCTAGTTATTGCCCGATAACTTTTTTTTTTAAAAATCTTTTTTTTTTTTTTTTTTTTTTTTTTTTTTTTGGTATTTTAAATACAGTACATAAAAATGCAATTTAAAAGTTTTATTTTCTGGTTTCATCTAATGCAGTTAATTTTCTATAAAAGAATTGCTAAAAACAAAGGTTTCACCATCGTAAAGGATGCAAACTAACTTAGGAGAATCTTAGCTTTTATATTACCTGCAGCACCTCCGTAAAGGTGGAAAGGGGATGGACGAAAGGAAAAAAAAAATGAATGAATGAATGAATGAATGAATGAATGAATGAATGAATGAATGAATGAATGAATGAATGAATGAATGAATGAATGAATGAATGAATGAATGAATGAATGAATGAATGAATGAATGAATGAATGAATGAATGAATGAATGAATGAATGAATGAATGAATGAATGAATGAATGAATGAATAAAAGTGCAAAAATAAATAGTAAAACTCACATCCAGAGAGACGTCCGTACCACTATCTTCCTCAGGTGGACTGATGCAAATTTCAGGTACAAAACAGAGAGTTGTTGTTTTCTCTACTTCACCCTCGTGATCTTCAGGGGGTGGAGACTGAGGCACCTTATCGTAAGTGCCATGAAGCTGTGAGGCTTTCTTCTCGAGATTGTCCTTAGCTCCTGAGAAATATCAATATCATAAACATCGGCAGTTTTAGTGTAGATAAAATATTGAAAGTATATTTTATACTGTAAGTGTACCTACATACTACAATAAAAAGAAATTACATCTAACTATAATTTTTATAATTTTTACCAACGAAAAAGTAATGGAGGTTATCGGTTTAGCGCGCGGGGAGATGCGGGGAAAGCTAAGGGTCCCCTAATTTAACATTACGCTTATGGGGAAAAACACGTTTTTTTGCGATTTTTGAGAAAACTACTCCACCGATTTCGGAGAAATTTAAATGAGAAATACTAGACATAATTTTACGTGTTTTAAGCCATATTCATTTTTAAGCATTTTTTTAAACCGATAACCTCCATTAAAAAAAAATAATAATAATAAATAAATAAACAAATATACTAGTAAACAAGTAAAGAAATAAATAAATTTAATGTATAAAGATTGATGAATTATTAAATGGATACATTAATATTTTTTAAAGATAAAAAGCTTAAAATTTAAAGTTTTTGTTTTATTTTTTAATAAACAATTACTCATTTTCGTGAATGTGAAATATTTGCCTGAATATTATTTCATATTATATACCTGCTCTGTACTTGTCACCGAGCGAGGTCGAGTCGTCTATGTCTTCGATCCTCCTCGAGTTATGTTGCACGTCGTCTCTAACACGACGTTTGTCACAATCACACAGCATTCCTGAAATATATAACGTCACAAAATATGCACAGGACTAAAATTATGCAAACCAATATACAAAGTCAAAACTGCATAGTTTATATATAGTACGAGGTTACATTGAATCAATGAGCTCGCAAAAATATATCACATATATATATATATATATATATATATATATATATATATTTATATTATATATATATATTATATATATTTATATATGTTATATATTTTTATAATACAAAAATATAATAATTTCATGTTTTAAGCCTATATTTCATATTTTAAAAAAAAATTTCATCGGAGGAAAGATAAAAAGTATAGAAATTTATTTTATAAAGAAATAAATTCTCTGTGACATTAAAATATACAATATTAATAATTCATTGAATTGCATACTCCGCGGCTCGTATAGGTATATATATAGCATAATTAATTATTTTATTACAATTTAGCAATATTTATGGCATACAAGAATAATGCAGTCAAATAAACAAAAAAAGTATATTATGTTATGTAAAATTTTAATTTGAGAATGGATTCATTTTCTCGAGAAAATCGTAGATTTGATTTATAATGCTAACAAAAAAAAAAAAAAAAAAAAAAAAAAAAATTAAATACCAAATATTTAATGACATAAAAATATGTGTTTAAAAAATATTATTGTACTCTTATATTTAATTTTAATGATATTTTTAAATATATAATTACCATTTGCAGTATTCATAATGATAATATTATCTTTACCAGCACCAGCAGGACACATTTAATACAATAATTATATAGTTTAAGCTAAAACACACACACACAAATCTCGAGAAAAAAAACTGAAAACTGTTGTAGAAAAAATTGTCTCAAACACCCAGTCTGCTTGCCAGTTTATACAGAACTGACCTGAACAACACAAATATGTGTAATTACTGTTAGTCACGTCGACAACAATAAGGTCTAGTATTGTATTGTATCATTATAGGACTTTCAGCTTTATTGAAGTGCAATGTTGTAATGTTTAGGGGAGAGTAAGAGTGAAATACCTGGATAGTTCGAGAGAAAAATAAAATTTCTCTCTCTCTCTCTTTCTCTGTCTGTCTCGAGAGATAGAATCTTAATTGTAACCTGCCCTGCCCTCGTATGGACTAAACTAACAACTACATAGGGTGTATGAGCATGACGTCATACTGGATGCACTTCAACGCTATATTGGAGTAATAAATAACATTGCTCAGCATCGGAAAAACGATTTTTTTTCTATTTTCTTGGATTTTTTTTTTTTTTTTTTTTTTTAATATTATTGTCATTTTCTTATACTAACGACAGTAACGTCCCATGCCATGTTATTGTGTGATCCAACAAATCGAGCAATATATTTTTCATGGGGTTTTCAGTAGTCCTACATTTTTTGCTTTGTAATGTTATTTGTTAATTGTTATGTTATATAAAATATATTAGTATAATAAATTTATATAATACATATAATATTAAAAATATATATATATTTTTTTTTTATAATTATTTTAAATTTTTACTTCTGCCGATAAATAAAATATTTAATAATTTTTTTGTATAATAAAAATACTTAAGTTTGATTAGAACAGAGACATTTTTAAGACGACGTATTATTTATATATTTTACCTAATTGTATAAAGTTAGTAAAAATTATAATATTAGAGAGAGAGAGAGAGAGAAAAGAAAATAAAGGTTTTTTTATATATACATTAAAAATAATAAGAATATAATATGACAAAAATAAATGAATATAATTTAAATTTATTTATTTCATATCTTTCTCCCACAATCAGGATACAATATAAAATAATAATTAGGGATGAAAATTAACAACAATAGTTGAGATGTTATTGTTTATTCTGCAGCATACGTGCGCAGTTCTCAGCCCTCTGTTGTTTTGTCCTTGAACATTGCCAAGGTCGAAGGTTACACAGTTGCAAGTTGGCTCGTGACATGGTGGGAGACTGAGGGACGTCCAGGTGATCTGTGACGTCAGAGCTACCCTCGAGATGACACTTGCATCCCTCTTCACTGACAGAACTACCCTGCTGAAAATTAACATTAGAATTTAATTTATTAGTACCTAATTTATTTTAGAATTTTTGATCGCGTATTTTTATTTATTTACATTTTTTTTTCTTTTTTTTTTTAACTAGGTTGTTTACTTACAATACAACCCTCTTTTCTTCATACTAATCAAATTACCCTAAATATTAACACATTTTAGGTACTTTTTTATTATTTGGCTGCGAAATTTAACTAACAATTATTTGATTATAGTGTTGCATAGTATAGTGGTTACATTTATATAAAAGTATATAGCATCATATAATAAAGAATAGCACAGTAGCACGCTAGAAAAAGGCGTGGGGTGGGACCCCTAATTTAACATGACGCTTATTGAAAGAAACACGTGTTTCTTTTTGTTTTCCCTTTTTCTTTTCTCTATCTCTCTCTCTCTCTCTTTTTTATTATTTTTTTTTTTTTTTGCAGTGATTCCGGAAACTTTAAAGAAAGTAAAATGCATTACTGTTAAAGTTTAACCCACCTGTTGTGATTCTTCTAGTCTAATTTCCTGCACTCTCCTCTGCTCGTCACACTGGTCCTCTTGTGAGGGAGGACTGATAAGAATACTTGGTGAGTAAGGACGTGAAGGACTGACATCTTGAGTTACTGTCACTGGGACCTCCTTGGAGGATGTCCGCTCTTTGTCTTCATCTCTCTGCAGCAGTTCTTTGTAAGTCAGCAGGGTCATGCTTGCTTCAGCACCCTGGGGCTCTGTTAACAAGAAGAAAACATAAGCATTTATATCACAAAATAATTAATGGGAATTACATATAAATAACATTAGTTGGTCTCAAAATACAACTGTATAGAGCTGAAATTTTCAATTTATGCAGCACACAATATTTTCCTTTTGTTATTTTTGCCTGTTTCTGTTATCAGAAATTGAAACTGTTATGCAAATTGCATACTCTACAGTATTTTTATGTTCTCTTGTGGTGGGGCCACATTTATATTCTGGTTCAAATTATTGTCATCACTCATCAGTTCTGTATATAGATCACATTTTGTGTTTAAAAGCACGTGTTGTTTCACGTTGTCTATGCAGTATGCATAAATTATCAATAATTTTATAGAAATAAATGAATGAAATAGTTAAAAATAAATATAATAAATTGATATACACAGTATGTACAGTATATTATGCAAATTTAGTATAATTAAAAAAAAAAAGTTTTTATATTATTTTACTGTTTGTGCATTGTATGCAATAAAGGTTATCGGTTTAAAAAAAAATCAAATTTTCTATGGCTTAAAACACATAAAAGTCTGTCTAGTATTTCTCATTTAAATTTCTTCGAAATCGGTGGAGTAATTTTCTCAAAAATCGCAAAAAAAAAAAATAATAATAATAATAATAATAATAAAAAATATACAATATAAAAATAAAATAAAAGTGTTTTTTCCCCGTGTCACCCCGAGCGTTAAACCGACAAGATTCAATTCTATATTATATGATTTAAATATTTATTGAAGTAAAATTGATTTTTTTTTTTTTTTGCCAATATTTTGGGGATTTTACTATTTTATTGGACTTCAGTTTGTAAATGATTTTGTAATAATTGTTATGCTGTCTTATAATTTTTGCAATTTGATTTTACGAAATTTTTAGTTACTTTATTCTTCTATATTAGAGCAGTGTATATGCATTCATGTTAAAGTCGACACCATGTTATTGGATAACTCAATTATATGGGCCAGTATAGGAAAATTACAAACTTTGTCAGTTTAAAAATACTCAATATCTCAAATAGGTGAGGAAAAAAAATTGTCCAATACTCCAAATATACAATAACCAATAGCGAAGTTTGCCCTATAAGCTGACTATGTTGTTCATCGCTCCAGTATGGCGTCGAAATGCATTTAATATTACGACATGCGGATTCACTGTATAGCCCTTTTATTGAAAATTTTGTTTGCATATTTATTGTTAAGAACTTCTATTTGTTTATAGTATCATAAATTTTTCATTTACTACAAAATGTGAAATATCTCTCATGTTCTAACAGTATAGTATAATACTATTTCTATTTATACTTACAATTAGACAGTATAGACATGCACTTATGTTATTACATTATAAACGCATAACAATTATAGAATGCATACTTTTATTTATTAATTATTTTAATAAAAGAAAAAATATTTTACTGCATCATTTTAATATTATTCAACAAATATTTTAAGTTACATAATTTTAATCATATAATTTAAAAAAAAAATATTATAAATTGTTAGTGAAAAAAAATTAATATTTTTAAAATAAAAGTAATTAAAATTTGTTTTGTATATATTTGTGATTAATTATAAAAAAATGTATTCCATAGGGTGTATGCGGATGAAGTTATATTTATTTAGTGCGCTTGGAGGCCATACTGGAGTAACATTGCTGGGCATAGAACAAACATCGTTTTAGGCAATTTTCTTTCGGAAATATGTTAAATTTTAGTAATTGTTATTTTTCTCACATATACTTCAGATACTAATTCAACATATTTGTAGCATCAATGCTTTCAAAAATATTGCATAGTGTTTTTAAAATTGCAAAATGAGTTATTTTTCCCATGCCACCCATGTTATTGAGTTATCCAACATGGCGTTGACTTTAATATGAATGCATACACCCTATACATGTTAACTAATATCGATTCTATGGTGTAAAAATATAATATTTAACTTTATAATACCTGAATCAGAAGACATCTCCTTTGATTGTTGATGTATTTCAGTTTTAAAGTGATGTAATAAAATTTTATTCAATATTCAATTTAACTTTCGCTTATTTTGTCACTTAACGCAGATCCAATAAACACAAAAACTTTTCTCACTTGCACACAGCATGCAGGGCTGATCTCTAGCAAAACTATAGAATGTTGTTGTAAAATTTTAAAACTAAATAAGAAATTATATCTTGGTCAAATAAATGAAGGAGGTAAAAGTCGAATGAAAGATGACGAAGATGACGAGTCATTGTCACGATTCAATTAAACATCATATACTTTACGAAGAAAACATGTTATATTAGTATATTGTATACAGTAGCATATTATATCGCACTTTGTTCGGGAGTCAAACTGGAGTTAATTGTTTGCTTTATTAGTGGGCTTTCGTTGCATTTGAAATTTTTGATCGCTCTCTCTCTCTCTCTCTGTCTCTTCTCACAAGTATACGGAAAGAATAAATAACGTAATTTGTGCATTTATATAATTATATAGCATAAATTATGCTAAATTAGAACAATGTAAATAGTTATGCTGCACACAACATTATACTTATGTTATATAATATAAATTTATAAACTAATAGTTATATGTTATATTGAACAAATTGGTGCTAAAAATGAGGTAGCATAATTAATAATTATATTATAATGCATAACTTTTTTTTTTTTTTTTTTTTTTTTTTTTGCGCATAAAACTAAATATGCATAATAATTATGCTAGCTTAATTTTAGCACAATTTGTTCAATGTAATTGATGCTATATATCGTATATCATTTACTTTTTGCAACTTTTTTTTTATTCTTGTTTAATTGTTTTTTTTTTAATATTACTATTTTTTTTTTAAGAATTAAGAATTTAATAAATAGCTTGCGTGTCTGTCGTCTAATAATAAATAATGTGAATTAAGACTAAATAAGTAAGAGTAAACTACCAAATGAACTAGAGAAAATATGAACCGCGAACTGCTTCCATCTACAGTTAAACCTTAAAAGTAAAAGCATAAAGTTAAGTTACATTCGTCTTTTAAAAAACTAAATATCGCAATTGTAAATTTAAGTTTGTTTTTCACATATTTACTGTGAAATATTGAGTGATATGCAAATTTTAAAGGTGTAGAACACCTTGAACAAAAAAGTTGTGTAATATCCTAACAAACCTATGAAAATCAACTTTGATTTGGCCGAAGTCATTGATTTCTAATTTATTTTCCATTCACAAAATGCCACTGCCGGTCACTGACGTGACAGCTCGCTTGTTTTACGCGCGCGTAAACCGGGTGAACTGTGACGTCAGTGACCGGCAGTGGCATTTTGTGAATGGAAAATAAATTAAAAATCAATGACTTTTGCCAAATCAACGTTGATTTTTAGGTTTGTTGGGATATTACACAACTTTTTTGTTCAAGGTGCTCTACGCCTTTAAGACGAAATATATTTATAACAATTAAAGCATTTGAATAAATGTGCAATATATTATATATGTCTAAATTTTTATCACCAGATCAAAATAAAATATACATTGCAAATCAATTTGAAAGTGCATCTTACACCACTACCAGCGATAAAAAAAAATATATATATATAAATAATAAAACACGTTAAAACTCGTGAGTCAAACTAGCGTGAGAGCAAGTTTAGTTGTGACGTAATTTAAGATCGCGGTCGCTATCACGGTTTCACAGCGCGTTAATAATTTTAATTTTGAGATCGCGTTTTTGGAAGGTTTAATACAGTCCACGCCACCTAAGGATGCGACCAATTAGAGAGCACCAAAAAACAATCCATTTAGTTAACAAAACCCCACCTCCTAACAACCTTGAGCGTCTATTGGCTCGTAGCTCAATTTCGATTAATCGCAAACATCCTTAAGTAGCGCGGACTGTAGCACGATGATAAATGATCACTATATTAAAAAAATAATCGTTGACTACTCCTTTAAATTATTTACAAATTTCTCTGAACAAGAAATGTAAAAAATTATTGATAGTATACATTAAAATTTAACCGCAGCCTCGCCACAAGCTATGATAAAATACAAACTATAAAGTAACATGTTTATTAAGTGACGTCATTTCAATTAAAAAATAATCTCGCCAGACATAAAATATTTAATATCAAAGTATATAGAATGCAAATTTGTGATTGACGTTTTCCTCTTCACCAGATTGTGAATCATACTTCGTACATTTGTAACCATGAACTACTTATGCCTTAAAAAAAATAATAAAAAAAAAAAAAAAAAAAAAAAAAAAGTGAAGAAAGTTGAATCAAGAATTTTTTTTAATTATAGTCAGTTGCAATTTCAAATTTATACATTCGAAATTTCAAATCTCAATCTTTTCTTTTCTCTTTTTTAAAGATAATTTTTCTAAATAATTTTTGATGATGATTAATTTTTATATAATGGATTCACAAACTGTAAATTGATTAAAAAATAACAACAAAGAAAAGCAATTTAAATAGCTTGACTCATTATAGCTGCGCTTTAAAATTTAGTTTTAAATGTTTCTTAAGCGTTTACTTATTTGCTATTTAGTATTTAGTGTTTGTTTGCTTAACATTTTTTTTTTTTTTTTTTTTTAAAGAGCCACGAGATAAACGGTTTATTTTTATCTCTGTCTTAAATGTAATTTACTAAGAGCTCTGTTTGCGGTTCTTGTTTATTTATATAATGTAATTTGGGCGATTATATTGAAACTATATGTAGTATCGATCTTTCTATAGGATGAATGCATTCATATAATAGTTGACGCCATATGAAAAGCCTTGTTCACAATAGACTTTTCTTAAGTGAAAATACTAATTACTTTCACTTAAGAACGATAGGTGTTCACAATGAAACTGATTTTTCACTTAAGAATTTTCCTAATTGGTTTCACTTAACATTTTTTTTCTTAATTTTTTTCTTAAGTAGCTACTTAGAAGAATTATTTGAATTTACGTAAGAATCAAACTCAAGTTGATTCTTGTAAATTCAAATAATTCTTCTAATTAGCTACTTCAGAAAAATTAAGAAAAAAAGTGTTAAGTGAAAGTTCTACGTAAAAAATTAAGAAAAAAATTTCTTAATTGGAAATTCTAAATAGCTACTTAACAATCAAACTTTTTTCTTAATTTGAAAAAAATAGCATTTTCACTTAAGAAAAGTCCATTGTGAACGAGTATGAGAAAATGCAAATCAGTTTAAATTACTTTAGCAATATTTTTGAAGCATTGATAATGTTAATAGGTTTAATTCTGGTTTTCAAGTATGTATGAGAAATATAATAATTTCAAAAACTAATTTAAAAAAGAAAAAAAAAAAAAAAAAAAAGCAGAAAATCACGTTTGTCCTATGCTGAGCAATGTTATTTATTAACCCAGTATGGCGTCGAAGCGCATTCAGTATGACGTCATTCGTATATACACCCTATACTATACCATTAAAATAAATTATTATTCATTTGATGGTTATGCGTTTTTTCATTTTATTATTTTGCATTGTATTTACGATTGATGATCCTGAACGTTTTATTTATTTTTTCATTGTTCTAAAAAATGATTTTCATCTGATTTGAAAATAAACAATCACGGAAAAGTAATTTGTATTTTATAAAATTTATTACCTCAGCATTATTATAGTAATTTAAAATAAAATTTTTAAACGTTTTATTTATTATTATCCTGCTGCTATGCAGCCTATACTGGATTGAATATTATTTAATATTTGGTTGTTGCATTATCATAACGTGTTTTTTTTTTTTTTTTTTTTTTTAATCTTCTTTGAAGTTGTTTTTTAAAAGTTGGTCATAAAAGCAGTAAAAAGTACGTAATTTAAATTTATTCTTTCCGTGTGTCGTGTGTATGATAAATTGATAATTTGCATACAAAAAAAGGTCATTATAGTATTGATATAGTTTAAGTACCGAAATATATATTTTATATTATATATATATATATATATATATATATATATATATATATATATATATATATATATATATATATATATATATATATATATATATATATATATATATATATATATATATATATATATATATATTGCCTCGCAGGTTAAATTTATTTCATTCTCAACAATATTTGATCAATGTTATTTGATTACTTGTTAAAAAAAAAAAAAAAAAAAAAAAACTATTGCGCTCTATAATAATACAATGCAGCACATACTATACGTGATTTATATTTTTCACTCACATATATAACAAATTTTAGAGTATACTTAAAGTCGTAGAACACCTTGAACAAAAAAGTTGCGTAATATCCTAAAAAACCTGAAAATCAACGTTGATTTGGCAGGAGTCATTGATTTCTAATTTATGTTCCATTCACAAAATAACACTTGCGGTCATTGACGTCACATCTCGCCCGGATTAAACGCGCGTAAAACAAGCGAGCTGTGACGTCAGTGACCGCCAGCGGCATTTTGTGAATGAAAAATAAATTAGAAGTAAATGAATCCGGCCAAATCAACGATGATATTCAGGTTTGTTAGGATATTACGCAACTTTTTTTGTTCAAGGTGTTCTACGCCTTTAAGTATAATTCAGGAATTTAACTACAATGCAAATTGTTATGCAAAAATCAGAATATGTGGAACACTGTTTTATTTCCAGTAACAATATAGTTCCCTAAAATGGTATAATAGTATGAAATAGAACATTTTGCTGTTTAAAATCTAAAAATAAACATATACGTTGTAAAATGCGTTTTTCATTATGCATCATTTAAATAATACGGTTGATTTAATAATTCTATGTAAAAAAAAGAACTAAAAATAAATAACACGAGATTTTTGACAGGAAAATTAGTTGTATAATTGAGTAGTTGCCAAGAGTTGAATAATGTTATGTTTTGCTGCCCATCTTGTTTGTGATGACTGTGTACGTGGTTCTCAGTTTGGCAAAGTCTTTCCTTGTGAATGCTGTCTTTTCTTAAAACTGAAGTAAATATTAAGTGAGAGCATTAAAGATTTATATAACGGTAGGAGTTATGTGTTTTTTGTGTTTAAATATTCTGATGAGTGATGGATATTCTCCGTTTAAAGAATTATCAATAATTTGAAGGAAAAAATATATTCATAAATTTTCGTTAAATAAAATCTAAAAACGAAAAAAAATTAAAAATTATGCTATTTATGTACAACATAATTTATGCTATACTGTTACTGTATAATATGTTACAAAGCATAAATATTATATTGTACAGCATAATAGTATAATTATTTATGTTCTTCTAACTCAGCAATATTTATGCATGATATATTATAAATTACGTAATTTATTCTTTCCTTGTATGCACGATGGAGAAAATGTTAAAATTCAAAAACTTTTGTTAAATTTATGAAAGGAAGAAAGGTAGTGCTGAATTGAAGAAAAATATATTTTCCTAGTTTTGAGAAACGCTTAAATTATTATTTTTTCTTCAATATACCAAAGATAACATAATACTAATAATATTTATGATCTTTGGTAATATTAACTTGGTGTTCGTTTCATAGAAATTTCCAAATATTCTAACGCAATATATTTTTTTTTCATTGTTGAGAGGTCACGATTACTATTTATATATGCATTTTATTTAAAAGTGAGGTTTTCATTTTTTTCAACAATGCATAAATATTACAGTCACAATTATATCATCTAGGGATTTACTTAGTTCATTTTAAAGTAACCTTACAGCACAGCTGTATTTCTTTACTCATTGTAAAAAACAACTTTGCTATATATAGTATTATATATTTAAGTACACAACATGCTGGTTTAGTCTTCAGTAGAGTTAGTAAGGATGACGGACTGTTCAAAAAGGTCATCGTCAACTATAAGATTTATTGTGTTTAAATATAATTAAGTTAAAAATCTTTGTATATATTACATGTTGGTTTAAGGTTAGGTCGAAACTATAGGGCTGTCATGCCCTCGCAACGCCTTAGAAATAAATCCTAATAATTATTTCTTTCTAATTATTATTAGTATATACTTTTGTGTTTCTCCCCTGGAAGTATAGAAAGACAATGTTGTAAAAACACGATTGTATTTTTTTATTGATTTCTTTATTTACTTATTTACTTACTTATTTATTTATTTATTTATTTATTTATTTATTTATTTATTTATTTATTTATTTATTTATTTATTTATTTATTTATTTATTTATTTATTTATTTATTTATTTATTTATTTATTTATTTATTTATTTATTTATTAGTATTTTATACTATTTAAAATCAAAAAGGCATGTTCTTACAGGTCTGGAGAGGAGCTTTAACATAGTGCAATTTTTTGAAGAAAAATATTAACACAATTATGTGCCACTGCAGTACTTTTGTGTTTACTATAATCAGTTTACCTATATATTATATTACCTATGCAGTTTATGAATTATCATGTACCATTGTATTTTGATAAATTCAAAAAAAAAAAAAAAAAAAAAAAAAAAAGAGGGTGAATTACGTCAGTTACGAATCCAAATTTATTTGAGATAAACAGTTTTGAGTTATTATGCGCAGCTAAATAATGCATTTTAAAAAATTATTAACAATAGCTAACTTAACTTAAAAAATCCTAATACAAATCAAAACAACTTAAATTTGCTATTGTTAATAATTTGCTAAAATGCATTATTTAACTGCTCATAATAACTTAAAAGTGATTATCTCAAATAAGCTAGGATTTGTAACTAAAGAAATGCACCTTTTTTTTTATTATATATATATTTTTTGAGTGTATTTATTTTAAAGATATATTGTGTGTAAATAAATATTGGGGCGGTGGATAAACATTTAAAGCCACTTACAAAAAATACCAACAAACACATAGAAAAAGGCAGATAGGTCTACTAATCGTACACAATATATAGCGAGAAGAGCTGGAGTATGTATAATACTAACAAAGACTTATTTATAGCTCAGTCTTTAACGCCAGAGTAGTGTGTTCTGTACATTTGAAATTTACAAGACGTGTATGACTTCCACCATACATACATCTGATTACTGCTAAAATGAACTTCATCTCAGCGATCTTTCAAAAACTATCAGGTAAGGTGCATTTTTTATAACACTTAAATCATTATTTAATCACAAATATTAAATTTATATCATTTTAATAGTAAATAATGTAACACGCTTAGTAATGTAATGTGCATGAATATTGTGTTTACATTCAAATTTCTTTTCTCATTATTTTAATCCTCACTTTTTCAATTTTTTTTTTTCATTTACGAACAAAAATAACCACGTAATAATTATCATATGCCATTTTCAACCAAATTTATACACTATAGCAAAATTAATTTTATAATGCAAAATAGATATAATACACTGTATGAACATAATTTTATATTGCATAATTATTTATGTTTCAATTTATCAACAATTATGCTATAATGACATAAATGTAGCATAAATTAAGTAATTTCATATTTTCGTGTACAAAATAAATCAGCCAAGGTTATTGCTTTATTAGAAAAACAATAACAAATAATATTCATCATAGTACAAAACAATACATAGTTAGTATAAAAATATTTTTTATAAAGTTATTATAATATGATGAAATACTATCACTATCTATCTATACTATCTATATGAACAAAAATAACAAATAAACACTTATTTTAATTATGCATAGCTCATTTTCAGTACAATTAGTTCAATACAGTATATACAGTATAATATGCTATATTGTTTACTATAATAACTACATAATAATACAACTAACATAATAATAGATACATGTTATAAAGTTATAAAGCATAAATAATATTATTTAGTATAGGGTGTGTGCGCATAACGTCATTCTGAGTGCTTTTCGATGCTCATCTTGAGTAATGAATAACAATGCTCAGTATAGGACAAACGTAGTTTTAGGCTATTTTCTTTGGAAATTAGCTATTTTTTTGGTTAT